>CM033470.1:323165388-323184905 GCA_019447015.1 Hymenochirus boettgeri | reverse complement strand
TATATCTCTATCTTTCATCTATCTATCTATCTATCTATCTATCTATCATCTATCTATCTATCTATCTATCATCTATCTATCTATCTATCTATCTATCTATCTATCTATCTATCATCTATCTATCTATCTATCTCTCTAGCTATTATCTATCTATCTCTCTATCTATCATCTATCTATCATCTATCTATCTATCTATATATATATCTATCATGCTATCTATCTATCTATCTATCTACCTACCTATCTATCTATTATCTATGTTACTGTTATACAGACATTATGGGTAGGGTATAAAGGTTGGCTGAAAAGACTGGACAGCCTTTCATTGCCGGTATATTTTGTATATAATGGTGGCAATGAGTGGCCACAGAGAGGACGCCTGGATAAGTACCATTATCGCTGTATCAGGAGTCTTTAGTCAGCTACACCATGGCTGCAGTAGTTATAAATCAGGTCTTTTGTAGTCAGGTTCTGATAAAGATAAAGGCCTTAGCGATACCCCTGCACAGAAAAAAACAATACAGTGACTGGACCTGGGGTCAGCTAAGAGAGATCCTGTGTACATTTCTTCCTATATTAAATAGTAGAAGGCTATTAATGTGGTGGGCCTTAAAATATGTTGTTTGTTTCATGCCCCCCTCCCCCAGGTAAAGGTGAACACCCTGAGAAAACTGCCTCCACCCAACATCAGATTTTGGAGTCAGAAAATAGCATCTTCATGGTGACATTGATCTAAACCTCAACAAACAGCTGTCATGTGATTGTGTGCATGGTTTTGGAATTGTTTTCACGTTGGGTGTTGTACACACAAGAAAATATTTGACCTCACTGTAGGAAAATGTTTCAATCTCGTTTGAAAGATCTGCAACAACCCTGCAATTTTCTCACCAGCAGGGGAGGGCGATCTGTGATGTGCGGTGATTTAAGTCTAGAGCTTCAGATGATTATGGGGAGAAAGGGAAGATCTTCTTCGGCCTGATTTATGTGATTAATTAAGATATGAGAATGAGTTATCCCGCAGATTTCTAGAGGGCAGAAAAAAGCTTTCTGTGCAAGTTCACAAACACTAAAAAAACAAGATGATGAAGAGAGATATCCCCCCCCCCCCCAAACTATTTATTTCTACTTACACTGGGACCCGGGCCCAATCAGGTGTATATGGATTATATACAGTAAACACTTCTATCTACTGCAACATAGACCTCTAAAATGTACCTCCTGCAGCAGGGAATTAGAACTAACACCCCTACATGTAGTGCAGTAGGTGGGAGTCTCCCACCGCCAGGAACATGTGGCTCCTCACTCAAAGCCAGACTACCTGCTCCACCCCCAAGGATCTACTATTCCGATATAGAACCCATACACCCCATTTCCCCCTAGGCCAACAACCGGTTAGCTCTGCACAAACAATGAATGGGCTGTGGGCCTACATGGATGATTTTCCTTATTTGTATAAACAATACAGGGAAAGCCCAAACCGCCTCCTCACAAAAAGACAGTTGTCAACTTCCGCCTTTGCTTTTTGTAAAAAAATCTTTCGAACTACAGATCAACAAATATGATATCAGCCTCCAGAATACTGACCAATGTATATCATTCCCAGAACCACAATGTATGATCATCCCCAGAATAGATACAACGATATCAACCCCGAGAATAGTACAACGTATATCATCCGACAGTAACAACATAACAAAACTAAACGTATTCCGACATATAAACTTAACCCCCCAGAAACTACAACGTATATCATCCGGACATTTGTTAATTAGAAGTAGATCAATGGAACGTATATCATCACGTATCTATCCCAGAAATAGTACAACGTATATCACCCCCAAGGAATACTACACGTAATATCATCCCCCAGAATAGTACAACGTATATCATCCCCCAGATAGTACAACGTAATCATCCGACGAATAATACAACGGTATCATCCCCCAGAATACTACCAAAGTATATCATCCCCAGAATACTACAACATATATCATCCCCAGAATACCAAGTAATCACGATACTACAACGTATATCATCCCCCAGAATATACAACATATATCATCCCCAAGAATACCCATCAATATCATCCCCCAGAATACTACAACGGCTATTATATCATCCCCCAGAATACTTACAACTATCATCCCAGGACTACGATCATCACCCAGAATACTACAACGATATATAATCACGACAGAATACTACAACCAATATTATCATCCCCCCAAATTAGTACAACGTTATCATCCCCCCAGAATACTCAAAGTTTATATCATCCCCAGAATACTACAACTCTATCATCCCACCAGGAATACTACACAACGTTAATCATCCCCCAGAATACCACAACGTATATTATCCCCCAGATACTACAAGTTATATCATTCCGACAGAATACCTACAAGTTATATCATCCCAGAATACTAACAGGATATCATCCCCAGAATACATAACAAACATATATCATCCCCTAGACATACCACAACGGATATCATCCCCAAGAATAGTACAAGTATATCATCACCCAGAATACCACAACGTAATCATCCCCAGAATACTGACAACATATATCATCCTCTGGAAATACCACAACGTATATCATCCCCCGAAGACCACAACGTATATCATTCCCCAGAATACACAACGTAATTCATCCAGACAGAATTACTACAAACGTATATCATCCCCACAGGACATACACAACGTATATCATCCCCCAGAATACTTACAACATAATCATCCCCTAGAATACCACAACGTAGAGAATCCCCAGAAGCACTACAACGTATATCATCCGAACAGAAATACCACAACGTTATTCATCCCCCAGAATACCAAACGTTATATCATCCCCACGAATTACTACAACCGTATATCATGAGACGCCGTAACAGCATCTAAAATATACCATACAAACGTATTATCATCCCAGTGAATACCACCAACGTATATCATCCCAGAATACTCAACATAAGTATATCCCCCAGAATAACCAAACGTATATCATCCCCCAGGAATACCACAACGGTATATCATCCCCGCAGATACACAACGTATATCATCCCCCCAGAATAACTACAACGTAATCATCCGGACAGAACACTAAAACAATCGCTATAGATACCACCGTTCACCCCCCAGAAGGAGAATACAACGTAATCATACCCAGAATCCTCATATATATCCTAGAAACACAACGTATATCATCCCCCAGAAACACAACGTAATCATCCCCAGAATACTACAACATATATCATCCCCCAGAATACCGTACAACGATATCATCCCCAGAATACTACAACTAATATTCCCAGATCCCCCAGATACTTCCCCAAAAAATACCAAAAATCACCAAATACAAACGTATATATCCCCCAGAATATACAAACGTATATTCACCCCCAGTAAAGTATCTCACCCAAACAACATATACTATCCCCCAGGATATACAAACGTATATTCATCCCCAGAATACTACAACGTAATCATCCCCCAGGAATACTAACACAGGATATCATCCCCCAGAATACTACAAGTATTATCATTCCCCCAGAATACTACAACGTTATATCCCCCCATGAATACGACAAACGTATATCATCCCCGAACAAGTATCATACCAATCACAACGTATCGATTTCCCATAGTACAATATATCCGAATTAATACAACGTATATCTCCCCTAGATACTAACATATATCCAAGACTACAGATATCATCCCCCAGAATACTAACAACGGTATTCATCCCCCAGAATAACTTACAAAATATTAGCATCCCCCAAGAATACCACAACGTGATACATCCCCCAGATACGATGGTACAACGTTATATACCCCAGAATACTAACAACGTATATCACCCCCCCAGAATAATAGATAGATAGATTGTAGATAGTAGATTAGATAGATCTGTAGAAGATAGATGAGATAGATGCTGATAAGATAGATAGATAGATGAAGATAGAACGAGATAGATAGATAGTCTATAATAAATGTATAGTAAGAAGATAGATAGGATGATAGATATGGAGAAGTAGATCTAGTAGAAGTAGATAGATATGATAGGATAGAGACTTGATAGAGAATAGATCAGCAAGATAGATATAGATAGATATATAGATAGATAGTAGTAGATAGATAAAGATGAGAGAAGAGTAGATACGATTAGATGATAAATAGAATTTCAGATAGATAGATAAATGATAAGATAGATAGATAGATAGTAGATAGATAGAGATAGATTAGAAGTAGATAGATAGATATGATGTAGATAGATAAGATCGATGAGATGTGATAGATAGATAGATGATAGATAGATGACGATAGATCAGATAGATAGATAGAGTAGAAGATAGATAGATAGATAAATGATAAAGATAGAATAGATGTAGTGATGATGAAGATCTCAGAAAGATAGATAGATCAGATAAGATGATAGATAGAGAGATAGATAGATAGATAGATGATAGAATAGATAATTAGATAGATAGATAGATAGAGATGATAGATAGACTAGATGAGATAGATAGGATGATAGAAGATAGATAGATAGATAGATAGATAGATAGATAAGATAGATAGATAGATGGTGATGATAGATAGATAGATTAGAGGATAGAGATAGATAGATAGATAGAAGAGATAGATAGATAGATAGATGATGATAGATAGATAGATAGATAGATAGATGATAGATAGATAGATAGATAGATAGATAGATAGATAGATGATAGATAGTAGTTGATAGATAGATAGATAGATAGATAGATAGAAGATGAGATGATAGATAGATAGTAGATAGATGGATAGATAGATGATAGATAGATAGTAGATAGATCAGATAGATAGATGATGGATAGCATAGAGTAGTAAGATAGATAGATAGATAGATAGATAGATAGATAGATGATAGATAGATAGAGATAGATAGATAGGATTGATAGATAGATAGATAGATAGATAGAAGATAGATAGATGATGAAGATAGATAGATAGTAGAATAGTTATAGGAATAAGATGATAGTAGATAGATGAAGAAGATAGAATAGATAGATGAGATAAATAGTAAGATGATAGATAGATAGATAGATAGATAGATAGAATAGATGGATAGTAGATAAGTGATAGAACTAGATAGATGATAGTAGATAGATAGATAGATAGATAGATTAGATGATAGATAGCATAGATGAAGATAGATAGATAGATAGATAGATAGATACGATGATGAGTAGATAGATTAGATAGATAGATAGATAGATAGATCAGCTTAGATTAGATAGATAGATAGATTAGATAGAATTAGATGAGTGAGATAGATAGATGCTAGATAGTATAGATGAGATTAGATGGATAGATATAGATGATAGATAGATAGATAGATCAGATAGATGATAGATAGATAATAGATAGATAGTAGATGAGAAGATAGATAGATTAGAGAGATAGTATCAATCAGGCGGGCAGATTTAAACGAATGATAGATAGATAAAATATCCCCATGGATAATCTTTACTGCACCTCTTTTACTCTGTTGCTAATGTTCATATGATTTTCTCTGCAATGTCAATCACTGAAAGATAATGGTAACCAAGTATTCCCAAGTCAACATTGTCTCATATGGGTTTGTTTTTCGAGTAACAAACCGCATGAGGTGATTCGATTACTGGTTACAAACATACAAAAGGTCAGTTCAATAAACCCCTCCCTATCTCGCTAGGTCTCTCTCTCCTTTCTACCTCTCTCCTATCTCTCTTCCTTCTCTCGATCTCTCCACTCTCTTTCTCATCTCCCCCTCCTGATCTATTCTCTTCCTCTATACTCTCTGTTTCTAACTCTCTCTATTATTCTACCCTTCTCCTCTCTTTCACATCTCTCTGCTCTATTTCACTCTCTCTATCTCTCCCTCACTCTCTCCCTCATCTCTGATCTCTCCTCGCTCTTACATAAAGAACACAAGGGCATTAACCTAAAGATTCCAAGGAGACTACCAAGGAGGCTGATCCAGTCTGTTGTTGGGAAAGATTCTCACTCGGTGCACAGCAGATTAATACTAATGAAGAGTATTTGAGCCCACAGCCTCAACGAAACATGTCGATGTGACTGTTTTAAAGGGCCCAGAGCCTTTTTAGCATTGCACAAAAGGCGCAGGTTAATCAGGGATGGGGAGCTGTTTATTTCAAGACATATGCGTGGATTGGCACATAAATATCCACGGTGTCTGTCCATAAACAATCTGCTGGTTATCATAAAGGAAATGGGGGGGTCAGTTCAGCCAGTGGAGTATGGTCTGTCCAATGGAATTCCAATGATCCGTGCCTGCAGTATGGACGGTAGCTTTGACAACCACACACCCAATACAGATTGTATGCATTGGTACAATTATAATTTAAACGTACCAATTCACACATACAGTGTGGTTCAACAATCACAATGTTATGTGTCTTACAGATTCGCAATACAGGATTGGTGTGATGGGCCCGATAGGCAAGTAGATATTGCATATAAGCGTGAGATCCAGGGGATAGGTTCCTGTTAATTCTAACTTTGGCCTTGGTCACTGTTTCCGATTTTCCCTGGGGGTATCTCTGCCCGAAAGCGTTACACACGATATACAAACAGTAACGTCCCTTTCTAAAGGGGGGGACCCACCAAATGTGCCACAGACCTGTGACACTGACTGGACCCCATATATAAACTTATTGTTTGCAGTATTCAGTAGTATCCTTGGAATGAGATGTAATAAGCAACCAGAGATAATTTCTAATAATATCCTGATGGCAGATATAATTATGTCAGTCACTATGAAAGACTGTTCAATTTTCAATGCAACTGGTCGACTTCATAGCTGTGCATGTCTTTGTCCTCAACAATGTGAGAGACAGGATGAGAGAAAGATTTCCGTATTTAACCCACATTAATGATATAAATGGACATGTGATGTCCAATCATAGAACACTTGTGTTTTTGTGTTAAAAACTACCGAATATTATGCCGATTTGCTGTGTAAAGCAAACTGGCATTATGAAATTGGTGGTTCCTGTTACAGCAAAGTGACATGATACCAATTACCATGACAGTTTGCTAAATTGCTAATATTATGCCCAGTTTGCTTTTACACAGGAAAAAACTGGCATGGTATGGTGTATAGTATAATGCCAGTTTGCTGGTAACATGTACCAGTATCTGCCAGTTTGCGTACAAAATACCAATATAATGCCAGTTTGACTGTACATGTACCAGATAATTGCCAGTGTAATCATGTACCATATTCATGCCAGTTTGATGTACATGTACCAATACATGCCAGTTTGCTGTACACATACAGTATAAGGTAAGTTTTGTGCTACATGTACAAGTACATGCCAGTTATGCCTGACAGTTACAATATCACTGCCAGTGTCTTGTACACCGTACAGTATTATGCATGCAGTTTGCTGTTACATGTACAGTATCATGCCAGTTATTGTCAGTACAAGTACCAATATCATGCCAGTTGTGGTTTACTGTTGTACAGTATCATGCCAGTTGCAGTACAAGAGTACCAAGTACCATGCCAGTTTGCTGTACATGTACGACTACAAGTGCCAGTTTGCTTACCGAAGAAAACTGGCATGGTATTGGTAAGTATCAGTATTCATGCCAGTTTTGCTGTACATGTATGACCAGTATAATGCCAAATGTTGCAGTACAAATACCAATTATAATGCCAGTTTGCGTAGTACAGTATCATGCCAGTTTGCTATACATTGTACCCCATATATGCCATTTATCACAGTTGGCTGCGTACATGTACCAGTATAATGTCAAGTTTGATGTACATGTACAGTATCATGCCAGTTTGCTGTACATGTACCAATTATCATGCCAGTTTGCTGTACACGTACCAGATATAATGGCCAGGTTGCTGTACATGGTACCAGTATCATGCCAAGTTTTCAGTAACACTACAATATATGCCAGTTTTCAGACAAGTACCCATATATGCCGTTTGTGACGTGTACCAGTATCTGCCAGTGTTGGATTGGTATAATGTTACAACTATCCATGCAGTTTGCTGACATGTACCAATATCATTGCAGTTGCTGACACTACCAGTATAATGTCAGTTGATGTACATGTACACAGTATTCAGCGAGTTTGCTTTGCTACATGTACCAATATCATGCCCGACAGTTGCTTACACGTCCAGGTATAATCGACAGTTGCTGTAAAGTACAGTCATGCCAGGTTTCAGTACAAGGTAACATATCATGCAGTTTGCTGTACGTTGTACCAGTGATCATGAGTTTGCTAGCTACACCAGTACCAATTACCATGCATGTTTGCTGTACAGTTACCAGTATCATGTCAGTACAGTACCAATATGCATGCAGTACTGCAGTACATGCACACAGGTTTGTCATTGGATTCATGCCAGTTTGAAGTACAAGTACCCAATATATGCCAGTTGCTGTAGTGTACCGTATCATGCCAATTGCTATATGATGTACCAGTATCATGCTCCGTTAGCGGTAAAGTGACCCAATATCATGCCCAGTTAGCTGTACCGTGGCCGTATTATGCCAGTTGGTTTTACATAGCAAAACTGCATAATATTAGTAGTTGCTACAGCAAAAATGCATGGATATTGGTACTTGTACAGAGTGAAAGCCAACAGCATGCCCAGTTGCTGGCATTGCTATTGGTAACAAAATTGGTAAGTCGCATACATCCAATCAACGAATCACAGCGCAAATGCCCCAGCGCCACTAACAGGGAGATTCAAAAACGTTCTTATCATTTAAAATGGCACTAATTTGCCCAAACCAATCAGATCTTATTATACATTGAACGCTACATCTGAGTGGTTTGGGGCAAAATTAGTTGCCATTTTAAATGATAAGAAAACTGTTAATTGAATATCCCTGATAGTGTGGCCACTCCATATGGACCACTAATGATCGCTTGTTAACATGGGTCGGATTGGGTTACAATTCATCTCCTTGCCACTTAGCTACACATTAATAAGGAACATTTTCTCTCTCACCGCCAGTCTGTGGGGACAAAACATTTATTAAACCACTTAGGTTTGATGAAGATTTCTCATTGAAGGTTAAAATAGTTTGCAGGTTTTAGGGATTCTTGACCACCTGTGGACAGTTTTATGACAGCCAAGAAGGACAATCATTACAACCATCATACACCTGTAGATTAAAAGTAAGGGAATGGAATAGCACAAGTAATAGATCAGTTTTAATGTCAATGAACGTACAAGGAAGCCCTATTGATCGAGGCTGAGGCCACACATATAAACGCATCCTAGTGGGCTCGTGTCTGGTGCCGCTAGTGGTGTGTACTGCGATGCACGATGAAGATAGCAAAAAATTCAAGATTGAATGCTTAGCGGGTTAGCGGATCGCAGGCACCTACGTGTAGACCACACTATTGGTCGACACAAGCTGAGGTGTGGCCCTTAGTCCTGAAATCTGGTAATTTGAGGGGTGGTTACAGTTTAGTCTAAGGCCACACCTATGTCGATTCCAAGACCATAGCAATGTGTTGCCGTGTGCTCTGGTAGGATTCAAACTCTGCAAGTGGTTGGCCTCCCACATTAATAGATCTATTCTTGGCTCCCCAAATGGACAGAGATATTGTGGGGATTGCTCCTTATCACTACACACAATATCCAGCATTAACACATTTCTAACCATAATGCATTTGTGGAGTCTAATCCACCATTTAAACATTTAATAAGCAGTTCTCATAAGAACAGACAAGCCAAATAAGATAAGCGCAGGGAAATTCTATTATTGGGAAATTCAAAGGGGGTTTTAGAGCAATAGGTCGGCTATATAGCCAACACACTAAAAATCGCTTTTATTGTGGGTACGGACTGTCAAATGGGATTTTACAAGACACATAGGGACTCAATAGTGAGAACAACAACCTCGCAAGTGGTCGAGAAATTCATGGATTGCGGATCAGTCAGCAAACAGGCACTTCGTCGGGCCACTCGATGGACTGATTCAGTGCCGGGGGGGTCTGTTGCATGGAACAGATGGGTGAAAGTGGGTGTGGAGTGTCATAGTGTGTGGTGTGTGTGTAACGTCTCTGTTAGGTGTGGGGGAGGGTTTTGTGTTTAGGTATGATTGCCATGGAATGCAAAGTTTAGGTTGAGTGGTAAGGGTGGGTATGTAGAGGTGGTGCATGTAGGTTGTGTGTGGCGGTGTGCGGGGTATGGTTTTTTTTTTGTGACCATAAAGAGACCACTATCCTGGCCCTGCCGATGTTTAAAATTAAACTTTCAGAATCTCACCAAACAGCAGATGGCAGGGGATGCTGGGATTGTAGTTTTTGCAACACTGGAGGATCACCAGATGGGCATTGCCAGCCAATAAAACTAACAGGTAGATTCAAAAAAAGTTCTTATCGTGTTAAACATGGTGCTTAATTTTTTTGCCCAACCAATCAAGATACTATTTAACTAATGGAAAGCTAATATATGATTGGGTTGGGGCAAAATAGCCATTTAAACAATAGGAACTTTGTCATGGAATAACCCTTCGTAAATGTCCATTACTTTTAAAACAAAACCATACATTGTTGTATTTGCATCATATTATGTTTGGCTTTATATATATTTTGCAATTGTTGATGACACATTGAGTGTGTAGTTAGTGTAGCCTCACCAACAGGTAGTGCATTTCATTAAGAAAGTATTGTGGGGATTGTTTGATCACAGTTGACCCTTAAACCCCAGATATTCTGTTTGATGATTGTACCCATTAGTCAATAGGGGAAAATGGCCCATAATTTGCTAAAGCACAGATAAGGTGCCCATACATATATAACGTTTTTACTGACCCGACCGAGCGCGTCACGCGAGGTTCATCGCATCCGCAGAAACCGCTTTCCCGATCTTACATTCGGCCGACATGCGATCGCAAAAATCCCATTAATTTTGCCCGATCGCATGGGTCGTTCGAATGTAGGATCGGAGAAGAAGCGGTTCCGGCAGGATCGAGAAGAAGAAACATGCGGGGTGAGCAGCTCAGCGTGTAAGTAAACTATAAGATGTCTGGGCCTTTAGGCTTCTCCAGATTCCGTAGCTTAGGAAAAAATTATACTCCTGTGTGTCTCGTATATCGTACGAATTTGTGTCTCAGCCTGAAAAAAACTGTGGGAGGAGATACAGTCAAAAAAGTGGAAAGAATTAAATTGAAGAAAGATGATAGAAAGAAGATGAAATTAGCTTTTAAGACAAATGAATATTGCAAGATCGATGGTGGCGCCAAGTGGGCACACGGAACACTTCTTCTGGTATGAGATGGCGAAACTTCTGACGTCGCCCGTTTTTGGAACTTCTCGAACTATATGGAAAGTTCGACGGACCCATTAAATGTCCAAGGAGTCAAAAGTGGAAAAAGTTTGAATGAAATACAATTTTAAAAATCAATGGTAACTTACCCTGTAATGGCTGTGGGAAATGTCCTGGAAACAAGTTTGAATTATCCAGAAACTTTCAAACAAATGTTTTTATTCTCACAGGGCGGTACTTCGAGCTCCGCGTCTGATTGATTATCCCAAAAAACAACGATTCGAAACATTCGATGATTATCCCATACAGGATTCAAACATTCAGATTATCCCATAAAGGCCGCATTCAAACACAATGCGATGTATCCCATAAACGTCTTCGAAAATTCGTGATTACTCATAAAGGATAATTCAAATGCATATCCCGAAGATATCCCAATTCACAAGGACTACCTCGAAACCGATTACACGATGATTATCCCCATAAACGATTCGAACCTTCGATGTCTTACCTAGTTCAACGATTATCCCAATAAACGATTCGAAACATTCGATGATTATCCCATAACCCAGGATTCAAATCAATCTCTCACATTAAGTTGAATCATGATTACTCCAATAACAGCATTCGAACCCACTTCAATGATTATCCCATAAAGGATTCAAACATCAATGATATCTCATAAAGGGATTTGCACACATTCAATTGATCTATCCCCTATAACACCCTGATTTGAACATTCACGACGATCTATCAATACAACTTCGAGAACACCTTGATTTACCCATAACTTCTCGAACGACTTGTTCAATTATCAGACATTCGAACCAGCTATGAAGTTTCAGTGCCCCGTCCGGTCGGACTTATTCAGAGAAGCTCCCGTACCGTTTGGGCTATATACTTCAGGTTAAGTTCGAGTTTTAGGCCAATCTCTACTTCTGTTAGCAATCAGCACCTCCATTTGCAAAAGAGTAAGTGTTTACTTGTTCAAAAACAGTTGGAAAACGTTTTACTGTTTTTAGTAGCCCTAGTAATATGTGAGTAGACCCCATAATTTTCAGACTCAGCATCCTCTCTCACACTAGCATTTAATATTTCTCAATTCAACTATCATGATCGCGACACAAACACATTTTTGACAAAGAGAAATAATAGATTCAAGGTGACAGAGGACCTGTGGGTATTACATACTCGCTGACTGGTCACCAATTTTCATAAAAATTTTTAAAGCGGATCCACCTATATTAGAGGATACACACACCCCGTTCATCACACCCCCCAAGTAACAAAAGCGACTGGGGATGTTCTACACAGTATGTAGACTGTAACTACACTGATCTAAGGAAAATGCTTTTTAACTAATAATATATTGACGTTGTTAAAATGCAAGGAATTGAATAAAAGGACTTTGCCCATGTCAATCTATACAAGAGAATACATGGTAATTTAGCCGTACTCGTGAGTGTGTTGTCTTGCTGCAGCTGTCCAACCTCTCATACTTGTGTTGCTAAAGCTGAGTACACCAGCCCCTCGCCAGACTATTGACTCTACTGTGAGGCAAGCATGCAAAGTAATCCCCTCAGAGCGGCACGCAAGGGGAGGGGGATTTACCCACATGCAAGTTAACATGTACCGAACTGTCACCATTCCATGTACAGCAAAAAACTATACATAAAGAAGAGTTTATGATAACTAACGGCCACTTGATTGACCAGTGGAAATGTAAGATGTTTCAGCCTGGATATCTACGAAACTAGGGGACAGATCAATAAATAATGGTACGGGAAATTTGGGAAGAATATAGCGTCCTTCCAGTAATGCGCAAACTTTAAAAAAAACTTTAATTTTCGAGTGTACATATCCTTTGATATATGAGTATTTTGTAATACAATTGTTAAATTTAATATTTTTTTATAAAAGGGTTGTCTAGACATGCCGCCAGTTCAGAAATACAACAATATGTGTAGGGGTAGGGAATACATCAACTCTACATCCTGCCCAGGTACATTTCAAAGTTAATTTTACAGTGTAGTTTTCTTTACGGACAGGTTATACCGTGATATACTCGAGTATACAACCGTCCCGAGTAACCCTGACCCCCCTTTTCCCTCCCGCCCCAGGTACCTAGTCTTAGGGAAAAAACGTAGGAAACAACCCAAGACCCCCCGAGGATAAACCCGACCCCAGGGGGGGTGTATTTGCATAAGATGTTTGGAAACTACAACTCCCCATGCATGCTTTATTGCCGGGTAGTTGTAGTTTTCAAACATCTTAAGTTCATGCAAATACTTACAATAAGAGTAAAACCTTCGTTATTTGGTGCATACGTATGACAACACATATACGGAGGACGTACCCCTATTGTAATTGAAAATCATCTACTTTCGATTCGATAATAATCTACTTTGATTCGCATCAACTCATCTACTTTCAGTTTCGACAAAATCCGAGAGATTTCCGGGAAAGTTTTCGTCGGGATCTTCGAAACCGCGGATTTCGATTCGAAAACTGGCGTTCCTCTATTCAGCAACCCAAAGTAAATCCCTAACACAAGCAGATTTTCCAACCCAAACTGAACAATATTCCAAGCCAGCACCAAAAATCTACATGTTTCCGTTTTTTTGCCAGTGACCGATGTGGCGTACCCCAATCACTAACCCGTTGGAAATCTGCTGATCATGTGGTCTCTTATGGGCTGTGTGTGTACCAAGTCCATAAACATTGCCACATGATTGTGTACATATTAATGTACCGATTGGCACATAGTCAACTCACGGGTACTGGATCTCAAAAACATCACACATTATTGCGTTTAAAGGAATTTCAGCGATTACCCATCAGGTTTTTGCATCTATATTTCTACATGTACCATTTAATCTATAAGATCACAACAAACGAATATTTTTGTGGATTAACTCCTCCCGTGATCCGAAAATAATACATTACTATCCTACTTTCTATGGGCACGTTAGTCAGTAGAACCATAAATACTACAATCAGTATCGTAAAAACACTAAGCTTGAATGTGACAGCTATTCCAGCCTATTTAAAGACATGTCATCTTAAGCAATGCCCACAGGCCCCCCGCTCCATCCTATGAGATACGAAGTAACCATCCGACACAAGAGGCAAGATTAGTGTCCTTAAAGATTTTAGATTCCTAAGGACAAATGTACTGTTATCAAAATAACTTTTTAAAATGAAAAGGAAACCCGCGGGTAGGGAGGGATAGGATTGATATTTCCACCTCCCAAAGTGCACCCGCAAACCCCGATACTTCGTCATAGGGTGGCTTCCCAATCAAGGATAAATATTCAATACCCGGCTTTTAACCTTAACAAAGCCCTTCGCTCTACTGCACCTCCAGTATCTTCTCTCGTGGGTCCCTTATGTTCAGGCCGTGCCTCCGTTCCTGCAAGGACATCTCTCCACAGGACCCGCAACTAACACTGCTGCCTCCCACTTAAACTATTCTCTCTTGTGCTCCATACCTTTGGAACTCTCTCCCTCTCTCGCTTAACCTGGGTGACTGACATAATATTCAATCTAGACTGTATCCTACCTTTTGACATCAGCACAAAAATCTGTTAGCCACTCTCCAAGCACTTTCTGTACCCTCCCACCCCTTGTATCTGTATGTTGTTTCCCACTTAATTGTAAGCTCTTCGGCGGACAGGGATTCTGGTTCTAATGTGGCAAGGCTTGTTGCATTTATATCAATTTATCCATAATTTATATATATATATAATATATAATATATAGATATATATATATCTATATATTTCTTAACATGTACGAAATTGTATTTAAATTAATTTAACTTTTATTATATGTATAATGGCGTGCACTTAGACTGGGGCTTTATAAATAAAATATACATACAACAACAACACGTACCAGTTTTGATCTGCCAGGTTGCCTGGGTTTTCTAGAAGTTTGTCTTTGCTGTGCCCTTTCCTCCAGGAGGTAGAAAGTATAATCATACCCCCTGAACCAGTACTGCCCATTATAACATTTTGAAAAAACTTTTACGGGACTAGAGTCTCCTTTAAAGTAAAGCCTTTTCTGCTTGTGAGGTTCTCATTAATCCGGTCATGGTAGATTGTTGGATTCAAGTAGATCAACTGGACTTGAGTTAGTTCTTGAAGACGTTTCGATAGTCATCCGACGGGCTTTCTCAATTCAGAATGGACTTGTAACAAGAATGGTGCCACGATGATTTCACTGGAAAATCCCCATTAAGCATACAGCCAGGTGTAAGGCGTGCTTGATAGTGGGTTTGCACCTTACTCTGGGCGTTCTATAACACTCCTTAGCCACTAGCAATACGCCTTAACAATTGGCTGGGATATGTAATTGGGATTCCAGGGTACATAAGTGCCACAGATCTTGTAAGAAGTACATTTGAATGAAGAAAGCCAGTCGGAGACTAGAGAAAACGTATTAAAGAACGAAACTTCAGTCCAGTGATCTAATTGAATAAACAGATTAAATAATTTTCTTTTACAGTATAAGATAAGGTGTTCAGACAAAATTAAAAAGGTGATCGTTGGTATAACTGTTGTTACCGACATTTCCTTTAGTTCACAGGAATTTGGGGAAAAGTTTTTTTTTGTCACCCAAACCTATATACGTACCAAGTCATCACAATTTTGGGCGACTGCTAATCTAATCATTAAAAATGGTGATCAATTTTGCCCCAACAAGCAGATCTTATTTAACACTTTTGCGAAACGCTAAAATTGATAGTTGGGGCAAAATTAGCAACCTTTAAAACGATTTAAGAACTTTTTATCGAAACTAACGTTCTGTGCAATCTATATAATTGTGGCGCTAATATCGTTCACTCGACTAGAAAGATGTGCAATGGCGATGTGCCTTATTAACGCTAATTATTTAAAAAATTGCGATTATCGCCGGGCTTCCAGTAATAAAGACTGGACAAGTTCTCAAGGCCACAAAAAAAAGTTGTTGGTGTGTTTTTGCAAAAAAGAAGGAGCACCTCTTAAATAAAGACCCCTGATGTTATTGTCTATTAGAGTGACTGAAATAGCGATGGACCGAACTCGAACCCGAGTTTGTGTGAACTCCTTACTATCCCAATTACAAACAATTTGTGTTTTTCGAACTCGTGGACTTATTTTCTATAATTATCGAATTCCAAAACGGTATCCCTCGAATGTACCATTTGAATTCGGTATCCCTCGAATGTGCATTTGAATTCGGTATCCCTCAAATGTACACCATTGGAATCGGTATCCCTCGAATCTACATTTGAATTCAGGATCCCTCGAATGTACCATTTGAATTCGGTATCCTCGAATGTACCATTTGAATTCGGTTCTTCCTCGAATCTACCATTTGAATTCAGTATCCCTCGAATGTACCATTTGAATTCGGTATCCCTCGAATCTACCATTTGAATCGGTATTCCTCGAATGTACCATTTGAATTCGGTATCCCTCAAATGTACCATTTGAATTCGGTATCCCTCGAATCTACCATTGAATTCAGTATTCCTCGAATTACACAATTGAATTCGGTATCCTCGAATGTCCATTTGAATTCGGTATACCGCGGATCTACATTTGATTCAGTATCCCCGAATGTACGTGAATGGTTATCCCTCGAAGTACATTTGAATTCGGTATCCCTCGAATGTACCATTTGAATTCGGTATCCCTCGAGTATGTACCATTTGAATTCAGTATCCCTCGAATGTGCATTTGAATTCGGTAAACCCTCGAATCTTACCATTGAATTCGGTTATACTCAAATGTAGCATTGAATTCAGTATCCCTCGAATGTACCATTTGAATTCGGTATCCCTCAAATGTACCATTTGAAATCGGTATCCCTCGAATGTAGCATTGGAATTCGGTATCCCTCAAATGGCCATTTGAATTCGGTGATCCCTCGAATGTTACCATTTAAATTCGGTATCCCCTCGAATGTATATAGCTTTGAATTCGGTATCCCTCGAATGTACCATTTGAATCGGTATCCCCGAATGTACCATTTGAATCGGTATCCCTCGAATGTACCATTTGAATTCGGTATCCCTCAAATGTACATTTGAATTCGGTATCCCTCGAATGTAGCATTTGAATTCGGTAACCCTTAATCACCATTTGAATTCGGAGTATCCCTCGAATGTAGCATTTGATCGCGGTATCTCGAATGTACCATTTGAATTAGGTATCCCTCAAATGTACCATTGAATTCGGTATCTCGAATGTACCATTGAATCGGATCCTCAATGTACCATTTGAATTCGGTATCCCTCGAATGTTCCCTTTGAATTCGGATCCCTCGAATGTAGCATTTGAATCGGTAACCCTCGATGTACCATTGTTCGGTATCCTCGAATGTACCATTTGAATTCGGTATCCCTCGAATGTACCATTTGAATTCGGATTCCCTCGAATGTACCATTTGAATTCGGTATCCTCGAATGTACCATTTGAATTCGGTATCCCTCGAAATGTACCATTTGAATTCGGTATCCTCGAATGTACATTTGAATTCGGTATCCCTCGAATGTAGGATTTGAATTCGGTATCCAGCGAATGTAGTCTTCGATTTCGGTATCCCTTAAATGTATCATTCGGTTTCAGAACCGTCGAATATATCATTCTGTAACCCTCAAATGTAGCATTCTTACCCAATGTAGCATACTGTAACCCTCCAATGTAGCTCTATCTTGTAACGTAACCCTCGAATGTAGCATTCTGTAACCCCTCAAATGTAGCATTCTGTAAACCTCGAATGTAGCATCTGTACACCGAATAGCATTCTGTAACCCTCCAAGGTAGCATTCTGTAACCCTCCAAAGGGAGCATTCTGTAAACCCCTCGAATGTAGCATTCTGTCACCCTACATGTAGCATTCTGTAACCCTCGAAGGTAGCATTCTGACCCGAATGGAGCATTCTGTAACCCTCGAAGTAGCATTCTGTACACCCTCGAATGTAACTTCAGATAACCCCTCCAATGTAGCATTCTGTACCTCGAATGTAGCATTGGAATCTCAGTATCCCTTCGAATGTACCTTTGAATTCGATCCCTCAAATTACCATTTGAATTCGGTATCCCTCGAATGTAGCATTTTGAATTCGGTATCCCTCAATATGTACCATTTGAATTCGTATCCCAGAAGTACTTTTAAATTCGGATCCTCGAATGTAGCATTTGAATTCGGTATCCGCGAATGTACCATTTGAATTCGGTCCCTCGAATGTACCATTTGATTCGGTATCCCTTGAATGTACACATTTGAATTCGGTATGCCCTTCAAATGTACCATTTTGAATTCGGTATCCTCGAATGTAGCATTTGAATCCGTAACCCTTAATCTACCATTTGAATTCGGTATCCTCGATTGCATTTGAATGATCTCGATTATTCGAAATACATTATTAATGTTCTGAATCCTTTGATTCGTATTCTCCAAATGTACATGGAACGGCCTCATCCATTGAGGGATCGGGTATCCCTAGCAACTAGCATTTGAATCGGTATCCCAAGGTAATTCCATTGAATTCGGTATCCCGAATGTACATTTGAATTCGGTATCCTCGAATGTTCCATTTGAATTCGGATCCTCGAATGTACGCATTTGAATCGGGTATCCTCGAATGTACCATTTGAATTCTATCCCGAAGTCCATTTATGTCCTGAATGTACCATTGATTCGGTATCCCTACTGTTCCATTGAAGTCGGTATCCCTCGAATGTACCATTTGAATTCGGTATCCCTCGAATGTACTATTTGAATTCGGTATCCCTCGAATGTAGGATTTGAATTCGGTATCCCTCGAATGTAGTCTTCGATTTCGGTATCCCTTAAATGTATCATTCGGTTTCAGTAACCCTCGAATATATCATTCTGTAACCCTCAAATGTAGCATTCTGCAACCCTCGAATGTAGCATTCTGTAACCCTCCAATGTAGCATTCTGTAACCCTCCAATGTAGCATTCTGTAACCCTCGAATGTAGCATTCTGTAACCCTCAAATGTAGCATTCTGTAACCCTCGAATGTAGCATTCTGTAACCCTCGAATGTAGCATTCTGTAACCCTCCAATGTAGCATTCTGTAACCCTCCAATGTAGCATTCTGTAACCCTCCAATGTAGCATTCTGTAACCCTCGAATGTAGCATTCTGTAACCCTCGAATGTAGCATTCTGTAACCCTCGAATGTAGCATTCTGTAA
>CM033470.1:322993922-323165254 GCA_019447015.1 Hymenochirus boettgeri | reverse complement strand
CCTCCGAATGTCATTCTGTAACCCTCAATGTTAGCATTCCTGTAACCCTCCAATGTAACATTCTGTAACCCTCCAATGTAGCATTCTGTAACCTCGAATGTAGCATTCTGTAACCCTCGCCAATGTCGCATTCTGTAACCCCTCATGTAGCTTCTGTAACCCTCAATGTAGCATTCTGTAACCCTCCAATGTATCATTCT
Organism: Hymenochirus boettgeri; assembly: GCA_019447015.1. Classification (NCBI taxonomy): domain Eukaryota; kingdom Metazoa; phylum Chordata; class Amphibia; order Anura; family Pipidae; genus Hymenochirus; species Hymenochirus boettgeri. The sequence goes on along the minus strand of CM033470.1, from coordinate 323,165,054 downwards.
TGTAACCCTCAAATGTAGTCATTCCTGTAACCCTCCAATGTAGCATTCTGTACCCTCGAATGTAGCATTCTGTAAACCCTCCAATGTAGCATTCTGTAAACCGAATGTAGCATTCTGAACCCTCAAGAATTGTAGAATTCTGTAACCCTCGATGTAGCATTCTGTAACCCCGAATGTAGCATTCTGTAACCCTCCAATTACATTCTTAACCCTCCAATGTAGCATTCTGTAACCCTCCAATGTAGCATTCTGTAACCCCTCAATGTAGCATTCTGTAACCCTCCTCAATGTAGCATTCTGTAAACCACTACGAATGTAGCATTCTGTACCCTCTCAAATGTAGGCATTCTCGTAACCCTCCATGTAGCATTCTGTAACCCTCGAATGTAGCATTCTTTAACCCCGTGTAGCATTCTGTAACCCTTCCATGTACTTTCAGTAACCCTCAATGTAGCATTCTGTACCCTCGAAGTAGCATTCTGTAACCCTCGAATGTACATCTGTAACCCACTCGAATGTAGCAATTCTGTAACCCTCAATGTAGCATTCTGTACCTCCATGTAACATTCTGTACCCTCGCAATGGTAGCATTCTGTAACCCTCGCAATGTAGCATTCTGAACCCTCGAATGAGCTCGTAACCCAATGTAGCATTCTGTAACCCTCCAATGTAGCATTCTGTAACCCTCCATGTAGCATTCTGTACCCTCAATGTATCATCGTAACCTCCACGAGCATTCTGTAAACCCTCGAATGTAGCATTCTGTACCCTTCATGTAGCATTCTGTAACCCTCCCATGTAGCATTCTGTAACCTTCCATGTAGCATTCTGTAACCCTCAATGTAGCTCTGTAACCCTCCAATGTACTTCTGTAACCCTCGAAGTACATTCTGTAACCCTCGAATGTAGCATTCTGTAACCCTCCAATGTACATTCTGCACCTTCACAATGTGCATTCTGTAACCCTCAAATGAGCATTCGTAACCTCGATGTGAATTCTGTAACCTCCAATGTAGCATTCTGTAACCCTCCAATGTACATTCTGTACCCTCCATTAGCATTCTGTACACCTCCAATGTAGCGTTCAATTAACTATTTCGAAACTACGTCATAAAAGCCATGATTGGTACATAGCTTGCTGCGGTTATCAAAGCTTTTGCGTACGCCGCAAGTTATGTCTTTACAGGACAATTATACTCACCTTCCCTCCGCTCCTCTTCCTTAGTCTTACTTCTTCACCCAGGGTGAGGACCTGAACCTGAACCCCTGGTTCGCTTTAGATGGAAAAAGCCGATAACAGCTCCCGTACACGGCCCTGCAAGTGTTTAAACCAGTCTTGGAGATATGAACATGTTCCTCGAACATTTCCCAGGTGCCGCAGCCATTACAGTAAGTTTACCACTTTTTTGTATCTGTATTTTATTCAAATTTTTTAAATAATTTCTCCCCATTGACTTTAACGTTTAGAGTTTTCAAACTACAACCAAACTCAGAAAGTTCGCCATCTCTACTGATCACCTGCTTTAATAAGGGACATCACGTTCGCAGAGATGATAAATCCCAAGTCTTGCATTGATACCGTCATACATCTTTGCTGAGAAGATTGTATTGTATGTGAACGTTCACACTACAGGGACCTTTGGATCTTTCTCCCAATGGGTTCCAATCCTGTCATGGACGCTGACTCATTGTTTAAAAGCAGAAAAAGGGGAACTGCGATTTTACCATCATGTGACCATGAAAAAGAGAACCACAACAAAGACATAAAACAAGTCCCACTTGAGGACGGCAGGTCCTTGATGTTAGAAACAGAAATACTGTTAGCTAATGGAAACGCTGGACGGATTTTTACAGACGTAAAAACAAAAAGAAATCACAGTAAGCCAAACAAAACAGAAAACAAGAAAACCCTTTATCTTTATATGGAGATTTCCCTGTATCCATGGTGAAAGGCTTATTAAAGGGGAAGTTGCAGTGCAAATACATATGCTGTTAAGAAAAAAAAGCATTATTTTTTCCATCCCAATGACCTTAATCTGCCCATTCAGCATGTGTCTGTGTATAAATAAATGCACCGAAATACTGACTTCCTGATTGCAGTTCCTAGTAGAGACCATTTTGGTCTTGTCCTTGGGTCTGTGTCCTTGACCCAGCACGTGGGTTGATTCAGTTGCTCAGTAGAGATCTGAGCATGTTTGACCCATCCAACAGCCAATCAGTAGAATTACTGTTAGGAACATTCCAAGGAAGTGGTGCATCCTGGAAGAAGAAGGAACCTTTAGAGCCTTAAATGTCAGCTCACCAATGTCAACAGCAGCGAATAGCAAGGGTTATAAATTCAATAGATTTTTCAAATAGAAGAGAATGTGTAGTAAAGAATAACTAGTATGTATATATAAATAACAGGGCGATGCACAACAAGGCACGCTAACCAATGTTATATCGATTAGTATGACTTAAAGGGTAACTGGGTCCAAAAATGACTTTAAGTAATTGACGAATTGCTTTCTCAGGATGTTTGCAATTAAACTTTCATTATTATTTTACAAAAGATTTAAAGATATTATTTATATGTGTGATATGGGAGCAGCATCCCCGATCCCCTGCACTTCCTGCTCCTGCTTCCTCGCTCCGAAACCATGTGCAGTCCCTCTTCCCTGTTTCTCCTCCTCCTCATGGGCTCCATGGCCTTTCCTTGCAGCCTCCTGTGGCCCCTCCCACTCACATGCTCTGTGTCCCCGCCTACCTCATGGGTCATGTGGTCCCTCCACATTGGGCCACGTGCCCCTTCCCTTGCAGCCCCTTGAGCCTTTTCCCTTGCACCTTTCTGTGGCCCTCCACTTGTGGACCACATGGTCCCTCCCACACATGGGCCCCATGGCCCCTCCATTCGCAGGTCTGGTGGCCTCTCCCCTTGCAGACCCATCCTGGCTACTTCCTTGAAGCCCCCTTGGGCCTTTCCCTTGCAGCCTCCTGTGGCCCTCCACATTTGAGCCCCTCCCACTCTTGGCCTCCATGGCCCTCCCGTTGCGACCCCTCCTGGTCCTTCTCTTGCAGCCCCTTGAGCCTTTCCCTTGCCGCCTCCTGGTGCCCCTCCCAATCATGGGCCCCAATGACCCCTCCCCCCTTGTGGGCTCCCTATTACCACCCCTCCCCCACTTGCACAACACACCCCCTTGCAGCCTTTTTTAGCAGAGAAAGAATCACAGTTTTAAACTTTGTCTGATTATTTCTCTGCTAAAAATGCTTTTTAAACAGTCTTCTGTAGGGGGTAGTAGGGTATTGGTCTGAGGTGCAAATGGGGAGGGGCAACAGGACCAGTGAGTGGTGGAGCCACAGCTCTGTGAGTGGGAGGGGCCACAGGGGGCTGCAAGGAAGGGGTCCAGGTTGGGTCGGCAAGGGAGGGGACACAGGGCCCGTGAATGGGAGGGCAGCAAGTGGGAGGCATTAAAAAAAAGCAGTGCTGTGGGCTGGCTGTTCTCCCCACTCCCCTCATACCCTTCAGTCATGCCCTGAGGCATGTCCAACCGCAGATTAGAGGAGGAATTAGTATTTCTGACCGCAGATTCAGAACCTCCCACCCCTCTAACTTTCTGATCAGTGATTTCTTCATATTTTGGGCTGTGCAACACATAGAGAGTGGTGGATGGCTCGTTTAAAGGTAGGAACCTGGACTTTCATTTAAAATAAACGTGTTTGGAGGACCACAGTTTCCCCGTTAACCTCCTTCATTGCGTATCCGCGCATCCATGTTTATATGCTGAAAGCGGCATTCTGTTGCGGCACTTTAAATGTTAAAAGTGGCAGAAATAGATACGCTGCCACATAGTCGATGCCCGAAGCTGCTATCGGCATTTAACATCATTAAATTCAGCCCTGTTTGAATTTTAAAAATAATGATATTTTCCACTGACACTTTCCCTTTAACCTTCATAGCTATTTCTCCAAGAGTTGAGTTGTCCTTTATTCCTTTTAAAAATACAAAGGAGAAGCTGCCCGCGGGTTTATGGGAACATTTATACTAGTAAGCACACTTATGGAAGATCAATGATTTCTGGAGAATCCAATGCATCTGTTTACTGCACAATAAAGGGTCAGGAGCCGTCAGGACAACAAGTACGATAAGAAAGGACAATAGTGAAATAGTTTAAATATATCCCTGTACTAAACAGCATTCAGTTTGCGCAGTACCACACAGTAAAATATGAGGCTGCAGTGTAAACGTACACTTGGTCTCTTCAACAAGAAATGTCACCTTTTAAAGTACAGCCCAGCCCTATTATTATTATTATTTAGAAAATGCCATTCCCATTTTTGCTTCCTGTCTTGTCTTCAGAACAGGTCAGTCCACCTGGCCAATAGGACCAACATGGACCAGGCAGGATTTACAGCAGCACGTGGTTGGAGGTGCGGCTTTCATTTCCCCCACCCCCCAAAAGAGAAAATGGGTGTGGTTTTTGGGGGGGGGTGGTCTCTGTGAAGTTATAAGGCTATGGGCCGCCAGGCCTTTTCTGCTTACCCGAGGAGTAAATCTGCCCCTGATAATGACCCAGTTAACTAGATAGGACCTTCCATATTTGAGCTTTTTTATTATAAATATGTAAATAAATATAATATGGGGAAATGGATCTACACTGAGAGTCCCTTTATTACTTTTAAGCCAGTAAAACACTTGAATTCTAGTTATTTGGAGAAACCCATTATTTCTGCCATGTTGTCTGTTGGCTTAAAGGGTATCTGTGGTCTCCATACAAGTGTCCATATTTATAGAATACCCATCCCTTTCAAACAAGCCTGGAATGATGCCTCTAGCTTTTTGGATCTTAAGTTATAGGCTTGTAAATGTATATTCCTTGTCTGAGTCTGTGACTGAGTCACATATGAGCTGAGTAAGAAGTTTACACCCTCAAAAATCTTTTCTGAGCTATTACAGACCTGCAACCATTCTCTGTCCTTTCCTCATAACTATGGACACCCTATTTAGGCAGGGTGGGGAGAAGAGTGCTTGACGGAGTGACGTTATAACACTAACGTCACCTAAGGGGCGGACTGGGACGGAGTTAGGGGTGGGACGAGCCATGTGATGTAATTTACATCACATAAGAGCCGTGACCGGCAAAAGTAGGCATTCCAGAGGTGTAAGTTCGGGTTGCGGGGTTTTGGGGGTGATCTGGTGGTGTGTAGAGACCACTCCAAAATCAGGGGAGACTCCCATGACTCCAGGAGGGTTTGGATACCTGCATATTTATATATTAAAAAATTTTGATGGGTGGTGCTATAATGCAGCTGATGATGTCCAGCAGTGGGCATGCAGTAGAAGCACAATCCTGGAGGAATGGTCCTTTTTTAATAAAGAACACTTGTATGGAGATCACAGTTTACCTTTAAACATTCAATGTTAATCCCAATTTCCTGTCCTACAACACATTGGAAGAAGGCTTAATCCTCAGTTTACCCCATGACAGGCCCCTTTTGTTAACCAATAAAAGTTTTCTCTCCCCTCGCCTTCATGTCTTATCCTCCCTTTTTTTCCTGTTTGGGTCTCCTCCTCCCCCACTCAGAGGACTGTAACACGCCACACAAGCAGCATATATACGACGTGAGGTGCAGTGATCCCATTCTGGCTAGGGCGAAACACATATGGATCAGAGATCATTATAAGGTGAACACGCAGATCTGTTCCAATGCTGCAAGATTAAAACTTACAATTAATTTTTTGCCCAACTCTTCAATAGACTCAATAAAGTCTAAGGGCAGGCACGGTAGCACTTGTGCATTATGGTTGTCAGTGAAGGTTGATAACCAATCGAGACAGGGTTTAACAAACTTACTATTTGAGGGTAACTTATTGTTCAGTCCAGCTCTTGACAATATCATAGAAGTAGAGGAGGTGTTCCTGCTGCAAAGGAGTTAGGGTAAAAGATATAAGATGCAATCACACCTTTTTTAACTCACAAAAATGTTAGTTTACATTGACTATGTTCCATTGTATTGTTTTAAGAGTTTTTGCTCTTGTCATTAATTTGAATCTGTCTCTACGGTTTTGAAAAACTAACCAAAATGTGTATATACCGTGAGTTGTCTTTTAAAATTGTTAGAAATAATAATAATAATATTATGCTTTACGATAGCACTGAAATTCACAAAATGCATACAACAGTCATGCATTATTCGTGTGAAGTAAAGAACATAATTATTATTCCAGGTTCCCACCCTCCTGCCTCTACTGGAGTCCCCTCATTCTGGGTGGTCTATTGTGATTTAGAAACGTTTGACATTCTGGTCACATAGGGGATAGTTTTGTTTGAGACTGAACACTAATAGTATAGCCCCCATGTTCCTCATTGACAAGACCAAATTGACTGAAATCATGGCGATAGGGTCTGTGTCTTATATCCTAACCCCTTCAGATGTAGAGGTTGATATACGATTTAGAGTAATGAAATATTCCCATAACAAGGTAACGCTACCAACTGTACGACTGCTGTCCCAGACAGAAATAAAACAAGATATCAAACCCACTGTGGGATTAGTCCGATTAGCTTTGCTGTGTTTTTTTTTGTAGTGAAATGTGAGCTGGGATTTCTGATGGCTTCCTTCTGTTACTTTATGGAACCCTCAATGGGTTCACTGAACCAAGGAATGGCTGGTCGGAAGGTCCCCTTATTATCAAAGCAATAGCTGAAAACTACAGTAGTTGTTTGATGCTTCATTCCAAACAGTTTTACAGGGAAACATAGATTTCCCTACTTCTGTCTTTACGAGGGTAATCTCTGAGCATAACAGTGAACCAACCTATTTGTGAATGTGCATAGTATTGCCGGTTCAAAAATTGCAGTCATTTTTCAGGAGGGCAGTCATTCAATCACTACCAGATGGCAGAACAAAGGTCAGCAGCTCGGGCAACTGCAAACCTTAGTCGCACCTGAAATTAAACAGACACGCAAAACCATAACCCCATCCCAATCCACATTCCGCACCTGCTTTACTGGTGGGTTCCATAAAAACAAGCAAAAAAAAAATAAAACAACGGTATCCCTCGAATGTACCATTTGAATTCGGTATCCCTCGAATGTAGGATTTGAATTCGGTATCCCTCGAATGTAGTCTTCGATTTCGGTATCCCTTAAATGTATCATTCGGTTTCAGTAACCCTCGAATATATCATTCTGTAACCCTCAAATGTAGCATTCTGCAACCCTCGAATGTAGCATTCTGTAACCCTCGAATGTAGCATTCTATAACCCTCGAATGTAGCATTCTGTAACCCTCGAATGTAGCATTCTGTAACCCTCCAATGTAGCATTCTGTAACCCTCCAATGTAGCATTCTGTAACCCTCCAATGTAGCATTCTGTAACCCTCGAATGTAGCATTCTGTAACCCTCGAATGTAGCATTCTGTAACCCTCCAATGTAGCATTCTGTAACCCTCGAATGTAGCATTCTGTAACCCTCCAATGTAGCATTCTGTAACCTTCCAATGTAGCATTCTGTAACCCTCAAATGTAGCATTCTGTAACCCTCGAATGTAGAATTCTGTAACCCTCCAATGTAGCATTCTGTAACCCTCCAATGTAGCATTCTGTAACCCTCCAATGTAGCATTCTGTAACCCTCCAATGTAGCGTTCATTAACTATTTCGAAACTTACGTCATAAAAAGCCATGATTGGTACATAGCTTGCTGCGGTTATCAAAGCTTTTGCGTACCGCCGCAAGTTATGTCTTTAAAGGACAATTATACTCACCTTCCCTCCGCTCCTCTTCCTTAGTCATTACTTTCTACCCAGGGTGAGGACCTGAACCTGAACCCCTGGGTTCGCTTTAGATGGAAAAAGCCGATAACAGCTCTCCGTACACGGCCCTGCAAGTGTTTAAACAAGTCTTGGAGATATGAACATGTTCCTCAGACCATTTCCCAGGTGCCGCAGCCATTTACAGTAAGTTACCACTTTTTTTGTATCTGTATTTTATTCAAATTTTTTAAATAATTTCTCCCCATTGACTTTAACGGTTTAGTTTTCAAACTACCAACCAAACTTCAGAAAGTTCGGCCATCTCTACTGATCACCTGCTTTAATAAGGGACATCACTGTTCGCAGAGATGACTAAATCCCAAGTCTCTGCATGTATACCGTCAGTACATCTTGCTGTAGAAGATTGTATTGTATGTGAACGTTCACACTACAGGGACCTTTGGATCTTCTCTCCCAGATGGGTTCCAATCCTTGTCATGGACGCTGACTCATTGTTTAAAAAGCAGAAAAGAGGGAACTGCGATTTTACCATCATGTGACATGAAAAAGAGAACCACAACAAAGACATAAACAAGTCCCACTTGAGGAACGGCAGGTCCTTGATGTTGAAAACAGAAATACTGTAGCTAAGGGAAACGCTGGACGGATTTTTACAGACGTAAAACAAAAAGAAATCACAGTAAGCCAAACAAGAAACAGAAAACAAGAAAACCCTTTATCTTTATATGGAGATTTCACTGTATCCATGGGTGAAAGGCTTATTAAAGGGGAAGTTCAGTGCAAATACATATGCTGTTAAGAAAAAAAAGCAGTATTTTTCCATCCCAATGACCTTAATCTGCCCATTCAGCATTGTGTCTGTGTATAAATAAATGCAACCGAAATACTGACTTCCTGATTGCAGGTCCCCTAGTAGAGACCATTTTGGTCTTGTCCTTGGGTCTTGTCCTTGACCCAGCACGTGGGTTGATTCAGTTGCTCAGTAGAGATCTGAGCATGTTTGACCCATCCAACAGCCAATCAGTAGAAATTACTGTTAGGAACATTCCAAGGAAGTGGTGCATCCTGGGAAGAAGAAGGACCGTTAGAGCCTTAAATGTCAGCTCACCAATGTCAACAGCAGCGAATAGCAAAGGGTATAAATTCAATAGATTTTTCAAAATAGAAGAGAATGTGTAGAAAGAATAACTAGGTATGTATAATATAAACTAACAGGGCGATGCACCAAAAGGCACGCTAACCAATGTTATATCGATTAGTATGACTTAAAGGGTAACTGTGGTCCAAAAATGACTTTAAGTAAATTGACAGGAATTGCTTTCCTCAGGATGTTTGCAATTAACTTTCATTATTTATTTTACAAAGATTTAAAGATATTTATATTTATATGTGTGATATGGGAGCAGCATCACCCGATCCCCTGCACTTCCTGCTTCCTGCTCCGAAACCATGTGGCAGTCCCTCTTCCCTGTGTCTCCTCCTCCTCATGGGCTCCCATGGCCCTTTCCCTTGCAGCCTCCTGTGGCCCCTCCCACTCACATGCTCTGTGGCCCCGCCTACTCATGGGTCATGTGGTCCCTCCCACATGTGGGCCACGTGGCCCCTTCCCTTGCAGCCCCTTGAGCCTTTCCCTTGCAGCCTTCTGTGGCCCCTCCCACTTGTGGACCACATGGTCCCTCCCACACATGGGCCCCATGGCCCCTCCCATTCGCAGGTCTGGTGGCCTCTCCCCTTGCAGACCCATCCTGGCTACTTCCCTTGAAGCCCCCTTGGGCCTTTCCCTTGCAGCCTCCTGTGGCCCCTCCCACATGTGAGCCCCTCCCACTCATGGGCCTCCATGGCCCCTCCCGTTGCAGACCCATCCTGGCTCCTTCTCTTGCAGCCCCTTTGAGCCTTTCCCTTGCCGCCTCCTGTGGCCCCTCCCAATCATGGGCCCCAATGACCCCCTCCCCCTTGTGGGCTCCCTATTACCCCTCCCCCCACTTGCACATCACACCCACCCTTGCAGCCTTTTTAGCAGAGAAAGAATCAGCAGTTTTAAACTTTGTCTGATTATTTCTCTGCTAAAAAGGCTGCTTTTAAACAGTCTTCTGTAGGGGGTAGTAGGGTATTGGTCTGAGGTGCAAATGGGGGAGGGGCAACAGGACCAGTGAGTGGGTGGAGCCACAGACTCTGTGAGTGGGAGGGGCCACAGGGGGCTGCAAGGGAAGGGGCCAGGTTGGGTCTGCAAGGGAAGGGGACACAGGGCCCGTGAATGGGAAGGGCCAGCAAGTGGGAGGCATTAAAAAAAGCAGTGCTGTGGGCTGTGCTGTTCTCCCCACTCCCCTCCTACCCTTCAGTCATGCACTGAGCATGTGCCAACCGCAGATTAGAGGAGGAATTAGTATTTCTGACCGCAGATTCAGAACCTCCCACCCCTCTAACTTTCTGATCAGTGATTTCTTCATATTTTGGGCTGTGCAACACATAGAGAGGTGGTGGATGGCTCGTTTAAAGGTAGGAACCTGGACTTTCATTTAAAATAAACGTGTTTGGAGACCACAGTTCCCCGTTAAACTCCTTCATTGCGTTAGCCGCGCATCCAATGTTATATGCTGAAAGCGGCATTCTGTTGCGGCACTTTAAATGTTAAAAGTGCAGAAATAGATACTGCCACATAGCGATGCACCGAGAGCTGCTATCGGCATTTAACATCATTAAATTCAGCCCTGTTTGAATTTTAAAAATAATGATATTTTCCACTGAACTTTCCCTTTAACCTTCATAGCTATTTCTCCAAGAGTTGTAGTTGTCCTTTATTCCTTTTAAAAATACAAAGGAGAAGCCTGCCCGGGGTTTATGGGAACATTTATACTAGTAAGCAACACTTAGTGGAAGATCAATGATTTCTGGAGATCCAATGCATCTTGTTTACTGCACAATAAAGGGTCAGGAGCAGTCAGGAGCAGACAAGTACGATAAGAAAGGACAATAGTGAAATAGTTTAAATATATTCCCTGTACTAAACAGCATTCAGTTTGCGCAGTACACACAGTAAAATATGAGGCTGCAGTGTAAACGTACACCTTGGTCTCTTCAACAAGAATGTCACCTTTTAAAAGTACAGCCCAGCCCTATTATTATTATTATTTAGAAAATGCCATTTCCCATTTTGCATTTCCTGTCTTGTCTTTCAGAACAGGTCAGTCAACCTGGCCAATATGGACCAACATGGACCAGGCCAGGATTTACAGCAGGCACGTGGTTGGAGGTGCGGCTTTCAATTTCCCCCACCCCCCAAAAAGAGAAAATGGGTGTGGTTTTGGGGGGGGGTGGTCTCTGTGAAGTTATAAGGCTATGGGCGCCAGGCCTTTTCTGCTTACCCGAGGAGTAAATCTGCCCCTGATAATGACCCAAGGTAACTAGATAGGACCTTCCATATTTGAGCTTTTTATATTATAAATATGTAAATAATATAATATGGGGAAATGGAATCTACACTGAGAGTCTCCTTTATTACTTTTTAAGCCAGTAAAACACTTGAATTCTAGTTATTTGGAGAAACCCATTATTTCTGCCATGTTGTCTTGGCTTAAAGGGTATCTGTGGTCTCCATACAAGTGTCCATATTTATAAGAATATCCCATCCCTTTCAAACAAGCCTGGAATGATGCCTCTAGCTTTTTTGGATCTTAAGTTATAGGCTTGTAAATGTATAATTCCTTGTCTGAGTCTGTGACTGAGTCACATGATGAGCTGAGTAAGAAGTTTACACCCTCAAAAATCTTTTCTGAAGCTAATTACAGACCTGCAACCATTCTCTGTCCTTTCCTCTAACTATGGACACCCTATTTAGGCAGGGTGGGGAGAAGAGGGCTTGACGGAGTGACGTTATATCACTAACGTCACCTAAGGGGCGGGACTGGGACGGAGTTAGGGGTGGGACGAGCCATGTGATGTAATTTACATCACATAAGAGCCGTGACCGGCAAAAGTAGGCATTCCAGAGGTGTAAGTTCGGGTTGCGGGAGTTTGGGGTGATCTGGTGGGTGTGTAGGAGACCACTCCAAAATCAGGGAGACTCCCATGACTCCCAGGAGGGTTTGGATACCTGCATATTTATATATTAAAAAAATTTTGATGGGTGGTGCTTATAATGCAGCTGATGATGTCCAGCAGTGGGCATGCAGTAAGAAGCACAATCCTGGAGGAATGGGTCCTTTTTAATAAAGAACACTTGTATGGAGATCACAGTTTACCTTTAAACATTCAATGTTAATCCCAATTTCCCTGGTCCTACAACAGCAGTGGAAGTAAAGGCTTAATCCCTCAGTTTACACCCATGACAGGCCCCTTTTGTTAACCAATAAAAGTTTTCTCCTCCCCTCGCCCTTCATGTCTTATCCTCCCGTTTTTTTCCTGTTTGGGGTCTCACTCCTCTCCCCCACTCAGAGGACTGTAACAGCCACACAAAGGGCATATATACGACGTGAGGTGCAGTGATCCCATTCTGGCTAGGGCGAACACAATATGGATCAGAGATCATTAATAAGGGAACACGCAGATCTGTTCCAAATGCTGCAAGATATAAAACTTACAAATTAATTTTTTGCCAACTCTTCAATAGACTCAATTAAAGTCTAAGGGCAGGCTACGGTAGCACGTTGTGCATTATGGTTACGTCAGTGGAAGGTTGATAACCAATCGAGACAGGGTTTAACAAACTTACTATTTGAGGGTAACTTATTGTTCAGTCCAGCTCTTGACAATATCATAGAAGTAGAGGAGGTGTTCCTGCTGCAAAGGAGTATGGGTAAAAGATATAAGATGCAATCACACTTTTTAAACTCACAAAAATGTTAGTTTACATTGACTATTGTTCCATTGTATTGTTTTAAGAGTTTTTGCTCTTGTCATTAATTTGAATCTGTCTCTACGGTTTGAAAAACTAACCAAAATGTGTATATACCGTGAGTTGTCTTTTAAAATTGTTAGAAATAATAATAATAATATTATGCTTACTGATAGCACTGAAATTCACAAAAGTGCAATACAACAGTCATGCATTATTCGTGTTGAAAGTAAAGAACATAATTATTATGTCAGGTATCCCACCCTCCTGCCTCTCACTGGAGTCTCCCTCATTCTGGGGTGGTCTATTGTGATTTAGAAACGTTTGACATTTCTGGGTCACATAGTGGGATAGTTTGTTTAGAGACTGAACACTAATATGTATAAGCCCCCATGTTCCTCATTGGACAAGACCAAATTGACTGAAATCATGGCGGATAGGGTCTGTGTCTTATTATCCTGAACCCCTTCAGATGTAGAGGTTGATATACGATGTTAGAGTAATAAGAAATATTCCCAATACAAGGTACGCTACCAACTGTACGACTGCTGTCCCAGACAGAAATAAAACAAGATAAATCAAACCCCACTGTGGGATTAGTCCGATTAGCTTTGCTGTGTTTTTTTTTGTAGTGAAATGTGAGCTGGGATTTCTGATGGCTTCCCTGTTACTTTATGGAACCCTCAATGGGTTCAACGTGAACCAAGGAATGGCTGGTCGGAAGGTCCCCTTATTATCAAAGCAATAGCTGAAAACTTACAGTAGTTGTTTGATGCTTCATTCCAAACAGTTTTACAGGGAACATAGATTTCCCTACTTCTGTCTTTTACGAGGTAATCTCTGAAGCATAACAGTGAACCAACCTATTTTGTGAATCAGTGCATAGTAGTTGCCGGTTCAAAAATTGCAGTCATTTTTCAGAGGGGCAGTCATTCAATTCACTACCAGATGGCAGAACAAAGGTCAGAGCTCGGGCAACTGCAAAACCATTAGTCGCACCTGAAATTAAACAGACACGCAAAACCATAACCCGCATCCAATCCACATTCCGCACCTGCTTTACTGGTGGGTTCCATAACTGCAACCGACCCGACCTGCAAGTAGCCAGACGCACAACCCAACCCAACCCGAGATAAACAGACCTGCACGTGGAGTCATGGACCCAAACCTGCTACGTGATTCAACCTTCACCTGCAGCAACCTGCACCCAAAATTTAACAGACCCACAACCTGCACATGCTACCTGTCATGACCAGAACTCGCAGCTTTCTAACCTTATAGTACCTGACCCCCAACCCATTCTAACTCACTGTGATTTACCATCACCCGACCTGCAAATTTGGTAAACCGTGGGTACCCGACCCAAATGCAGGACTCTAGATAATATCTTGTATAATAAAACTGTCCTTTATTATGATGATTTGTTTGGGACACAATATAAAAACATTTAAAAACACTGTTGCTCCCCCTCACATAGGTCAGATATATAATAGCAGAATGGTGTATACATAATTCAAAATGATACACAAAATGCAAAAGTAATACTAATACCAGTGGTGAGAGGGGATACAGGCACGGGGGCTCACGATGAACGCGTTTCGCTCCGATCCAGAGTATCCGAGCTTCCTCAGCGTCTGAGGAAGCTCGGATATCTGGATCGGAGCGAAACGAGCGATCAGAGCGAAACGGTTCAGTTGAGCGCCCCCCGTGCCTGTATCCCCTCTCACCAGACTGGTATTAGTATACTTTTTGCATTATGAGATATCAGTTGAATTATGTATACACCATTCTGCTATTATATATCTGACCTATGTGAGGGGGAGCAACAGTGTTTTAAAGTTTTTATATTGTGTCCCAAACAAATCATCATAATAAAGGACGTTTTATATTTACTTATAAGTACAGAGTTTTGTAGTCTGTCTTTTTGCTCTCTATTGTTTCCATTATAATTTTCAGACTAGCACTTGTACTACATTGTGTAGATTATTGCACTTCAGTGCCCTGATCACCCTCCTTTTTGCTTCTAGATAATATCTCATCCTGAATTAACTTAGGCCAGGGGTGTCCAACCCATTTGATCTAAGGTCCTGACCACCTTTGAGGGACACCCAATAGATTAACAGGCCTATATAGGTTATTATTAAATGTGCAGCAGATGAGTCACAAAATTGTCACTAATTACAAACTGACTGCAATTAACAACATTTATTGTGACTCAGAATGAATGCAGTTCATTTCAATTAGATTGCGTCAGTTTAGCCCTAAAAATGACATTACTACTAGAGGGCTGGCTGCAACACTGAATGATTTTTGAATGGACTGGGCTTATTGAGCACTGAGTGATGGGGAGAAGATGTCCTGGGTATCAACATTGATAGGGTGGGACGTCTGTATAAAGCAAATAAATAAATGACATCATGTTAGTTGTCTCGGTCCTGAGTTGTGGTTCTTGCCCTGTAATCGCTGGATTGCTGCCATCTTCAAATTTATACTAGAAGACATACCTTGCAACATGACGTTTTGTAAATAGGCAAAACAATGAGCATTGATTGAATAGCTTTAAAAAAGGCCTGGATAAGTTTCTTCAAAACTAAAACTCATTGAGAATTACTGGTAATAATGCATATACTGTAGATCTGGTTGGTACAGGGAACTATATATATTGAGAATTAGTGGTATTAATGCATATACTGTAGTTCTGGTTGGTACGGGATACTATATAATATTGAGATTTACTGGTATTAATACATAACTGTAGATCTGGTTGGTACAGGGATACTATATAATATTGAGAATTAGGGTATTAATGCATATACGTAGTTCTGGTTGGTAGGGGATGCTAATAATATTGAGAATTACTGGTATTAATTACATATACTGTAGATCTGGTTGATCCAGGGAACTATGTAATATTGAGATTACTGGTATTAATGCATAAACTGTAGTTCTGGTTGTACAGGGATACTATATAATATTGAGAATTACTGGTATTAATACATTACTGTAGATCTGGTTGGTACAGGGATACTATATAATATTGAGAATTACTGGTATTAATACATATACTGTAGATCTGGTTGGTACGGGGATAAATATAATATTGAGTATTCTGGTATTAATACATATACTGTAGTTCTGGTTGGTACAGGGATACTATTAATATTGAGAATTACTGGTATTAATGCTTATACTGTAGATCTGGTTGATCCAGGGATACTATGTAATATTGAGGAAATTACTGGTATTAATGCATATACTGTAGATCTGGTTGGTACATGGATACTATATAATATTGAGAATTACTGGTATTAATACATATACTGTAGATCTGGTTGATCCAGGGATACTATGTAATATTGAGAATTACTGGTATTAATGCAATGACAATCATGTTAGTTTTTCTCGTCCGAGTTGTGGTTCTTGCCCTGTATCGCTGGATTCTGCCTTATCTTCAATTTATACTAGAAGACATACCTTTGCACATGACGTTTTGTAAATAGGCAAAACATGAGCATTGAATAGCTTTAAAAAAGGCCTGGATAAGTTTCTAAACTAAAACTCATTGAGAATTACTGGATATAATGCATATACTGTGATCTGGTTGGTACAGGGATAACTATATAATATTGAGAATTAGTGGTATTAATGCATATACTGTAGTTCTGGTTGGTACGGGATACTATATAATATTGAGAATTACTGTATTAATACATATACTGTAGATCTGGTTGGTACAGGGATACTATATAATATTGAGAATTAGTGGTATTAGGCATATACTGTAGTTTCTGGTTGGTACGGGGATACTATATATATTGAGAAATACTGGTTTATTAGATATACTGTAGATCTGGTTGATCCAGGGATACTATGTAATATTGAGAATTACTGGTATTAATGCATATACTGTAGTTCTGTTGGTACAGGGATACTATATAATATTGAGAATACTGGTATTAATACATATACTGTAGATCTGGTTGGTACAGGGATACTATATAATATGAGAATACTGGTATTAATACATATAACTGTAGATCTGGTTGGTACGGGGATACTATCTAATATTGAGTATTACTGGTATTAATACAATACGTAGTTCTGGTTGGTACAGGGATACTATATAATATTGAGAATTACTGGTATTAATGCATATACTGTAGATCTGGTTGATCCAGGGATACTATGTAATATTGAGAATTACTGGTATTAATGCATATACTGTAGATCTGGTTGGTACATGGATACTATATAATATTGAGAATTACTGGTATTAATACATATACTGTAGTTCTGGTTGGTACAGGGATACTATATAATATTGAGAATTACTGGTATTAGTGCATATACTGTAGTTCTGGTTGGTACAGGGATACTATATAATATTGAGAATTACTGGTATTAATGCATATACTGTAGATCTGGTTGGTACAGAGATACTATATAATATTGAGAATTACTGGTATTAATGCATATAGATCTGGTTGATCCAGGGATACTTTCCGATTGCTGTTTGGAGTCAGGAAGGAATTTCCCCCCCCCTTTTTAGCTGTTTTTTTTGCCTTCCTCTATGTCTTTATTCAACCTTAATTACTATGTTACTATGTAGGTCTAAGAGATTGTTTAAGGATGTGTTGATTTTCCATTCCCCCACTAATGAGACTATCACTACAATCCTTAACAACATTATTTATTATTTATAGTCTTGTGTTGTTCTTTATATTCTTTATTATTCAGAATAGTCTCTAAATGCATTAGACTGTAGTCAGCTCTGTTTGAGGTTTCTCTCTGATACTGTAGATCTGTTTGGTACAGGGATACTATATAATATTGAGTATTACTGGTATTAATACATATACTGTAGTTCTGGTTGGTACAGGGATACTATATAATATTGAGAATTAGTGGTATTAATGCATATACTGTAGATCTGGTTGATCCAGGGATACTATATAATATTGAGAATTACTGGTATTAATGCATATACTGTAGATCTGGTTGATCCAGGGATACTATGTAATATTGAGAATTACTGGTATTAATGCATATACTGTAGATCTGGTTGGTACTCGGCACTGCCAAAACCATTAGTCGCACCTGAATTAAACAGACACGCAAAACCATAACCCGCATCCAATCCACATTCCGCACCTGCTTTACTGGTGGGTTCCATAAATGCAAACGACCCGACCTGCAAGTAGCCAGACGCAAAACCCAACCCAACCCGAGATAAACAGACCTGCGATGGAGTCATGGACCCAAACCTGCTACGTGATTCAACCTTCACCTGCAGCAACCTGCACCCAAAATTTAACAGACCCACAACCTGCACATGCTACCTGTCATGACCAGAACTCGCAGCTTTCTAACCTTATAGTACCTGACCCCAACCCATTCTAACTCACTGTGATTTACCATCACCCGACCTGCAAATTTGGTAAACCGTGGGTACCGACCCAATGCAGGACTCTAGATAATATCTTGTATAATAAAACTGTCCTTTATTATGATGATTTGTTTGGGACACAATATAAAAACATTAAAAAACACTGTTGCTCCCCTCACATAGGTCAGATATATAATAGCAGAATGGTGTATACATAATTCAACTGAATCACATAAATGCAAAAAGTAATACTAATACAGTCTGGTGAGAGGGGATCAGGCACGGGGGGCGCTCACGGTGAACGCGTTTCGCTCGATCCAGAGTATCCGGAGCTTCCTCAGCGTCTGAGGAAGCTCCGGATACTCTGGATCGGAGCGAAACGAGGATCAGAGCGAAACGCGTTCGTAGTGAGCGCCCCCCCGTGCCTGTATCCCCTCTCACCAGACGTGTATTAGATTACTTTTTGCATTATGAGATACAGTTGAATATGTAACACACATTCTATTATATATATCTGACTATGTGAGGGGGAGCAACAGTGTTTTTAAATGTTTTATATTGTGTCCCAAACAAATCATCATAATAAAGGACGGTTTTTTATACTTATAGTACAGAGTTTTGTAGTCTGTTTTTTGCTCTCTATTGTTTCATTATATTTTCAGACTAGCACTTGTACTACATGTGTAGATTATTGCACTTCAGTGCCCTGATCACCCTCCTTTTGTTCTTCTAGATAATATCTCATCCTGAATTAACTTAGGCCAGGGGTGTCCAACCCATTGATTCAAGGCTCCTGACCACCTTGAGGACACCCAATAGATTAACAGGCCTATATAGGTTATTTAAATGTGCAGCAGACTGAGTCAAATTGTCACTAATACAAACTGACTGCAATTAACAACATTTATTGTGACTCAGAATGAATGCAGTTCATTTCATTAGATTGCGATCAGTTAGCCCTAAAAATGACATTACTACTAGAGGGCTGGCTGCAACACTGAATGATTTTGAATGGACTGGGTATTGGCCTGAGTGTGGGGAGAAGAGTCCTGGGTATCAACATTGATAGGGTGACGTCTGTAATAAGCAAATAAATAAATGACATGTCAGTAGTTGGTCTCTGGTCGGTGGTGTGTTCTTCGCTTGCCTGTAATCGCTGGATTGCTGCTTATCTTCAAATTTATACTAGAAGACATACCTTGCAACATGACGTTTTGTAAATAGGCAAACAATGAGCATTGAATAGCTTTAAAAAAGGCCTGGATAAGTTTCTACAAACTAAAACTCATTGAGAATTACTGGTAATAATGCATATACTGTAGATCTGGTTGGTACAGGGATACTATATAATATGAGAATTAGTGGTTTATTAATGCATATACTGTAGTCTGGTTGGGTACGGGGATACTATATATATTGAGATTTACTGGTATTAATACATATACTGTAGATCTGGTTGGTAAGGGATACTATATAATATTGAGAATTAGTGGTATTAATGCATATACTGTAGTTCTGGTTGGTACGGGATGCTATATAATATTGAGAATTACTGGTATAATACATATACTGGATCTGGTTGATCCAGGGATACTATGTAATATTGAGAATTACTGGATTAATGCATATACTGTAGTTCTGGTTGTACAGGGATACTATATAATATTGAGAATTACTGGTATTAATACATATACGTAGATCTGGTTGGTACAGGGACTAATAATATTGAGAATATTGATTATATTACATCGTAGACTGGTGTTACGGGATACATATAATATTGAGTATTACTGGTTATAAACAATACTGTAGTTTTGGTTTATGGAAGGTATACACCTAAAATAGATAATTATACTGTATTGATACTGCGATATATGGTAGCTGGGATGTATATGTAATATTGAGAATTAGGTATTAATGCATATGTAGATCTGGTTGGTACAGGGATACTATATAATATTGAGAATTACTGGTATTAATACATATACTGTAGATCTGGTTGATCCAGGGATACTAGTAATATGAGAATTACTGGTATTAATGCAATGACAATCATGTTAGTTGTCTCGGTCCTGAGTTGTGGTTCTTGCCCTGTAATCGCTGGATTTCTGCTTATCTTCAAATTTATACTAGAAGACATACCTTGCAACATGACGTTTGTAAATAGGCAAAACAATGAGCATTGAATAGCTTAAAAAGGCCTGGATAAGTTTCTAAACTAAAACTCATTGAGAATTACTGGTAATATGCATATACTGTAGATCTGGTTGGTACAGGGATACTATATAATATTGAGAATTAGTGGTATTAATGCATATACTGTAGTTGGTTGGTGGTACGGGGATACTATATAATATTGAGAATTACTGGTATTATACATATACTGTAGATCTGGTTGGTACAGAGGGATCTATATAATATTGAGAATTAGTGGTATTAATGCATATACTGTAGTTCTGGTTGGTACGGGGATACTATATAATATTGAGAATTACTGGTATTAATACATATACTGTAGATCTGGTTGATCCAGGGATACTATGTAATATTGAGAATTACTGGTATTAATGCATATACTGTAGTTCTGGTTGGTACAGGATACTATTATATATTGAGAATTACTGGTATTATACATATACTGTAGATCTGGTTGGTACAGGGATACTATATAATATTGAGAATTACTGTGTATAATACTATACTGTAGATCTGGTTGGTACGGGGATACTATATAATATTGAGTATTACTGGTATTAATACATATACTGTAGTTCTGGTTGGTACAGGGATACTATATAATATTGAGAATTACTGGTATTAATGCATATACTGTAGATCTGGTTGATCCAGGGATACTATGTAATATTGAGAATTACTGGTATTAATGCATATACTGTAGATCTGGTTGGTACATGGATACTATATAATATTGAGAAATTACTGGTATTAATACATATACTGTAGTTCTGGTTGGTACAGGGATACATATAATATTGAGAATTACTGGTATTAGTGCATATACTGTAGTTCTGGTGGTACAGGGATACTAATATATAATATTGAGATATCGTATAATGCATACTGTAGATCTGGTTGGTACAGAGATACTATATAATATTGAGAATTACTGGTATTAATGCATATAGATCGGTTGATCCAGGGATATTCCGATTGCTGTTTGGAGTCAGGAAGGAATTTCCCCCCCCTTTTTAGCTTTTTTTTTTGCCTTCCTCTATGTCTTTATTCAACCTTAATTACTATGTTACTAGTAGGTCTAAGAGATTGTTTAGAGGATGTGTTGATTTCCATTCCCCACTAATGAGACTATCACTACAATCCTTAAACAATTATTTATTATTTATAGTCTTGTGTTGTTCTTTATATTCTTTATTATTCAGAATAGTCTCTAAATGCATTAGACTGTAGTCAGCTCTGTTTGAGGTTTCTCTCTGATACTGTAGATCTGTTTGGTACAGGGATACAATAATATTGAGTATTACTGGTATTAATACATATACTGTAGTTCTGGTTGGTACAGGGATACTATATATATTGAGAATTAGTGGTATTAATGCATATACTGTAGATCTGGTTGATCCAGGGATACTATGAAATATTGAGAATTACTGGTATTATGCATATACTGTAGATCTGGTTGGTACAGGGATACTATATAATATTGAGAATTATGGTATTAATACATATACTGTAGATCTGGTTGGTACGGGGATACTATATAATATTGAGTATACTGGTATTAATACAATACTGTAGTTCTGGTTGGTACAGGGATACTATATAATATTGAGAATTACTGGTATTAAATGCATATACTGTAGATCTGGTTGATCCAGGGATACTATGTAATATTGAGAATTACTGGTATTAATGCATATACTGTAGATCTGGTTGGTATATGGATACTATATAATATTGAGAGTTACTGGTATTAATACATATACTGTAGTTCTGGTTGGTACAGGGATACTATATAATATTGAGAATTACTGGTACTAATGCATATACTGTAGATCTGGTTGGTACAGGGATACTATATAATATTGAGAATTACTGGTATTAATGCATATACTGTAGATCTGGCTGGTACAGGGATACTATATAATATTGAGAATTACTGGTATTAATGCATATACTGTAGATCTGGTTGGTACAGGGATACTATATAATATTGAGAATCACTGGTATTAATGCATATAGATCTGGTTGATCCAGGGATA
The DNA here is from genome assembly GCA_019447015.1 of Hymenochirus boettgeri. NCBI lineage: Eukaryota > Metazoa > Chordata > Amphibia > Anura > Pipidae > Hymenochirus > Hymenochirus boettgeri. Next base: position 323,142,843 of record CM033470.1, on the reverse strand, counting down.
CTTTCCGATTGCCGTTTGGAGTCAGGAAGGAATTTCCCCCCCTTTTTTAGCTGTTTTTTTTGCCTTCCTCTATGTCTTTATTCAACCTTAATTACTATGTTACTATGTAGGTCTAAGAGATTGTTTAAGGATGTGTTGATTTTCCATTCCCCCACTAATGAGACTATCACTACAATCCTTAACAACTTTATTTATTATTTATAGTCTTGTGTTGTTCTTTATATTCTTTATTATTCAGAATAGTCTCTAAATGCATTAGACTGTAGTCAGCTCTGTTTGAGGTTTCTCTCTGACATATGGGAAAACAAACTCAACAAAACAAAATACAATTGGATATTCAGATTATTGTCATTGAATGGACCTGGAGGTTCCTTAGAAAGGGGAGCCCCAGACCAAACATAGTTAGGGGAGGGGATACATTACCAGGTGGGTCAGGACGCAAAGGATAGGTGACAGATGACACATTTTAGGGAAACATGAAGGGTTAAGCTCTCCCTGTCAGGGGTCAAATCCCATGCCATATTCGTCACAGCTTTAGGGTTTTATGTTTACATTGCTATATAATGTATGTTCTTAATTTGTTGTTTAGACAGATTGACTGGTGTATTATGTGCAATAATGCTGTGGCCAAATTTATCCAAACTCCATATGTCTGTCATTATTCCGGTGGGTGGGTGGGGGAGGGTATCCATAAAGGGTAAGTAGAGACAAAGGAGTTGACCCTACCTGGGTCATGAACACCCACTCATATAATTTAAAGGACTTCTGACATTATTTTTTGCAAAGAGGTGCAAACATTTGCCCGTTCTATTAATTTGCAGAAACCAATCACAGAGGCAAACACCCTTTTAGCCACACATTCAGGTGTGTAACTGCAGGATTTTTTACAGTCCTCAAGTAGGTACACTCCAGCACACCTCCTTTGGCACGGCCTCCAGTTGATAGGTGCAATCCTCCCAGCCCTCCACCTCAAGGGCCACAGCAATACGGCAAAAGCAACAAAGTTGGAGGAGCACACTATTTCATTTCCAGTATAAGGGGGTATTGTAAAATGTCCAAATTTGGGGTTAAAAATGTTGGGATTTTCCCTAAAAAATAAATGAATGTGAGGTGTTGTACCCCGTTGCTAAAGGGGAAGTTGATATGAACAGTCCTCAAGTAGGTACACTCCAGCACACCTCCTTTGGCACGGCCTCCAGTTGATAGGTGCAATCCTCCCAGCCCTCCACCTCAAGGGCCACAGCAATACGGCAAAAGCAACAAAGTTGGAGGAGCACACTATTTCATTTCCAGTGTTTATTCAGGCAAAAAACATACAACGTTTCGGGGGATGTGACTTCCCCTTCCTCAGGTATATATACACACCAACTTCCCCTCAGGTATATATACACACCAACTTCCCCTTTAAAGCATATCATACCAACTTCCCCTTTAAAGCGTATCACATCAACTTCCCTTTAACACATATTACATTATCTCCCCCTTTAACGCGTAGCACACCAACTACCCTTTACGGCTTATGTGTTTATTTAGGCAAACCTGAGGAAGGGGAAGTCACATCCCCCGAAAAGTTGTATGTTTTTTGCCTAAATAAAACACTGGAAATGAAATAGTGTGCTCTCCAACTTTTGTGCTTTTGCCGTATTGCTGTGGCCCTTGAGGTGGAGGGCTGGGAGGATTGCACCTATCAACTGGAGGCCGTGCCAAAGGAGGTGTGCTGGAGTGTACCTACTTGAGGACTGTAAAAAATCCTGCAGTTACACACCTGAATGTGTGGCTAAAAGGGTGTTGTGCCTGTGATTGGTTTCTGCAAATTAATAGAACGGGCAAATGTTGCACCTCTTTGCAAAAAATATGTCAGAAGTCCTTTAAATTATATGAGTGGGGTTCATGACCCAGGTAGGGTCAACTCCTTTGTCCTACTTACCTTTATGGATACCCTCCCCCACACCACCCACCGGAATAATGACAGACATATGGAGTTGGATAAATTTGGCCACAGCATTATTGCACATATACACCAGTCAATCTGTCTAAACAACAAATTAAGAACATACATTATATAGCAATGTAAACATAAAACCCTAAAGCTGTGACGAATATGGCATGGGATTTGACCCCTGACAGGGAGAGCTTAACCCTTCATGTTTCCTAAAATGTGTCATCTGTCACCTATCCTTTGCGTCCTGACCCACCTGGTGTATCCCCTCCCCTAACTATGTTGGTCTGGGGCTCCCTTTCTAAGGAACCTCCAGGTCCATTCAATGACAATAATCTGAATATCCAATTGTATTTTGTTTTGTTGAGTTGTGTTTCCCATATGTCAGAGAGAAACCTCAAACAGAGCTGACTACAGTCTAATGCATTAGAGACTATTCTGATAATAAAGAATTAAAGAACAACACAAGACTATAAATAATAAATAAGTTGTTAAGGATTGTAGTGATAGCTTCATTGTGGGGGAATGGAAAATCAACACATCCTTAAACAATCTCTTAGACCTACATAGTAAACTAGAAGTAAGGTTGAATAAAGACATAGAGGAAGGCAAAAAAAAAACAGCTAAAAAAGGGGGGGAATTCCTTCCTGACTCCAAACGGCAATCGGAAAGTATCCCTGGATCAACCAGATCTATATGCATTAATACCAGTGATTCTCAAATATATATAGTATCCCTGTACCAACCAGATCTACAGTATATGCATAATACCAGTAATTCTCAATATTATATAGTATCCCTGTACCAGCCAGATCTACAGTATATGCATTAATACCAGTAATTCTCAATATTATATAGTATCCCTGTACCAACCAGATCTACAGTATATGCATTAGTACCAGTAATTCTCAATATTATATAGTACCCTGTACCAACCAGAACTACAGTATAGTATATTAATACCAGTAACTCTCAATATATATAGTATCCATATACCAACCAGATCTACAGTATATGCATTAATACCAGTAATTCTCAATATTACATAGTATCCTGGATCAACCAGATCTACAGTATATGCATTATATACAGTAATTCTCAATATTATATAGTATCCCTGTACCAACCAGAACTACAGTATATGTATTTATACCAGTATACTCAATATTATATAGTATCCCCGTACCAACCAGATTACAGTATATGTATTAATACCAGTAATTCTCAATATTATATAGTATCCTGTACCAACCAGATATACAGTATATGCATTAATACCAGTAATTCTCAATATTTCATAGTATCCCTGGATCAACCAGATCTACCGTATATGCATTAATACACTAATTCTCAATATTATATAGTATCCCTGTACCAACCAGAACTAAGTATATGTATTAATACCAGTAATACTCAATATTATATAGTATCCCGTACCAAACAGATCTACAGTATCAGAGAGAAACCTCAACAGAGCTGACTACAGTCTAATGCATTTAGAGGACTATTCTGAATAATAAAGAATATAAAGACAAACACAAGACTATAAATAATAAATAATGTTGTAAGGATTGTAGTGATAGTCTCATTAGTGGGGGAATGGAAAATCAACACCTCCTTAAACAATCTCTTAGACCTACATAGTACATAGTAATTAAGGTTGATAAAGACATAGAGGAAGGCAAAAAAAACAGCTAAAAGGGGGGGGAAATTCCTTCCTGACTCCAAACAGCAATCGGAAAGTATCCCTGGATCAACCAGATCTATATGCATTAATACCAGTAATTCTCAATATATATAGTATCTCTGTACCAACCAGATCTACAGTTGCATTAATACAGTAATTCTCAATATTTAATAGTATCCCTGTACCAACCAGAAACTACGTATATGCACTAATACCAGTAATTCTCAATATTATATAGTATCCCTGTACCAACCAGAACTACAGTATATGTATTAATACCAGTAATTTCAAATTATATGTATCCATGTACCAACCAGATCTACAGATATGCATTATACCAGTAATTCTCAATATTACATAGTATCCCTGGATCAACCAGATCTACAGTATATGCATTAATACCAGTAATTCTCAATTATATAGTATCCCTGTACCAACCAGAACACCAGTATATGTATTAATACCAGTAATACCAATATTATATAGTATCCCCGTACCAACCAGATTACAGTATGTATTAATACCAGTAATTCTCAATATTATATAGTATCCCTGTACCAACCAGATCTACAGTATATGTATTAATACCAGTAATTCTCAATATTATATAGTATTCTGTACCAACCAAACTACAGTATATGCATTAATACCAGTAATTCTCAATATTACATAGTATCCCTGGATCAACCAGATCTAACGTATATTATAATACCAGTAATTCTCAATATTATATAGTATCCCCGTACCAACCAGAAATACAGTATATGCATTAATACCACTAATTCTCAATATTATATAGTATCCCTGTACCAACCAGATCTACAGTATATGTATAATACAGTAATTCTCAATTTATATAGTATCCCCGTACCAACCAGAACTACAGTATATGCATTATACCACTAATTCTCAATATTATATAGTATCTGTACCAACAGATCTACAGGATATGCATTATTACCAGTAATTCTCAATGAGTTTTAGTTTTAGAAACTTATCCAGGCCTTTTTTAAAGCTATTCAATGCTCATTGTTTTGCCTATTTACAAAACGTCATGTTGCAAGGTATGTCTTCTAGTATAAATTTGAAGATAAGGCAGAAATCCAGCGATTACAGGGCAAGAACCACAACTCAGGACCGAGACAAACTAACATGATTGTCATTGCATTAATACCAGTAATTCTCAATATTACATAGTATCCCTGGATCAACCAGATCTACAGTATATGTATTAATACCAGTAATTCTCAATATTATATAGTATCCATGTACCAACCAGATCTACAGTATATGCATTAATACCAGTAATTCTCAATATTACATAGTATCCCTGGATCAACCAGATCTACAGTATAAGCATTAATACCAGTAATTCTCAATATTATATAGTATCCCTGTACCAACCAGAAACTACAGTTATGTATTAATACCAGTAATACTCAATATTATATAGTATCCCCGTACCAACCAGATCTACAGTATATGTATTAATACCAGTAATTCTCAATATTATATAGTATCCCTGTACCAACCAGATCTACAGTATATGTATTAATACCAGTAATTCTCAATATTATATAGTATCCCTGTACCAACCAGAACTACAGTATATGCATTAATACCAGTAATTCTCAATATTACATAGTATCCCTGGATCAACAGATCTACAGTATATGTATTAATACCAGTAATTCTCAATATTATATAGCATCCCCGTACCAACCAGAACTACAGTATATGCATTAATACCACTAATTCTCAATATTATATAGTATCCCTGTACCAACCAGATCTACAGTATATGTATTAATACCAGTAAATCTCAATATTATATAGTATCCCCGTACCAACCAGAACTACAGTATATGCATTAATACCACTAATTCTCAATATTATATAGTATCCCTGTACCAACCAGATCTACAGTATATGCATTATTACCAGTAATTCTCAATGAGTTTTAGTTTTAGAAACTTATCCAGGCCTTTTTTAAAGCTATTCAATGCTCATTGTTTTGCCTATTTACAAAACGTCATGTTGCAAGGTATGTCTTCTAGTATAAATTTGAAGATAAGGCAGCAATCCAGCGATTACAGGGCAAGAACCACAACTCAGGACCGAGACAAACTAACATGATTGTCATTTATTTATTTGCTTTATACAGACGTCCCACCCTATCAATGTTGATACCCAGGACATCTTCTCCCCATCACTCAGTGCTCAATAAGCCCAGTCCATTCAAAAATCATTCAGTGTTGCAGCCAGCCCTCTAGTAGTAATGTCATTTTTAGGGCTAAACTGATCGCAATCTAATTGAAATGAACTGCATTCATTCTGAGTCACAATAAATGTTGTTAATTGCAGTCAGTTTGTAATTAGTGACAATTTGTGACTCAGTCTGCTGCACATTTAATAATAACCTATATAGGCCTGTTAATCTATTGGGTGTCCCTCAAAGGTGGTCAGGAGCCTTGAGATCAAATGGGTTGGACACCCCTGGCCTAAGTTAATTCAGGATGAGATATTATCTAGAAGCAAAAAGGAGGGTGATCAGGGCACTGAAGTGCAATAATCTACACAATGTAGTACAGTGCTAGTCTGAAAATTATAATGGAAAAAATAGAGAGCAAAAAGACAGACTACAAAACTCTGTACTTATAAAGTATAATAAAAACGTCCTTTTATGATGATTTGTTTGGGCACAATATAAAAACATTTAAAAACACTGTTGCTCCCCCTCACATAGGTCAGATATATAATAGCAGAATGGTGTATACATAATTCAACTGATATCTCATAATGCAAAAAGTAATACTAATACACGTCTGGTGAGAGGGGATACAGGCACGGGGGGGCGCTCATACGAACGCGTTTTCGCTCTGATCGCTCCGTTTCGCTCCGATCCAGAGTATCCGGAGCTTCCCCAGACGCTGAGGAAGCTCCGGATCTGGATCGGAGCGAAACGCGTTCATCGTGCGCCCCCCGTGCCTGTATCCCCTCTCACCAGACTGGTATTAGTATTACTTTTTGCATTTATGTGATATCAGTTGAATTATGTATTACACCATTCTGCTATTATATATCTGACCTAGTGAGGGGAGCAACAGTGTTTTAAATGTTTTTATATTGTGTCCCAAACAAATCATCATAATAAAGGACAGTTTTATTATACAAGATATTATCAGAGTCTGCATTGGGTGGGTACCCACGGTTTACCAAATTTGCAGTCGGGTGATGGTAATCACAGGTGAGTTAGAATGGGTTGGGGTCAGGTACTATAGGTTAGAAAGTGCGAGTTCGGTCATGACGGTAGCATGTGCAGGTTGTGGGTCTGTTAATTTTGGGTGCAGGTTGCTGCAGGTGAAGGTTGAATCACGTAGCAGGTTTGGGTCCATGACTCCAGTGCAGGTCTGTTATCTCGGGTTGGGTTGGGTTGTGCGTCTGGCTACTTGCAGGTCGGGTCGGTTGCAGTTATGGAACCCACCAGTAACAGAGGTGCGGAATGTGGATTGGATGCGGGTTATGGTTTGCGTGTCTGTTTAATTTCAGGTGCGACTAATGGTTTTGCAGTGCCCGAGCTCTGACCTTGTTCTGCCATCTGGTAGTGAATTGAATTCTGCCCCTCTGAAAAATGACTGCAATTTTTTGAACCGGCAACACTATAGCACTGATTCACAAAATGGTGGTTCACTGTTATGCTTCAGAGATTACCTCGTAAAAGACAGAAGTAGGGAAATCTATGTTCCCTTAAAACTGTTTTGGAATGAAGCATAAACAACTACTGTAAGTTTTCAGCTAGCTTTGATAATAAGGGGACCTTCCGACCAGCCTTCCTTGGTTACGTTTGAACCATTGAGGGTTCCATAAAGTAACAGAGGGAAGCATCAGAAATCCAGCTCACATTTCACTACAAAAAAAACACAGCAAGCTAATCGGACTAATCCCACAGTGGGGTTTGATTTATCTTGTTTTATTTCTGTTCTGGGACAGCAGTCGTACAGTTGGTAGCGTACCTTGTATGGGAATATTCTATTATCTAACATCGTTATATCAACTTACATCGTGAGGGGTTCAGGATAATAAGGACAGACCTATCCGCATGATTTCAGTCAATTTGGTCTTGTCCAATGAGGAACATGGGGGGCTTATACATATTAGTGTTCAGTCTCTAAAAAACTATCCCACTATGGGACCCACAGAAATGTCAAACGTTTCTCATCACAATTGACCACCCAGAATGAGGGAGACTCCAGTGAGAGGCCGGAGGGTGGGATACCTGACATATAATTATGTTCTTTACTTTCAACACGAATAATGCATGACTGTTGTATTGCACTTGTGAATTTAGTGCTATCAGTAAGCATATATTATTTATTATTTCTAACATTTTAAAAGACAACTCACGGTATATAACACATTTTGGTTGTTTTTTCAAACCGTAGAGACAGATTCAAATTAATGACAAGAGCAAAAACTCTTAAAACAATACAATGGAACAATAGTCAATGTAAACTAACATTTTTGTGAGTTTAAAAAGGGTGATTGCTCTTAATCTTTACCCATACTCCTTTGCAGCAGGAACACCTCCTCTACTTCTATGTATGTATTGTCAAGAGCTGGAACTGAACAATAAGTTACCCTCAAAAAGTAAGTTGTTAAAACCTGTCCGATGTGTTATCAACCTTCCAATGACGTAACTAATGCACAACGTGCTCCGTAGCTGCCCTTAGACTTAATTGAGCTATGAAGAGTTGGCAAAAAATTAATTTGTAAGTTTATATCTTGCAGACATTTGGAACAGATCTGCGTGTTCCCTTATTAATGATCTCTGATCCATATGTGTTCGCCAGCCAGGATGGGATCACTGCACCTCACGTCGTATATATGCCCTTTGTGTGGCGTTACAGTCCTCTGAGTGGGGGAGAGGAGTGAGACCCCAAACAGGAAAAACGGGCGGATAAGACATGAAGGCGAGGGGAGGAGGAAAAATTTTATTGGTTAACAAAAGGGGCCTGTCATGGGTGTAAACTGAGGGATTAAGCCTTTACTTCCACTGCTGTTGTAGGACCAGGGAAATTGGGATTAACATTGAATGTTTAAAGGTAAACTGTGATCTCCATACAAGTGTTCTTTATTAAAAAGGACCCATTCCTCCAGGATTGTGCTTCTTACTGCATGCCCACTGCTGGACATCATCAGCTGCATTATAAGCACCACCCATCAAATTTTTTTAATATATAAATATGCCGGTATCCAAACCCTCCTGGAGTCATGGAGTCTCCCTGATTTTGAGTGGTCTCCTAACACCCACCAGATACCCCAAACTCCCGCAACCCGAACTTACACCTCTGGAATGCTACTTGCCGGTCACGGCTCTTATGTGATGAATTAAATCACATGGCTCGTCCCCCCCCTAACTCCTCCCAGTCCCGCCCCTTAGGTGACGTTAGTGATATAACGTTACTCCGTCAAGCCTTCTTCTCCCACCCTGCCTAAATAGGGTTGTCCATAGTTAGAGGAAAGGACAGAGAATGGTTGCAGGTCTGTAATTAGGTCAGAAAAGATTTTGGAGGGTGTAAACTTACTCAGCTCATCATGTGACTCAGTCACAGACCAGACAAGGAATTATACATTTACAAGCCTATAACTTAAGATCCAAACAAAGCTAGAGGCATCATTCCAGGTTGTTTGAAGGGATGGGATATTCTTATAATATGGACACTTGTATGGAGACCACAGATACCCTTTAAGCCAAGACAACATGGCAGAAATAAGGGTTTTCTCCAAATAACTAGAATTCAAGTGTTTTACTGGCTTAAAAGTAATAAAGGAGACTCTCAGTGTAGATTCCATTTCCCCATATTATATTATTACAATATTTATAATTAAAAAGCTCAAATATGGAAGGGCCTATCTAGTTACCTTGGGTCTTATCAGGGGCAGATTTTACTCCTCGGGTAAGCAGAAAAGGCCTGGCGCCCATAGCCTTATAACTTCACAGAGACCACCCCCCCCCAAAACCACACCCATTTTCTCTTTTTGGGGGGGGTGGGAAATTGAAAGCCGCACCTCAACCACGTGCCTGCTGTAAATCCTGGCCTGGTCCATGTTGGTCATATTGGGCCAGGTTGACTGACCTGTTCTGAAAGACAAGACAGGAAATGCAAAATGGGAAATGGCATTTTCTAAATAATAATAATAATGGGCTGGGCTGTACTTTTAAAAGGTGACATTTTCTTGTGTGAAGAGACCAAGGTGTACGTTTACACTAACGCACTCATATTTTACTGTGTGTACTGCGCAAACTGAATGCTGTTTAGTACAGGAATATATTTAAAACTATTTCACTATTGTCTTTCTTATCGTAACTTGTCTGCTCCTGACTGCTCCTGACCCTTTATTTCGTGGCAACACAGATGCATTGGATCTCCAGAAATCATTGATCTTCCACTAAGTGTTGCTTACTAGTATAAAGTTCCCATAAACCCCGGGCAGGCTTCTCCTTGTATTTTTTAAAAGGAATAAAGGACAACTACAACTCTTGGAGAAATAGCTATGAAGGTTAAAGGGAAAGTTCAGTGGAAAATATCATTATTTTAAAATTCAAACAGGGCTGAATTTAATGATGTTAAATGCCGATAGCAGCCCGGTGTCATCGCTATGTGGCAGTATCTATTCTGCACTTTTTAACATTTAAAGTGCCGAACAGAATGCCGCTTTCAGCATATAACATGGATGCGCGGCTAACGCAATGAAGGGAGTTAACGGGAACTGTGTCTCCAAACAGTTATTTTAAATGAAAGTCCAGGTTCTTACCTTTAACGAGCCATCCACCACCTCTCTATGTGTGCACAGCCCAAAATATAAGAAGAAATCACTGATAGAAAGTTAGAGGGGTGGGAGGTTCTGAATCTGCGGTCAGAAATACTAATTTCCTCCTCTAATTCTGCGGTTGGCACATGCTCAGTGCATGACTGAAGGGAGGAGGGGAGTGGGGAGAACAGCACAGCCCACAGCACTGCTTTTTTTATGCCTCCCACTTGGGCCCTTCCCATTCACGGCGCCTGGTGTCCCTTCCCTTGCAGACCCACCTGGCCCCTTCCTTGCAGCCCCCTGTGGCCCCTCCCACTCACAGAGTCTGTGGCTCCCACCCACTCAATGGTCCTGTTGCCCCTCCCATTTGCACCTCAGAACCAATACCTACCACCCCTACAGAAGACTGTTTAAAGCAGCCTTTTTAGCAGAGGAAATAATCAGACAAAGTTTTTAAACTGCTGATTCTTTCTCTGCTAAAAAGGTGCAAGGGTGGGTGTGATGTGCAAGTGGGGGGAGGGTAATAGTAGGAGCCCACAAGGGGGAGGGGGTCATTGGGGCCATGATTGGGAGGGGCCACGGAGGCGGCAAGGGAAAGGCTCAAAGGGGCTGCAAGAGAAGAGCCAGATGGGTCTGCAACGGGAGGGCCATGGAGGCCCATGAGTGGGAGGGGCTCACATGTGGGGGGCCACAGGAGGCTGCAGGAAAGGCCCAAGGGGGCTTCAAGGAAGTAGCCAGGAGGGTCTGCAAGGGGAGAGGCCACAGACCTGAGAATGGGAGGGGCCATGGGGCCCATGTGTGGATGGGACCATGTGGTCCCAAGTGGGAGGGGCACAAAGGCTGGCAAGGGAAAGGCTCAAGGGCGGCAAGGGAAGGGGCCACGTGGCCCACATGTGGGAGGGACCACTGACCCATGAGTAGCGGGGCCACAGAGCATGTGAGGGGAGGGGCCACAGGAGGCTGCAAAGGGAAAGGCCATGGGAGCCCATGAGGAGGAGGAGACACAGGGAGAGGGACTGGCCAATGGTTGTTTGGAGCAGGAAGCAGGAAGTGCAGGGGATCGGGGTGATGGCTGCTCCCATATCACACATATAATATAAATATCTTTAAATCTTTGTAAAATAAATAATGAAAGTTAATTGCAAACATCCTGAGGAAAGCAATCCTGTCAATTTACTTAAAGTCATTTTTGGACCACAGTTACCCTTTTAAGTCATACTAAATCGATATACATTGGTTAGCGTGCCTTTGGTGCATCGCCCGTTAGTTTTATATATACTATACCTAGTTATTCTTTCTAACATTCTCTTCTATTTTGAAAAATCTATTGATTTATACCCTTTTGATATCGTGCTGTTGACATTGTGAGCTGACATTAAGGCTCTAACGGTCCTTCTTTTCCCAGGAGCACCACTTCCTGGATGTTTCTACAGTATTTCTACTGTTGGCGTTGGATGGGTCAAAAATGCTCAATCTCTACTGAGCAACTGAATCAACCCAGGCGTGGTCAGGACAAGAACCAAGGACAGACCAAAATGGTTCTACTAGGGGACCGCAATCAGGAAGTCAGTAGTTTCGGTTGCATTTATTTATACCAGACACAATGCTGAATGGGCAGATTAAGGTCATTGGGATGGAAAAATACTGCTTTTTTTTCTTAACAGAATATGTATTTTGCAACTGAATTCCCCTTTAATAAGCATTTCACCCATGGATACAGTGAAAATCCTCCAATAAAGAAAGGGTTTTCTTGTTTTTCTGTTTTTGTTTGGCTTACTGTGATTTCTTTTGTTTGTACGTCTGTAAAAATCCGTCCAGCGTTTCCCTTAGCTACAGTATTCTGTTTTCAACATCAAGGACCTGCCGTTCCTCAAGTGGACTTGTTATGTCTTTGTTGTGGTTCTCTTTTTCATTGTCACATGATGGTAAAATCGCAGTTCCCTCTTTTCTGCTTTTTAAACAATGAGTCAGCGTCCATGACAAGGATTGGGAACCCATCTGGGAGAGAAGATCCAAAGGTCCCTGTAGTGTGAACGTTCAACATACAATACAATCTTCTACAGCAAGAGTACTGACGGTATACATGCAGAGACTGGGATTTAGTCATCTCTGCGCACAGTGATGTCCCTTATTAAATCAGGTGATCGTAGAGATGGCCGAACTTTCTGAAGTTTGGTTGGTAGTTTGAAAACTAAAACCGTTAAAGTCATGGGGAGAAATTATTTAAAAAATTTGAATAAAATACAGATACAAAAAAAAGTGGTAACTACTGTAAATGGCTGCGGCACCTGGGAAATGGTCTGAGGACATGTTCAATATCTCCAAGACTTGTTTTAAAACACTTGCGGGCCGTGTACGGAGAGCGTGTTATCGGCTTTTTCCATCTAAAGCGACCCAGGGGTTCAGGTTCAGGTCCTCACCCTGGGTAGAAAAGTAATGACTAGAACGAGGAGCGGAGGGAAGGTGAGTATAATTGTCCTTTTTAAAGACATACCTTTGCGGCGGTACGCAAAAGCTTTGTAACCGCAGCAAGCAAGCTTATGTACCAATCATGACTGCTTTTTTAGACGTAAGTTTCTGAAGAGTAGTTAAGAACGCTACATTGGAGTGTTACAGAATGCTCCATGGGGGTTCACAGAATGCTACATTGGAGGGTTACGGAATGCTACATTGCGAGGTTACAGAATTCTACATTCGAGGGTTACAGAATGCTACATTTGAGGTTACCGAAATAATGGCAAGGTTACAGAATTGCTACATTGGAGGTTAAGAATCTCTACAATTCGCGGGTTACAGATGCGGGGGGGGGCTACATTCGAGGGTTACAGAAAGCTACATTGGAGGGTTTACAGAATGCTACATTCGAGGGTTACAGAATGCTACATTGGAAAGGTTACGAATGCTACATGGAGGTTAGATGACAGGGGTTACAGAATGCTACATTCGAGGGTTCAACAGATGCCTACATTGCGAGGTACAGAATGCTACATTGGGAGGTTACAGAATGCTTACATTTGGAGTTACAGAAGCTTAATGAGAATGCTACATTGAGGGTTAACAGAATGTACATTTGAGGGTTACAGAATTGCTTACCTTCGAGGTTTACAGTAAGACTACATCGGGGTTAACAGAATGCTACATTGAGGGCCGATGTTACTTGATGAGGGTAACGCTCTACATTGGAGGGTAACAGAATGCTACATTTCGAGGTTTACAGAATGCTACATTCGAGGGGTTACAGAATGCTACATTCGACGGTTGAATGCCAAATTGGGGTTACAAGAATGCTAAATTGGAGGGTTATGGACACGTTAACATTAGAGGGACAGATGCTACATTCGAGGGTTACAGATGGCTACCTTCGAGGGTTACAGAATGTAGATTGGAGGGTTACAGAATGTACATTCGAGGTCGTTACAGAATGCTACATGCGAGGGTTTTACGAATGCACATTGGAGGGTTACGAATGCTACATTGGAGGGTTACAGAAGGCTACATTGGAGGGTGTTACAGGAATGCTCATGGAGGGATTACAGAATGTACATTGGAGGGTTACAGAATGCTACATTCGAGGGGGTTACAGGAATGCTACATTCGAGGGTTACAGAATTCGACATTCGAGGGTTACAGAATGCTACATTTGAGGGTTAACCAAGATGATACCATTGGAGGTTACGAAGCTCCTTCGAGGGTTTACAGAATGCTACATGCGAGGGGTACAGAATGCTACATTTGAGGGTCCAGAATGCTACATTGGAGGGTTAGAATGCACATTGGAGGGGTTACAGAATGCTACATTTGAGGTTACAGATATGCTACATTCGAGGGTTGGTTACAGCATGCTACATTGAGGGTGACAGAAGGCTTACATTGCGAGGGTACAGAATGTTAATTGGAGGGTGTTTTTTTTTTTTTTTTGTTTTACCGCATGCTACATTTGAGGGTTAAAGAATTGCTACTCGAGGGTTACGAAGCTACATTCGAGGGTTAAAGAAGCTACATTCGAGGTTACAGAAGGTAACCTTGGAGGGTTACTGAAAGTTACCATTAGAGGGTTACAGAATGCTACATTCGAGGGATTACAGAATGCTACATTCGAGGTTTACAGAATGCTACATTGGAGGGTTACAGAATGCAATCGAGGGGTACAGAATGCTACAGTCGAGGTCTTACGAATGCTACATTGGAGGGTTACAGATGCACATTCGAGGGTTACAGATGCTACATTCGAGGGTTACAGAATGCTACATTGAGGGTACAGAATGCTACATTACGAGGGTTACAGGAATGCTACATTGGAGGGTTACAGAATGCTACATTGGAGGGTTACAGGAATGCTTACCTTCGAGGGTTACAGAATTGAACATTTCGAGGGTTTATAGCAAAATGCTAATTCGAGGTAAGAATGCTACATTCGCGGGTTGCAGAATGCTACATTGCGGGTTACAGAATGCGTATTCGAGGGTTAATGAAACCGCATGAGACATTTAAGGGAATACCGGAAATCGAAGACTACATTCGGGGATACGAATTCAAACCTACATTCGAGGGATTACCGAATTCAAATGGTCATTCGCGGGATCCCGAATTCAAAGGGTACATTCGAGGGATACCGAATTCAAATGGTACATTCGAGGGATCCGAATTCAAATGGTACATTCGAGGGGAGTTACGATTCAAATGGAAAACATTAGAGGGATAACCGAATTCAAAATGGTATACATTCGAGGATTAACGAATTCAAATGGTACATGCGAGGGGGATACGAATTCAAATGCTACATTCGAGGGATTCCGAATTCAAATGGAACATTCGAGGGATACCGATTCAAGGGTACATTTGAGGGATACCGAATTAAATGGTACATTCGAGGTTGATACCGAATTCAAATGGTTAATTTGAGGGATACCGAATTCAAATGGTACCTTCGAGGGATTACGAATTCAAATGCTACATTCGAGGGATACGAATTACAATGGTAGATTAGAGGGTTACCGAATTCAAATGCACATTCGAGGGATACCGAATCAATGCGTACTTGAGGCGACTCACCGAATTCAAATGGTTACAGCGCGGGGATGACCGCATTCAAATGGTACATTCGAGGGATACCGACTTCAAATGGTACATTCGAGGGATTACCGAATTCAATGCTACATCGAGGGATACCGAATTTAAATGTACAGAGAGGGATACGAATCAAATGGTACATTTCGGGATACCTGAATCAAATCTACATTCGAGGGATACCGAATCAAATGGTACCTTTGAGGGATACCGAATTCAAATTTGTGGTACATTCGAGGGATACTGAATTCAAAATGCTACCATGCGAGGCTACAGAATGCTACATTGGAGGGTTACTGAAATGTACATTCGAGGGTTACAGGATCATGCTATCTAAGTCGAGGGTGACAGAATGCTACATTCGAGAGAGTTGTACCGAATGCTACATGTCGAGCGGTTAACAAGACGTACATTCGAGGTGCGTGATCAGAAGCTACCTTCGAGGGTTTCAGGAATGCTACATTGGAGGGTTTTACAGAATGCTAAATTGGAGGGTTACAGAATGCTACATTCGAGGGTTTACAGGACTGCTACATTCGGGGTTACAGGAATGCTTTAATTTGAGGGGTTACCAGAATGCTACCATCGAGGGTTACAGAATGCCTACATTGGAGGGTTACAGAATGTACATGGAGGGTTCAGAATGCTACATCGAGCATGGTTGCAGAAATGCTACATTCCATGTCAGAGTGGTTACAGGGAATGATATATTCGAGGGTTACTGAACCGAATGATACCTTAAGGGATTTACCTGAGAATCGAAGACTACATTCGAGGGATACCGAATTCAAATCTTACATTCGAGGGCTACCGGGAATCAAATAGTACATTCGAGGGATACCGAATTCAAATGGTAGGCATTCGAGGATTACCGAATTCAATCCTGGGGTACGTATTCGAGGGATACCGATCAAATGGTTAATTCGAGGGATTAACGAAGTATCAATGGTAACCAGTCGTGGGTACCCGAATTCACATCGGTACATTCGAGGATACGATTCAAATGGTACGACCTTCGAGCGCGTATAACGACTTCAAATGCTAATTCGAGGGACTACCGAATTAAATGGAACATTCGAGCGGATAAAGAATTCAAATGGTACATTTGGGGATACCGAAGTCAAATGGTAACATCGAGGAAACGAATTCAAAGGGGACATTTGAGGGGATACCGAATTCAAAGGTAATTCGAGGGATACCGATTCAAGCTACATTCGAGGAGACCGAATTCAAATGGTAGAAGAGAGGGTTACCGAATTCAATGCTACATGCGAGGACTGGAAATGAAATAGTGTGCTCCTCCAACTTTGTTGCTTTTGCCGTGTAACTGCAGGAGCCTGGGTCTCCCTCATGAGATTGGAAGCCTACAATCAGCTTCCAATCTCATGAGGTCTACGATCAGCTGTTTTTAAACAGCTGATCGCGCGTATGAAGGAAACATACACGTGATCATCTGTTTAAAAGACTGTATCCGAACTTCCGAAGGAAACATGCGCGGATAGTAGTTACGCCACTGTCATACACAGTGACACGTGTGATCGAGGGGGCCAACCCGCATGGCCAAAATTACTGTTTGCTCGGGGCTCAATGATGATCACATGTATGAAGGAAACATGCAATAGTGAACTATTTCTTTACTACATTAATTGAAAACTGGGAGGTTAAGGAGCTATGCATTACCTCCTATTCTTCAATCAATTGTTGGAGGAAAGAAGATGCTGAAAGCTTACCTTTTGCGTGATCCAGCATGGCCTCACTGACAGGTCCCGACCGCTTCCTGCTTCTGTTCCGCTATAATGTGCGTGTCTGATAATGCGTGCTATAGTGGAACAGAAGCAGGAAGCAGGGACCTGTCAGTGAGGCCACGCTGGATCAGGCAAAAGGTAAGCTTTCTGCATCTTCGTTCATGGCTCTCCAACAATTGATTGAAGAATGGGAGGTAAGGCATAACTCCTTAACCTCCTGGTCTTCAATCAATGTAGTTTAGGAATAGTTCACAATTGCAGTGAACTATTCCTTTAAAAGACTGAATACGAACTTCTGGTATGTTTTCCGGACTTTTAAACAGCTGATCGCGCGTATGTTTCCTTCATACGTGCCGGTGGTAGTTACACCACTGTCATACACACGTGTGATTGAGGGGGCCGACCCGCAACACACAATATGTATGCATGGACAAAATAACTGTTTGGTCAGGGCTCATTAATGATAAGCCCAGCGGATCAATCAAGGAGCCACGACTTAACCGCCATTTCTACTGATTAATCGCCCATACCTGGCACAATTGTCATACAAAACCGTAGTGCATACACTTCATGTTGCACTACGGATGTGTGTATGCACCTTTAACTATTTAGTACTACAGGTAACTATAAACCAGTAAAGGGGGGGGTTCTGGGAACCTTTATTCCCCCTTAAATGAATTAGTTGCCAGCTTTTTACTGTTCTACTGCAGTTTGAAAAAAATCTAATTGGTTGTTGTAGAACAGTCGTGGCAAACTTTTTCCATGTTTCGTGCCAGCAAACTCCCTTTCTAACGCTGTATTAATTAAACCTAAACTAATGCTCCAATTATGTCAGAGTATAGAGATATGATGTTTCTAGGAAGCCTAAGGCTGCATCTAATTATCGCTGCCCACAACCAGGCATGTAATTAGGGAGTACACAGTATATAATGTAGAATTATTTCCTGATAAAAATGATATAAACTACATTACCAAAGCTGGCAGGAATAGGCGTCTATTTCAGCTACATGCCCTACATGATGGCAGGGTTACAAATGATAGACGGCCTACTGCACAGCTTTCAAAACAAGGTTCCCTTTAGGTAAAATATGTTAAGTGCTAGTGTGGGAATTCATTTATCATTTAATATTGCAATATATTGACCTATATATATGTAAAGTAAAAGTTTCAGTGCGCACAAAGGTCTTTTCTAAACATTTAAAGTGCGGTATTTACAAACGCTGGCAATGTTTCGCTCCAGCGTCTAGGACCTTTCTCAAGCCACACTTGAGGTGAGAACGCATATTTCCACCTCCCCGCCTGGGGGACACTGCAAAACTTAACTTACCATCGCTCCACTCGCGGCTCCTTATCAGCTGACAGGCGCGTTGTCCCGTGTGCATGATTATCTTTTGTATTAGCGCGCATGCGCTGAAGATAGGCGCTTGGTCGGGACAGCCCGACTGGCAGCAGAGAAGGAGCCGCGAATGGAGCGCCAGTAAAGTTAATTGTTGCAATGTCCCCGGGAGTTCTATTATTTACAGGGAGATGGAAATAAGCGTTCTCACCTCCCTGTGAATAATTGATACAGATGTACTTAGCAAAGTACATATATTTTTTCTATTGTGGTACAGGTGGGTGTCGATTTGGAGATTTTACAAAAAAAAAAATGTTTAAAAATGTAGGATTAGGGATGTACTTTGGGTTCTAATAGAACCCAGTTTCGAATCGAATCCGGCAGTTTCGAAGTCCCGACAAAACTTTCGGAACTCCCGGATTTTTCAGAACTCGAATTTTCTGAGTTTTAGATTTTTATCGAAAATTCGATAATTGTCGAAATCGAAAGTAGAGGATTATCGAAATTGAAAGTAGATGATTTCGGTAACCCTCGAATGTATGTGCCGATTTCGCCAACCCTCGAATGTACAAGCTGATTTCGGTAACCCTCGTATTTGTGATATCGGTAACCCTCGAAAGTAATGTTCGATTTCGGTAACCCTCGAAAATATCCCGAGAAAGCTCGAAAAAAGCCCGATTGTGAGGAAAGATAGATTTTAAATGAATTTTACTTATATTTACGGGTTCCTCAGACCATTCCCCAGGTCCCTGTGTTATTTACAGTAACCTACTTTTATTATTTCACCCTTCAAATTGATAGAAACTTTCAAATTTTTTTCTCCCATAGACTTCTATGGGTCCGTTTTCGAATCTTCGAATTTAACTCTACGTAGGATGAAAAAAAAGCAAAACTCTTGGAACCCCTGATGTCTGGGAATGCCCCACATCACCTGTTAGGTCCTCAGTACCTGCAGGAACAAGTAGAGAAATATGTCAATTTATCTGAGCAAAAACCTTTGAAGTTCACCAGGTTGGAACAAATAGGACAGTGAATGTTATTTCCTATTTGGCCAGGAACCTTTCATGCCAGACTTGGAAGGAGTTTCCCTGTTGGCCTTATGCAGGGCATCTCCAAGTACAAAGGATTATAAAGCAATAGGCATTTCTTATAAATAGATACAGGTGAATCACATTAGGAGGATAACATGAATAATGTTCAGATTGCAAGGAGGTTCCCCTCCCTTTGCTTCCCTTTGTGGGTCAGATTGGGACTTCATCAAACAGGAATGAGATCACAGGATTGCTGAGTTTAAATGGACATTTTAGTGATTAATTATGAATTCAAAAACCAATAAATATTGTATAGAGCTTTTCATACCATTTAAATAAGTGGATTCCCAGGTCTTACAAACAGTTAAAGACTGATTGCTTGGGGTACCCTGCAGATTTAATGTCACAGTGTTTCAACCGGCTTCCTAAAATCTTATATGTGTCAGTGACACCCCTTCCCTGTTCAAAGGTTCCTCACCAGGGGCTCATTGTCTATGTTGGGGGATCTGTGAATACTGAGGCATTGAAAGACCATCATGGCACTGTATCTTAAGGTTCATACACACGTGCGATCGTGGGTCCCGACCCATAACGTACGATGTGTCCGATCATTCGTTTCAGCCGATAATCGGCCAGTGTATGGGCCCTTTATCGGCCGTTCGGTCGTGGATCGTTGCCCGACTGACCGGGCGGATCTCCGAATGACCGGCCATTTCAGGCGATAAAGGGCCCATACACGGCCCGATTATTGCCCGAAATTAACGTTCGGACACATTGTGCGTCGTGGCAATCGCATGTGTGAATGAGGCTTAAGAATCAAAGAAAGAACAAGCTAAAAATAACAAGAAGAATAAGAGAAGAAAGAAAGAAAGAAAGTACAAAAGAAGAAAGGAAAAGAGATAATGAAAGAGAAAGAGAAAAAGAAAAAAAGGAATACATGAAGTAATAAGAACAAATTAAAGGAAAAGAAGAAAAGATAGAAAAATAAAGAGAGAAAGAAAAAAATAAGAAAGAAATTAATTAAATAATAAGCAGAAATAAAATGAAAATAAAGAAAGAATGAAGGGAGAGAAACAAAAAGAAAAACAAAGAAAAAGCGAAAAAGAAAGAAAGAGAAAGGAAAAGAAAGAAAGAAAGAAAGGAAAGAAAAGGGAAAAGAGAAAGAAAAAAAAGAAATGAAAGAAGAACAAAAGGAAAAAAGAAAGAGAGTGAAATATAAAAAAAAGAATGAAATGAGAAAGAAAGAGAAAAATAAAGAAAGGAATAAGTAAAAAGAAAGGAAAATGAAAAGAGAAAAAAATAAAAGAAAAAAATGAATAAAATAATAGATAAAAAATAAACAGAAATGAAAGGATAATAAAGAAAGAACAAAAGGAGATAAAGGAAAAGAGAAAGAGAAAAGAAAGAAAGAGGAATAAAGGAAGGTTATAAGAAAGGAAATACATTTGTTACATAAACTTCCTCCACTGCTAATGGGATTCCTGGAGGTGAGCAGCGTGTTTGGACCACGTGCTATGGATTTTACATTAATAATTCCTGCTTTGGGCCATCCCAACCAGCCAACTGTCAGCATCACAATCACTTAGAATATATGGCAATTCTATAAAGAATGGAGCTGATTCAGGGCACTGCAAGGAAAGTAGAAAGTACTGGTACCTGCTATCCACTGCACACTGTTTAATACTCTAAGAACATTGCAAATCTCTGTTTGGAGATTTAAAGGAGTAAATTTAATTCAGACCTTATAATATTGACTTGAACTGCTATTGTGACTTCTTACTAAAAGTAAATGTTCTTGTTGCTCCTCCTCTTCCTCGGTTCATCCAACTGACTGTCCGGTTAGTAGTTTGGAACAGAATTCAACTACTGCACTGAACAAAGGAAAACATGAACAGAGAGACATCTGGGAAGATGTAATTTTTCCCCTCGGCGCTCCTCTTCCTTCTGGGTTCTTGTAAACCAGTAATTAGCGTGATTTACTGCATCGTGGGAACTCAGAAGGAAGAGGAGGGTAATGCCACAATTTAAATCATTGCAAAACCATAATGGGGCCCCTATCCGTGATTTATCCATAGGGGTTTTCTTTCTGGAGGCTATATCTGTCATTAAAAATAACAAGATGGGGCCCCCATAGCTCCCGGGCCCAATAAGAGCACACAGTTCCCCAAGAGAGTGAAGAGATTAGCTGCAACTGGTTGAACTTGATCACCCCTCGAAACAATGTGGTCCTACGGGTTTCTCCAGAGCTTAATTATGGCCCTGAAGACATAGAAACAAAACTGTGCCCTTTGTTTCAAGACATGAGCTCTTTGTAATATACCTAATCAGTCTCACAGGAGATGATAGATATAAATAGATTATATATGCTTCCCAATTGTCACTATTCCATTTGTTTGTTGATCTGTCCCCTATTTCTTTACTGGAAGGGTGACAGTTGGTATATGTGAATTGCATGACGGGAGATTCTCTCTCAAAGTGCTGCCTCATAGTGATTACTGAGCATGCTTGCCCTCACAGATAGTCAGATAAGTCAGGGAGGAAGATACTGGCATGCGGCAACACACACTTCATAGTAAATGATATTTACATGTAATTAATTATACATTGATATGAGCCATTTTTTTAATATACATACAAGGAGATTCAATAAAAGTTTTTATCGTTTAAAATGGTGCTAATTTTGCCTCAACCATTCAGATCTTATTTAACATTTGAAAGCTAACATCTGATTGGTTGGGGCAAAATTAGCACCATTTTTAATGATAAGAACTTTTATTGAATCTCCCTGAAACTCTTTAAACATGTGCAAAGTATAGCACTGATGGTTCATTTTCATATCCCTGTTCATTTATATATTTTATTTAAATTGTAACGCTCTAGGTTACAGGAATGTCTGTGTGGAAATATCTGAACTCCTTTTACCCAGTTTGGACCACTATTAGTAGGATTTGGGGAAAGCTACAGTAAAACTACTCACAGAAGAATAGTTTTTAAGAGCAAGGAACTTGATTGACAGATGAAATATAAGAAGTTTTAGATTGGATATCTAGAGAAATAGGGGGCAGATCAACATAAAAATGATACAGTGGTGGTTGGGAAGAATTATAGTTTCCGGTTATGGTCAATTTAAAAATAACCTATTTTTCGGTATAGATGCCCTTTAAAGTCTATGGACACGCTCTAATGTATGTGAAATCACTAATGAGGGGGGCTGGGCCTGAGGCATTACCGGTGCCTGCTTTCACTCCAGGACGCCATAGTTAGACCTTATTAGCTCTGTGGATGCCCATATACATATTTTTTAGATGTTTATTATGTTAGGGTACTATTTGTTGTATTATAAAGGGCATGTCCACCCCCAAAACTAAAATTTAACCCCTTACTGCCCACATCAAGTAGTTTAAAACAAGCCTTACCTTACATTCCTGCTCAAAATAGTTCCCCTGCTGTGCCCCTCCAAAGTCCAGGAAACTGCTGTGTAGGAGCAGTGTGTGACTCATGTTGTGCCTGAGTCTGCCCCAACCTCATCAAGGTTGAGGCATGCTCAGTGCAGCCCTCCCTGCCTCTCAGCCAATCACGGACGCGGCTGCCGGTCCCGCCCCCTGCTTTCAATTCCCTGCAAGCAGAGGGCCTGAACACTGCAGCAGAGGAGAGAGGGCAGGTAAGTAAGAATCGGAGGACTTTCTAACAATAATATTAATGTGATTGGGGCTGGGGGAGCATGCCCTACCACATATCAAAAGTTACATTTCGGGGTGGACATGCCCTAATAAAGGTGGCTTTTATTCTAATCTAAGGTTGGAAGGTTCATTTTTGATACTAAGTATTTATACTTTCTTTTCCCATTTATTTTTTGGGGAATTCTTCTCTCCCTATATATAGCTATATGAGTGCCTCTCGGGTTTCCCAGAGTCTAATGGGTTTCTTTTTTGGTTTCCAGTTCTTTTCGTTACCGTCTTTTTTTGCATATATTATATCATACCCATAGCACCAGCATTAATATATGTTTGGCCTAACATACAGGCTTGAATACTGTATAGCAAGTGAGGCTCCAGATCTTTTAACTCCGTGGATGGTATTTAAAAACCCGCGGTATCGGAAATAGGTACTCGATTACCGCAATGCTATTGTATAGGCCAGTGATCCTCAAACTATGGCTCTTCAGATGTTCGAAAACTTCAATTCCCAGCATTCCTGGGCTTCCCTCTCATGTTGAGGAATGCTGGTTTTGTTTTTTGTTGAGGAAGGCTGGTTGTAGTTTTCAAACATCTGGAGAGCCGTAGTTTGAGGATCACAGGTATAGGCCATCGTTTACATCGTAAATGTACCATTGCGATCGTAACTGTAAGAACGCAATCATAATTTTACACGGGTACAATCGTTTAAGGTGTATTGTGAAATAGCAATACCGCAACTTTACAAATATGGCCTTGCACTTTTTTCTTCTTGGAAAGATTTCTATTTAGAAGGAACCCTTGGAGAAGTAAGAATTATGTGCAATATCTATATGAACATTGTCACTGAACTGGTCTTCGGCCCAAAGCATTGCAAATGAATGAATGGATGTTAAAATGAATATGGCTCCCAATAACAGCATCAGTATTCAAGAACCTGAAATCACTGAAGGATATTTCTATTGTGAGTATGTTCAAGATCTCTTTTGCCTGACATAGAGAGAACCAAATCTATATACAGTATTATTGCTACTTATCCTGTTCATTCATAAGTCCTCCCATTCACCTTCCCCAGACATAAAAGATCTGTCAACGGCAACCTACGATACTTTCATTATTAGAGCATTGCAAGCTTGGCTTTGTATATCAACAGCCCTGTCAATACCGTAATAGGAAAATAACACGCTTGCTACACTGTTACCTTGAACACTTTAATCTACAGGAGGAGAAGGATATGTTTATTTTACTTTTAATGCAGAAACACATACAAAAAAAGAAAACTACAGAGAAGCCCAATGTATCTATCTAGGAGTTATCAATAATTATCTAAACATGCCTGTAGAGACAGTCTGTTCACCTGTGGCCGGGCAGCCTTTTCTGTTTCAAAAAAGAGGGGACCTGCAGAGATCTAAGGCATTACTCAACAACTTCAACACAATCAACTGTCCATCACCATAATTTGACCGAATCAGTTGTGATATATGTGATCAAACGAGCAAGTCATTGAAGATTACATGAGCGGCGAAAAATTTAACAACCAATCTGATCGAAACTTTCATCGAACTTTCATCCGATTTGGCAGAAAATTTAACGGACATCGAACTGAAACTTACTGCTGATATTTTGACCCGATCGTCCAAAATATTGAGTGAAAATAATGGACCATGCATACCCGGCCCACCAGGACAACATCAATGATGTTGGTAAGAGCCAAATGTTGTGCCATTCGGGGTCTGCCTTTCGGATAGTCTATTTTCTGAAATGTTCCTGGGGTCTGCGTACGGATACATTTATATCGCGTTACCACATATAAACATTCTGTGAACCGGTTGAGATGGGCTGTTATTGAAACAGTGGTTCCAAATCCTAAGGCTGGGTTCACACCAGAAGATATTTTCAGGTGACCAACCGATTCACGGCACTTTCACCCTGATCGTCCCTCCATGTGTACCCAAGGGGGATGTGATTAAAAGTCTACTTTAGATTACAGTAAAATTAATTTAAAAAAAACAAATGAATACCCTTCAGTAGCTACCCAGACTAAATAATCACTGGGGTATGAAACGTTTTTTATGAATAGTTATAATGGAATTAATATGTTGTAGCCCTTTTAAGATTCTAATATCCCTTATCTGAGATAGACTCTTGGTAAGAGAATAATTAACTAATGTACGTGTACTAATAGCTGATGAGTGTTTACTTACCCTTTAATTAGCTGGTATGCAACTTACCTTTTAAATATTTATCCTTTATAAAGCCATGGTTTACTTGCCTTGTCAATTTTAACAATGGCGATTACCTTTGTTGATTTTAATTATCTGATTTACCATATTTATGGATTTAAATGGTGTTTACTAATCCTTTATTTTCATTAAATGCTAACAATGTATAATTACTAACCTGGGAAGATATATATGTTAAGCACTCTATAATAAGCTGTCATACTTATTTGCTCTTTGATGTACAGCTCCCCCACCCCCTTCCTTTTATCTTTCCAGGATATGTGACGTTATTTGTTAAGTTCAGGCAGGGCTGTTTTTAGGCATAAGCCACCCAGCAAAGAGCTAGAGCGCCTATGTTAAATCAGGGTACCCAGTGTTCTCCTTAGCATCTCCCTGTCAGCTTTTACTTGCTGTGTTAGATCTGCTCTCCTTGTTCTGCTGTAATGTGTAACATTGTATTTAGTGAGCAGGACTATCCACAAGGCAACCCTAGACACCTGCCTAGGGCCCAGGAAACTTCTGGGGGCCCAGCTTCAGAAGCAGTAACAATATTATAGTCTATACAATATATGTGGCAAAAAAGGGGGGCCCTAAACGATGGCCCTGCCTAGGGCCCCATATGATCTTAATCCATCTCCCTGAACTCAGCTCCCTCTACTTGGATACAATGTTCCAAATGAACTGAAGGTGAAGGAAGGAGGGGGGAGGATGAGTTCAGCTAATAGTACTGAAGAGAACAGAACTAAAATGGCAGGTAAAAGCTGCTGCAGACTTTATAACAGTGACCCTGTGACTAGCAGCCATGAGATCCCTATCCCTGTATCTTCCTTCCACCCAACTCTCCAATTAGAACTTAAGCTGGGTACACACAGTACAGATCATCAGGGGCAGACTGGGCCGGGGGGCAGAGGGGAAAATGCAATAATAACCGGGCCAGTCTGTGCAATAATAACCGGGCCGGGCCAGTGTCAAGTTCTATTAGGGATTCTGGACACTGCCTGGCCGGATGTCAGGGGCACACGCACCTACCATACATGTAATCCAGCAGGAAGCTCCCCTGTAATACATTAGATGGCTGGGGCTAAAGGAAAAAAAAAATTGTGCGGCCGGTGTCTCACTGTCGCCCCTGCTTGTATGCGCGCGCACGAGCAGGTTATGCTTGCTGCTGGTGAACTTTTTTTGGAGCTGGCACTACCGTGTACTGTGACTTAGTGACAGTAGTCCTGACCAGACCTACTGAGTATAGTAGAAGACAGGGTAAAGGTCAGTGCAACTTTATACAGTAGCATTATGGCTGCAGCTGCATTTCACTAATAATGTTTTAGGTCCTAACTGGATTTACTGCCTATGGAGCATTTTTAATATTCAAGTCTGTGCTTGGCATGAATTGGGCATTTTATATATATACAAGTCTGCTGCTGGTGGCATTGTGGGAATTTTATATATACAAGTCTGTGGCTGGTGGCATGGGGTTGGCATTGGGGGCATTTTATATATATATATATATATACAAGTCTGCTGCTGGTGGCATGGTGGCATTGGGGGAATTTTATATATACAAGTCTGTGGCTGGTGACATGGGGTTGGCATTGGGGGCATTATATATATATACAAGTCTGTGGCTGGTGGCATGGGGTTGGCATTGGGGGCTTTTTATATATATACAAGTCTGTGGCTGGTGGCATGGGGTTGGCATTGGGGGCATTTTATATATATACAAGTCTGCTGCTGGTGGAATGGGGTTGGCATGGGGGGCATTATATATATATACATGTCTGTGGCTGGTGGCATGGGGTTGGCATTGGGGGCATTATATATATATATATACAAGTCTGGCTGGTGGCATGGGGTTGGCATTGGGGACATTATATATATATACATGTCTGTGGCTGGTGGCATGGGGTTGGCATTGGGGGCATTATATATATATATACAAGTCTGCTGCTGGTGGCATTGGGGGAATGTTATATATACAAATCTGTGGCTGGTGGCATGGGGTTGGCATTGGGGGCATTATATCTATATACAAGTCTGCTGCTGGTGGCATTGGGGGAATTTTATATATACAAATCTGTGGCTGGTGGCATGGGGTTGGCATTGGGGGCATTATATATACATACAAGTCTGGCTGGTGGCATGGGGTTGGCATTGGGGACATTATATATATATATACACACACAAGTCTGCTGCTGGTGGCATTGGCGGCATTTAAAATATATATGCAAGTCTGTGGCTGGTGGCATGGGGTTGGCATTGGGGGCATTTTATTTATATATACAAGTCTGCTGCTGGCGGCATTGGGGGCATTTTATATATACAAGTCTGATGCTGGCATGAGCTGGTGCATTGGGAGCTTTTTATATATTCAGGTCTGTTGCTGGTGGCATGGGTTCAACATTGAGGGCATTTTATATACAAGTCTGCTGCTGGTGGCATTGGGGGCATTTTATATATATACAAGTCTGCTTCTGGTGGCATGGGTTGGCATTGCATAGACTGCAATTTGCATTTTATATATATATATATACAAGTCTTAAGTCTGCTGCTGGCATGGGTTGGGAGCATTTTATAGTTACATGTCTGTGTGCTTTTGGGTATATGGGCATTTTATAATATTTACCAGTCTGTGTGCTGCTTGGCATGGGGCATTTTATATATACATCTCAGTGTGCTGCTAGGCATTTCATATTTACAAATCTGTGTGGGCTGGGGCAATCCACTACACCCACCTCCACAAGCTACACACACATTTCTTTGTCTGGCTTGCTTTGTTTGCTGCAGGAAAATACTGGGAGGCTTTATTCATTACCCAGTATTGTCAGCCCTCCAGATCAGTGCTCCAGTTCATTACCCAGTACTATTAGGCCTCCAAATCATTAGCCAGTGTTGTTAGCCCTCCATTTCATTAGCCAGTGTTGTTAGCCCTCCAGTTCATTACCCAGTATTGTCAGCCCTCCAGTTTATTAGCCAGTATTGTCAAACCTACTGTTAATTACCCAGTATTGTCAGCCCTTTAGTTCATTAGCCAGCATAGTCAGCCCTCCAGTTCATTAGCCAGTATTGTCAAACCTCCTGATAATTAGCCAGTATTGTCAGCCCTTTAGTTCATTATCCAGCAGTCAGCCCTCCCTTCTATTAACCAGAATTGTCAGCCCTACAGATCATTAACCAGTGTTGTCAGCCCTCCATTTCATTGGTCAATGTTGGTCAGCCCTCCAGTTCATTCACAGTGTCAGCCCTACAATTTATTAGCCAGTTTGTAATCCCTCCAGTTCATTAGCCATTGTTTGTCAGCCCTCCTATATGTTTATTAGCCAGTGTTGTCAGCCCTCCTGTTAATTAGATAGTGTTGTCAGCCTTCAAGTTCATTAGCCAGTGTTTTTCATCCCTCCTGTTTATTAGTCTGCTACTGTTATTCTAACCATATTGTTCACATTGTTTTACAGGCAACAATGTAAAATAGAAATAGATAAAGCTACTCTGCTGGCACTGACGGGTTAATAGCAATACTCTGGGAAAGTGCTGCCACTGAAAGGTTAATGCCAATACTTTTGGGCTAGGCCACACTGCCACGCTTTAAAGGGCATGTCCACCCCCCAAAACTATAACTTAACCCACTACTGGCCCCACTGTGTAGTGTAATAAAATCCTTACCTTACATCCTAGCTCCAAATTGTTCTCCTGTAATATCCCTCCAATCAGAGCAGCCCTTCCCCCCCTCCCTCTCCCTCCCGTTTTCCTCTCACTCCCCCTAGTGTAAAACCCCTTTGGGGTATTGTAGGGCTTCCTCTCCCAGCCCCAACTGCATTGTTATTATGTCCAGAAACACCCAATCATTACTTATGTTCCTTCTCTCCCCCGGTGTTCTCCACTGCCGTCCATGATTAGATGCCTCTCAGCCAATCACAGACGTGGCTGCCGGTCCGGCCCCCTGCTTGCAGTTTCATGCAAGCAGAAGGCCATGACAGTACACCGGAGGATAGAGGGAAGGTAAATAATGATTGGGAGAGTTTCAGGACATAATAATAATGCAGTTGGGGCTGGGGGAGGAAGCCCTACAATATATGAAAAGTAAAAAAAAGGGGTGGACATGCCCTTAACGCATGATCTGATAACGCGTTAAAAAGTGCTAATGTTGGCCAATTGGTGTGCATATACGGCCTGAGCCGTGGTCCCTACCTCATCTACTATTGGTATATTATTGGCCAATGTGTTTGTTGCTCCAGCTCCGCCCGGCAATTATCTAATGTGTGCGGACGTTTATATTATAATTCTCTATGGAGCATTTGCAGACATACACAAGAGTTATAACAATGTAACTTGAGTAATGTATGGAAGAAAGGATTGGGAGTTGGAAGACAGAGACGGACAAGCTGAAGAGCTTGTCTGGAGCTTGCAGATCTCTGTGTAAAAATTAGGTGCCGGAGCAGAAATTTCAGTCAGAAAAGCAAATAATATGGAAAATCAGCAAGGTCAAATGACCTCGAATATCAACTACACAATCTAGGTGGTAAAAAAAACCCATTAAACAAATAAACCCATTATTATTCAATTCATCATTATTATTCAATTTGGTCATGTACGAGAGTTTTTTTTAAATTGCCCATTCCTGGAAATTATAATTCTTCCCAACTATTATTGTACCATTTTTGTTGATCTGTCCCCTATTTCTTTAGATATCTAATCTGAAACATCTTTCTTTTCAACTGTCAATCAAGTGCCTTTGTATCATAAACTTTTCTGTTATGTATAGTTGTATAGCTGGAATGGTGACAGTATGTGAACTGCCCTGTCCCTATGCTGTCTCATAGGGATTACTGAGCATGCTTGCCCTCACAGAGAGTCAGATAGTCTGGCAGGGGGCTGGGGAACTGAGCTTAAGCAAAACAAGTACTGGATTGAAGTCATGAAGCATCATCAGTGTAAATGCTGCTTACATGTATTTATTTATAGATTGAAATGAATTTTTTTCAATGTACAATTCCTTTAAGACTTTTTGCAGGTATCAAAACTTTCAACCTGTTGCATATTTATTGAGGTTGAATAAAGACATACATCCATATATATGTATTAATACCAGTAATTCTCAATATTATATAGTATCCCCGTACCAACCAGAACTACAGTATATGTATTAATACCACTAATTCTTAATATTATATAGTATCCCTGTACCAACCAGAACTACAGTATATATATTAATACCAGTAATTCTCAATACTATATAGTATCCCTGTACCAACCAGAACTACAGTATATGAATTAATACCAGTAATACCAGTAATTCTTAATATTATATAGTTTCCCTGTACCAACCAGATCTACAGTATATCTATTAATACCAGTAATTCTCAATATTATACAGTTTTCCTGTACCAACCAGAACTACAGTATGTATTATTAATACCAGTAATTCTCAATATTATATAGTATCCTTGTACCAACCACAACTACAGTATATGTATTAATACCAGTAATTTCTTATTATTATATAGTATCCTCGTACCAACCACAACTACAGTATATGTATTAATACCAGTAATTTCTTATTATTATATAGTATCCCCGTACCAACCAGAACTACAGTATGTGTATTAATACCAGTAATTCTCAATATTATATCGTATCCCTGTACCAACCAGAACTACAGTATATATATTAATACCAGTAATTCTCAATATTATATAGTATCTCCGTACCAACCAGAACTGCAGTATAGGTATTAATACCAGTAATTCTCAATATTATATAGTATCCCTGTACCAACCAGAACTACAGTATATGTATTAATACCAATAATTCTCAATATTAAAGTTTCCCTGTACCAACCAGAACTACAGTATATGTATTAATTCCAATAATTCTCAATGTTATAAAGTATCCCCGTACCAACCAGAACTGCAGTATATGTATTAATACCAGTACTTCTCAATATTATATAGTTTCCCTGTACCAACCAGAACTACAGTATATGTATCAATACAAGTAATTCTCAATATTATATAGTATCCCTGTACCAACCAGAACTACAGTATATGTATTAATACGAGTAATTCTCAATATTATATAGTATCCCCGTACCGACCAGAACTACAGTATATGTATTAATACCAGTAATTCTCAATATTATATAGTTTCCCTGTACCAACCAGAACTACAGTATATGTATCAATACAAGTAATTCTCAATATTATATAGTATCCCTGTACCAACCAGAACTACAGTATATGTATTAATACGAGTAATTCTCAATATTATATAGTATCCCCATACCGACCAGAACTACAGTATATGTATTAATACCAATAATTCTCAATATTAAAGTTTCCCTGTACCAACCAGAACTACAGTATATGTATTAATTCCAATAATTCTCAATGTTATAAAGTATCCCCGTACCAACCAGAACTGCAGTATATGTATTAATACCAGTATTCTCAATATATATAGTTTCCCTGTACCAACCAGAACTACAGTATAGTATCAAACAAGTAATTCTCAATATTATATAGTATCCCTGTACCAACCAGAACTACAGTATATGTATTAATACGAGTAATTCTCAATATTATATAGTATCCCCGTACCGACCAGAACTACAGTATATGTATTAATACCAGTAATTCTCAATATTATATAGTTTCCCTGTACTAACCAGAACTACAGTATATGTATTAATACCAGTAATTCTCAATATTTTTTAGTTTAAGAAACTTATCCAGGCCTTTTTTAAAGCTAATCAATGAACTTGCCATTACCACATCTGCTGGAAACAGTTCCACAGTTTCACTGTTCTCACTGTAAAGAAACCTTTCCTGTTGATCTAACATTCATATCAGGTTACTGTGAAAATATGTAAAATAATATTGTCATAAAAAATGTCATCCTTGACTAATGGTAAGCTAGTTGCTCCTCCCCCGCGGTGAGCTACAATGAATGCTCTTAGGTAAAATCACATAGCGGAACGTGTTGCCTTTAAAATAACACAATGTTTTCTGGTGAAAGTAAATAGTGAATATGAATACATTTTTAGATCTTAAAATTGACTTTGTTATTGTTTTATTTACTTCAGCAATAACTCTTTGTCTTCTGTCATTTATTATTCAAGAAATCAATGATAAAAAAAAGGAATTTGCTTTAGGAATAATTAGTCTAATTAAAAGATAAGGGTCTGTCTGGGTGGAGGAGAGTTGAATATAAATCAAGCTCAATAAGAATTCTAAGTCGCTCCCTAGGTCACAATTGATGGACTTAAAGTGAATTATTATAGCAAGAGAACAGCATTTAACTTTCACTGAAACATGGAATCTGATGCCAATAAAGACTTGTGCGGGCCATACATTATCAATTTTACCGCCTGACAATACTGTGGCCAATGTTTGGACTACGACCTGGCCCAATCATTTTTGAGAACGACTTTCAATTCCTAATGAATGGGCCAGGATTGGGAACATAAAGAGATAGGTTAGTGGCGAGTCCTGGTTTCATGTTTCGAAAATTCGCGCATCTGTCGGAACTTTCCTTGACATATGAAAATCCAAAGATTTCCCTCTCATTGACTTTGATTTGAACTGTGACACATCCAGCGGAATGGCTGGCACAACCGAAACTTGAATCAACAAAAGGACTATATAGTATGACTATACAGTATATGACCAGTGGCTCCTAGCTAGGACATGCCTGATCTCAATCCTTATATAATACTTTATTATAGAATTATCAGCATCAAACTTTCTGGGAATCGGACTCATCTCAGCCCGAAGCAAATGTCTTTGTGTCCTGCTCTTATTCTGATTGAACAACTGGTTGTATGAGTTCTCATTTTATTAATAATAATACTATATTATTACACTGTTGGTTACATAGGGAGATTCAATAAAAGTTCTTTTCTTTAAAAATGGTACTAATTTTGCCACAACCAATCAGAACTTATTTAACATTTGAAAGCTAACATCTGATTGGTTGGGGCAAAATTAGCACCATTTTTAACGATAAAAACTTTTTTATAAATAACCTTGTTAGGGTCTTATTTACTGCCGGGGCAATGCGCAAAAATAAGGGGTTAAACTTCGATATCGCTATCCGATATTGAATTGGTTAGTGCGGGTTTAACTCCTTCATTGTGCTGGCTTTCACAGATATCGCAAAAGAAACTCGGGCTGCCGCAAAGAAATTTAACCCCAGGGTTTGCACATAGTTTTACGGATACTATATAAGGCTAGCTAATGGCTCGTGTTAAACTTGAGCTGAGGGGTTAAATAAAACCTGGTATTAAATACGGGAGTCACATTGTGGCTCCAGGTAAATGAGGCCCTTAATTTATTCTTTAAATGGCAAGTCCCCCTGAAAATGAATAATTGTATATAGGTTAATCACCCCCAAGACTGCAATCGTTTGAAAGCTGAGATATGTAAGCCAATAACTTAATGTTATTTCCCTAGCCTTTTCTTGAGAGCATGTGTCAGCCTGTTAAAGAGCTTGGAGAGGAGGCAGAGGGAAGGGGTTATGGGTTAAAGAACATTTTTCTGCATAACAGGTTAGTTCTACATTTGTCTGCTCCCCATTCTTACTGTGTTCCATAAAACTGGGTAAGGAGGGACTGGTGAATCCCACGGCCAAGGAATTTAACCTAAAATTGTGTATGTTTGAGGGTGGAGGGAGATATCCCAGAACCCCCTTGGAGTAATCTTATTGGGTGTTGTTTGAGGCCCCCAGATGTTTGCTGGGCCCTAAGCATCCGCCTAGGTTCCCCTAATGGATAACACTGCTCTAGTTGTTAGAATTAGGAACCAGAAGAAAGGTAAGTAGACTCCAATTACATTTGCTTGCAAACTTGGCAAACCAAACTCAGAGCTTAGTCTGCCAGACCACAGTATCGGCCATAATTAACCAACCTGGTTTTCCTACTACAGGGGAGGATTTCTCTACTGCAGGAGAGGATTTCCCTAATGCAATGGAGGGTTTCTCTACTGCAGGGGAGGGTTTCCCTACTGCGGGCAAGAGTTTTCCTATTGCAGGGGAAGGTTTTCCTACTGTAGGGAAGGGGTTTCCTATTGCAGGGGAGGTTTTCCCTACTGTATGGAAGGGTTTTTCTATTGCAGGGGAGGTTTTCCCTACTGTATGGAAGGGTTTCCCTATTGCAGGGGAGGATTTTCCTATGGCAATGGAGGATTTACCTATGGCAATGGAGGGTTTCTCTGTTGCAGAGGGAGGGAAAGGTTTCCCTATTGCAGAGGAGGATTTCCCTACTGCAGGGGAGGGTTTCCCGATTTCAGGGGAAGACTTCAATGCTGCAGGGAAAGGTTTCCTTACTGCAATGGAGGGTTCCACTACTGCAGGGGAGGGTTTCCTTACTGCAGGGGAGGGTTTCCCTATTGCAGGGGAAGATTTCACTACTGCAGGGGAGGGTTTCCCTATTGCAGGGGAAGATTTCACTACTTACTAGTCACTGTGGGCAATTTATATGTTCCAGTCACTGCGGGTAACCCTCCAGCTCATCAGCCAGTGTTAAGTCAGTTCTCCAGTTGACCATCCATTGTTAAGCCAACACTGACTGCTAAACTGGAGGGCTGACCTGAGTACCTCTACTGAACTGGAGGGCTAGAAGGTTCAGCAGCCACTCTTAGGTCAGCTCCTAGTTCACTGGCCATTGTTAATCAACACTTGCTGGCAAAATGGAGGGTTGACCTAACAGAGTCTAGTGAACTGGAGGGCAGCCCTTACAGTGGCTTCTGAACTCGTGGGCTGACCTAACAGTTTCTGGTAAACTGGTGGGCTGACCTAACAGTGTCTGCTGAAATGGAGGCTAACCTAGCAGTGCCTTCTGAAATGGAGGTTCGACTTAACAGTGTCTAAATGATTACATTGTGTTCTGCCCTCCAGTGCACCATCCAGTAACAAGTTGGCCCTGGTTACAAATGCATGCAATAAACTGGTAAAAATTGCAAGTTGGGGTTGCAGACAAATAACTGACTAGTCCCCAACCTTAAAAGCAAAAACTAGACTTGGCCTTTAATGATCTCACTTTCTCTGTCCTCATATTTGTACTACTGGTATGTCCACCCCCAAAACTAGAATTTAACCCACTACTGGCTCCACTCTGTAGTGTAATAAAATCCTTACTTTACATCCCAGTTCCAAATAGTTCTCCTATAATTTCCCCACAAAGTCCTAAAAACTGGCTACCAGGAGCCTAGCAGAGTCCATATAGGTCTCTGCCTTCTGTCTCTCCTCCGGGAGAATTTTGCCATGCATAGTTCAACCCTCCCACCCCCCTCCCTCCCTCTCCCACCCGTTTTGCTCTCCCTCCCCCTAGTGTAAATCCCCTTGGTTATATTGTAGGGCTTCCTCCCCCAGCCCCAACCGCTATAATAGAATTATCAGAAAGTCCCCCAAACTCTACTTACTTTACCTCTCTCCCCCAGCATTCTAAGCAGCTGTCAGCCGCGTCCATGATTGGCTGCCTCTCAGCCAATCAGGGATGAGGCTGCCGGTCCAGTCCCCTACTTGCAGTTTCATGCCCTTTAAAGAAAATTGTAATTGTAATTTTTTTACTTTGTTTAGCTATTCTTATTTCATTTTCTTACAATGCTTACAATCTTTCAATTATTACAGTTTTTATAGTTTTTTTTATTGGATTGGTCTATCTCCTTTTGAACCTTGTGGATATTGACCTCATTTCATTAAAATGTGTTCCCTAAGTGTAATAGTTTTAAAGCAGTCCACTTTTGTTTAACATCTTAAATTTGCTTTCCTAAAGTTAAAGGGGAAGTAAATTCACTAGATAACATTGTCCAAATTGTACATTCACAAACATGTGGGTTATAGGGGTCAGCTACCATAATCCATCTCTTTGTGCTGAGTGTATACAGTATAAGCTGTAAAGTTCTGAACATGTTCTCTAGTGCACAGCAGATCAAAACCAGAAAGCTGCAGCCTATCCTGCCCCTAGAAGCTCATAGCCAGTCATGCTACAGCACAGTAATTCTTAGACACAGAACAGGTATTTTACAGTATACAATTGTGTTTTCCTAACACATATATGGATTCCTTTACATTCATAAAAAAAGTAAATCTGGGGATTTTAACCTGTAACCTTGTTGACTGCATTCTAAAAGCCGAGCATTAATTCACTCAGGGTTGCCAGGTCTCACTATATTTGTGCTGACTACAGGGGAAAAATCTTGATTCATGCAGACAGGCGGGAAACCCCATCAACGTAACAGACCAGGCAGCCCTTCCTGCAAAATGCTCCTTATTCCACCCCTGCTCCACCCACTCCCCCCACACTACACCACCACTAACTTGTGTGCGTTGAATATCTGCCAACCCTGGGACCACTAAAGACATCAAATACTGGTGTCAAGGGGCATGGCCCAGACTACAGTACATGGCTATGAGATGTAATGGCAGTAACATGGAAACAATTTTAGTTACGGAATCCACTTCTTAAATATTTGTGAGTGCAGATATATAATCTATGCACCATATAAGTGTTTTGCAATGCATGGATGTTCAGGGGAGGAAAGCTTCCATATTATGGTTAAAAAAATGAGGTTAAGGTCCTTTTAATGTCTTTGTTTACCCAGTGCATATCATCTAAATTTGAAACATACATTAAATCACAATACATCATGATCCCTGAGATTTCTATTACTTTCCTATCAATCTTATTAAATTTAAAAAAAGCAGCTTTACTAGTAGGAACGTAAACTACATGTAATGCTCATAAAGCAAATTTAGAAAGCTGTTTTGGCAGTTCTGCTACTCCAATCATTGTCAGGTCAATCAACCCCCTCCCCTTATTAGAACATGCCCCCCAAACATTCATCCTTTTCTGCAAAAACTTTAACCCCTGTGTTAATATAAAACAAGACCAGTTTTTATACCCCAGAATCACTGTATAATTAATATTATTTCCCCCTTTTTTTTAATCAGAGGGTAAACATTTAACCTTTAAAAAAATGTTTTTATTAAAGGATAAGTATACTACAAAAACAAG
This sequence comes from Hymenochirus boettgeri, assembly GCA_019447015.1. Lineage (NCBI taxonomy): Eukaryota > Metazoa > Chordata > Amphibia > Anura > Pipidae > Hymenochirus > Hymenochirus boettgeri. The sequence goes on along the minus strand of CM033470.1, from coordinate 323,105,328 downwards.
TTAAGTGTAATTGAAAGCTGCAGCTTCAATTAATCAGCTCCTCTTTTTCTTTTTTTTCTAGGTCCCTTCTGAGCTTACCTGTAGTCCTGAAAAGTTCCTGACATCTTGGATATCCTTTGCAGTCATCTAAGCTCCGCCCCCGAGACTTCCTAGATCTCCTATCACAGTGTGTCTCAAAATGCAAGGTCAGTTTGCTCTGCACGCGTGACGTCATCACCATCATCATGGTGAATGACTATCCTTAATCACTTTAGCTGTCTAGTCTGGATTTGTATGTATTTATTTATAAAATGCACGGTTATCATTATTTATGGTAGATTGATTCATTCATTCTGGATGAATTTTCAAAGACTTTTATTCATTTAAGTATGAATTAAAATGACAAATCAGTTCATATAAAAATATTATTAATTACACTGGGGTCAATTAAAAACAATTTATTATTATTTGTGAGTGTGATTTTTTTTTAAAATTATTGTTGAGATACTCAATGTATCGTAATGTCAGGCCCTTCTTAGTAATAGCATTCAGCATAATAATTAGGGACTATTATCATTGTGATTCTGCTATAAAAAGGAGTTTGAATATCACTGCAGAACAATGGCAAAGATGAGCATTTTCATTATTGTATATTAACAACAACACAGAAGCTTTTCCTCCCCAAATGCTTTTAGTAGTTTCATTGGCAGTGTTATCCTTAAATGAACACCAAAAGTGTTATCCCTGATAACTTAGCAATAAATTGTAAAAGTGGTTAGTTGGTAGTTGATGATTTTACTGACTATGAAGAGCCCTGAAAATACTATATAAAAACCTTTGTGAATTTAAAATGAATTGGCTAAAGAAAAATCATTAGTTCAATACCAATCGTCAATGATTCCTCTTCCTAGAAGTTACATTACTTTAGCATTCAATAATTTAAGGCAATTTTAAAATGCACAGTAAGCAATTTAACATTGCTGATTTGGCATATCAGAGACTTGCTGGTAACAACAAATCTTTATTGCATAATGTATATTAGCCATCTGTTTTACAGAGTGGATTGGTATTAGAATTGACATTGTCTTGCATTATGGTTAGTTCACAGACAATCAATACAAAGTATTTTTATACTTTGTTATGGCAACAATAAATCGTGTCAAATGAAGTATCCATCAACCAAGTTTGTGTAATTTGTGTTTAAAGGAAAATCCTATTTTGCACAATCTATGCAATAACTTGATCAGTTTCTTTCAATAGGGGGAAAGGACATATTTGCACAGACATGTTGTGATATATTCTCCATATGCACAATTTCAGGGTGATGAGCTAGATAAGAGTTAGATCATTGATTCTGTATTGCATCTAAGGCCTTTGCATATTGTAATATACATTTTACAATTAGTTTTTCATTCACATCATCTGTCCCTAAGAGCCTACAAAACTAAGGAAAGCTAAAGGAAAAGGAACTTCACTACACAGCTCTGCTGGAATATTTGTTAAGCAACAGAAGGCAGAGGATGTGATCCACCATTACAAAAGATCTACAAAACTAAGGGCCCTATTTAAACCATGCAGTATCATAATCTAGAGATACCGTGCGTAACGATAATGTACGACATCGGCCGTAAATGTTCGTTATTAAACAAATGTTTGATCGTAGAATACTATGCCGTAGTAAACTACCACAATGGTATTCTATGGAGATTGTAAATCTATGATCACGTTATCTTAGATTTAAGATCCGTATTGGTAATTTATGATCATTATTGTTAATTAATGATAACTTTCTCAGATTAATGATTGCTAAACCGATCAGAAATATATGATCAGTTTAACGATTGTTAAAGCGACAGGTAAAGGTGCAGTATCGCTAAAAAGCAATTCTGCGCCTTTACAAATAGGGCCCTAAATCCTTACTACTGCAAGGCACCAGTGCTGAAAAATGCGCTGACATTGCAGGGATATGTTTCCACCCACCATACAATGGGTCCACTATGGTATCCCTATCAAAATGGCATCTCAAAATCTGTCAATGCTTACTGATTTTAATGAAGCATACATTTATTTTTTGGTGTGTTTTTACTGCTCTTGAAAATAAATAAAACAAACCTGTGTGGTTCCATCTTATAAAACTAAAAAATAGCATGAAAAAAATAACCAAAATAATAATGTAATAAATTTCTGATTTATTTATTAGTGCAAAAAAAAAAAATCCCCATTTGGTATGTGTCAGTACATGTAAACACAATAAAGATCTTTACAAATAGTTCCTTAAATGGGAACATGGGTGTTTATTACTGCAACCAGGAAACCCTGAAAAAAATAAAAGAATGTGACAGCAATAAAACATAAACAGGTAGATTCAATAAAAGTTCTTATCATTTAAAATGGTGCTAATTTTGCCCCAGCCAATCAGATCTTATTTAACATTTGAAAGCTAACATCTGATTGGTTGTGTCAAAATTAGCACCATTTTAAACAATAAGAACTTTTATTCAATAACCCTGATAATTTTAATGTCTATGTTGATAATTTGATAACATGTGTTACCTACTGTATTTAGAATTGTAAAAATCAGTCAGAATGTATAATTGAGATCTCAATTTTCAAATTCTAATAAACTTACAGTGTCAATATAACATTTTTAATTTCTCTATAGATTATCACAACACAAATAATTTTTTCCAAAAATTCTTCAAATTCAAGAAATCCAGTTACATAGAAATGTTTAGTCCAAATGCAATTTTTAATGAAGAGAAGTTTTTGATACATTTTTAGAAAACAGGTTTATCTGTTTTAACAGGTTTCAAATTACTCATCAGCTGCTTGTTAGGACTCGCCGATCACCGCCTTTGGGAATCTCCGGAGTCAGCCGCACCATCTTCGGTGGTTAACATCATCACTCCGCTTCTGGGGTCTTTGTGCACACACGTGTCCTTGTCCTCTTATGCGGCGGCTCGGTCCTCTTCAGGTGCCTCGCAAATGCGCATTGGCACCTTTCCTTATCTCCTCCGCTCCTGCAAGAAGTAGATTGGGTGGAGGAGATCCAATTAAATTTAAACTCACCAATCCTGCATCAGACTGTTGTCCTCCATTCCCCACTGGTTCCTCTGCATTACCTAAGCCTGTTACAGTCACTCATTCCTTGCCTTTTATAGTTTTGGTTTGCCAAATTAGTGGTCTTCTCTCTTTGTTTCTAGTTGCTAATCTAGTTCATAGTTGCTTGGTTATTGCTATTCTCATTGCTGTCTCCTCGTCTTCCTGCTCCTCTCATTCCTTGTTTCTTAGCCATTTTCTAGTCGTTATATTATTGTACAGCTTGTGCTCTTGTTCTCATATTATTTGTCTTCCAGTTCCTGTGTAGCCCTATTGGTGTTCCAGTTTTCCTGAGTATTCCCGAACTAACAGGGTTATTCAATAAAAGTTCTTATCGTTAAAAATGGTGCTAATTTTGGCCCAACCAATCAGATGTTAGCTTTCAAATGTTAAATAAGATCTGATTGGTTGGGACAAAATTAGCACCATTTTAAACGATAAGAACTTTTATTGAATCTCCCTGTTAGTGTCTATACCTTGCACTCTAAGACCTGGGGGTAACCGTGTACAGTGAGGCGTGACAAGTCTCCTGACGATCGGGGGCTTGTCTATAGGTGCAGACAGCGGCTGTAGATTGGGGTATACTCGGGGACTCCAGGCATCGCACTGCTGTTATGAATACTCATACTTTAATAGAGTAAGATAAATATTGTCTTTTTATTCTTTGTTTTCTTCAATTTGATATTTCTTTGTATTTTCGTTACATATATATATATATATATATATATATATATATATATATATATACATTTTTACATATTCATTTGTAACCTAATAATCATACAAAGAGTCAGAAAGAGACAAAGTGCCATATAAACAGTATCCATCATTTTTTGTAAGGACACTTTTTTGGGAGTAAAATGAACGCAAACGCATGCGCAAAAAGCGCAGCAGTGTGGCCTAGCCCTTAATGTCGTGTGGAAAATCCTAAATTTGTGAAGAAATTCTAAATTTATTGTAAAAAAATTTCCTAATTAAAATGTTCCCATTGACTTGAACTGTGTTCAATTCGAATTAAATTAAATTAAATTCAAGATATGCCTTTCAAAAATGTTTTTTTTGTTTTCCTTATATTTGGAAAAACTAAAACTGGCCCTGTTAAATATAGATCCATATTATTAGAACTATTCTGCTACATGTTCTACAAACCACATGGACTAGTAGGTTGCGTAGATAAACATTAAACCAACAATCCATGAAATTAAAAACAAAGTAACCACAAATAAGAAATATGAAGAGATGTACAGCACAACCAAAGAGACGTAATACAAATTTCTACAAAACTAGGAATTTTGGTGAAAATCAATTCCTAGTAATTCCTAAAATTATAATGCCAATGCTCATTTTGTTCTTGTTATTAAAATGAAGTTATTTATTAAAAACATTCAGGGCAATGCACCATTGGGCGCATCGCTCCTGTTTCGGAGTTTAAGTCACTCTAACCGATGTTAATATTAATCTTTCTTTCTTCCAGTTAAAGGGGTGCACTCGGCTTCTATATTTTAGTATTGCACCAGGTGTAATCACAAAGAGGTTGTGAAAGGGTTAATAAGGGTTTTGTTTTTTCCTCTCTTCCTGGCTCTTGCACTAATTGGTGTGGGGGCTGGGGCCTATTAGTTAAATAGAATTCACATTGGTTGGACCCGTGGTTTGGACCTAACAAAAGGAAGTTTCCTGTAAGTGAAATGAACTAGAGTGGAACGTATACAACATCCCTTGTTCTAAAGGACCTTGATCTCAAGGACATAGAAAAAGAAGGACATTGAAACAAGAAGGGCAATTAAACAAGATTGGTGTGTTACTGTGCTGGTGTTGTGTATTAGAAGGGACAGTTTTGTCGGTACCATGCAATGTGCATCCTGCCACGTGTATAGGAAACTGGAACAGATGTTCCAGGGAACCTATGTCTGTGTCAGGTGTGAGTGGGTTGCCCGTTTGGAAGCTGAGGTGGAGAGTCTAAGGGGGCAGCTTGCAACATTGCAGGTATTGGTAAATCTGGGGGGTCAGCAGGCACTGGCTGGGGCCAGTATAGAGGTGGGTAGAAGTGGGACAGGGAAAGTTGAGGAGGGAGGTAGTTTTGTTACTAGGGGAAGTGGGGGAAGGAAGGGTAGGGTGGCTTCTTCCCAGATTGTCCATCCCAAAAGATTTGCCGCCTTAGGTAATGAAGTGGAGGAGGACACCTTGGAATTAGCGTGTATGGAGGGGGCTAGTCCCTCGAGCACCCAGGGGACTTCCATCTCTAAAACAAGGGAGGAGGATCTAAGGATCAGGAATGCTAGGCAGGTGGTAGTAGTAGGGGACTCCATTATAAGGAAGGTAGATAGGGTAATCTGTCGCCAAGGCCCTACATGCCGAACTGTGTGTTGCCTGCCTGATGCTAGGCATGTGGTGGATCGTGTAGACAGATTGTTGGGTGGGGCCGGGTGTGACCCGGCGGTCTTGGTTCACATTGGTGCCAATGACAAGGTTAGAGGAGGAGGTGAGGTCCTTAAACATCATTTCTGAGAGCTAGGGACCAAGTTAAAAGCAAGAACCTTCAGGGTAGTGTTTTCAGAAATACTACCACAACCTCATGCTAAGCCAGGGAGACGGCAAGAGCTTAGGAGCATTAATGCATGGCTAAGAGGGTGGTGTAAGGAAGAAGGGTTTGGGTTTATAGAGAAAGGCAGACTTTGCTGTCGGCTACAGGCTCTTTAGTAGGGATGGGTTGCACCTTACTGATGGCGGTGCCGCTTTTTTAGGGGAGAAGATAGCTAGAGGGTTGGAGATTTTAAACTAGGTTGGGGGGAGGGTATTAGCAGTCTCACTGGGATAGATAGCCCAGGAGGAAAGCAGGGTGTAGATAGTGGTGGGTGGAAAGGGGGTGGGGCTAGCATAGGGGAGAGGGAGGTATGTGTATTAAAGTGTATGAATAAATTACAGGATCATAATCTAAAATGTATGTTTGCAAATGCAAGAAGCCTGGCTGACAAAATGGGTGAATTAGAAATTACGGCATTGAATGAAAAGTATGATGTAATATGTATAGCAGAAATGTGGTTGAAAAGTTCTCACAACTGGGCTGTAAATATAGAAGGATATGCCTTGTTTAGGCAGGACAGAGAAAAAAGGAAAGGGGGAGGAGTATGTGTTTATGTTAAAAAATAATTGAAGCCAAATTTAAAAGAAGAGATAACTGGCGATATGTATGTTTAAGCGGAGGCAATATGGGTGAAATTAGGCAACAGAAAAGGGGGTAATGTCAGTACATGTCATTGGTGTCTGCTATAAGTCACCAAATGCTAGTGATATGGACCGAACCGGGTCCGAGAATTATCTGTTCCCTTCCTAATTAGTTATCAATTGATAGAGCAGCCTAGGCCGAGAAGAAACTAGAAAGAATCACACTGAAACAAGCTGTTCAGTATGCAAAAATGCTTCTTCTGCTTTATTGTTAGCTGGGGGTGTTGATTGGCACAATTAGTATGGCAAGGGTCATTATATTTGCTTATTTAGGCCATTGTAGCTTCTTCTCCAGGAGTCATATGCAGAGCGTCCTTGTGGAGAGATTCCTCTTGTACATTTCATCTAGCAGAGCTAAGCGTATGATATCTATGTTTATCAGAGTAGGAAAACAAGAGCTGAGCATATCATATGATATTGAATCATCAAGGTTAGAAGAATAGAACAACCAAAATATAGTCATGAGACAGTAAAAAAAACATTTTTCATGTAATTGACACTAAAACTTAAAGCTGTAGATGTATGTGATATATGTCTCCTTCACAATCCCCCCTAAAATGTCTATTTTGCTGTCCCTACCTAGCAAGGATTATCAGAGTTGCTCCAGAGGGGTTCCACCATAGGGATGGGTATGGATATTCAGCTTCGTCTGGAGAGACCTGCACAAAGCCAGGGACCAACCCTTCCCACTTCCAACATCCTGACTAACCCTGAAGGGGGAGCTAATGAAGAGGATTGTAAGAGGACACATCAGTAGAGCACATGGCAGTATATGGGGACTCATACAGTGTGTTATATTCTTGGAGTATAAAAGTGGGGGCAGATATCTCTATGGCCTTTGTAGCTAGCTTCTTAATATATGGGATGAAACAACAGATAAAAAGTGAGACAAAAATTAGAACAATTAATACGGTCACCCCTATCTGGGCTAAAGTTTTCTGCCAGCCAGTCATCCATCAAAAATATTGGTCCCATGGGTTTGTTATACCAGAATTTCTCTTTAATTCGATTGACAAATCCTCAAGTTTCTTAATAGCAAGAGTGACTTTACCATTTGGGCCAGTGTTATCAGGGATATAAGTACAACAAGTGCTGGAGTCTGGTAACATTTTTCAAACTCCCCCCTTTTCAGCAAGAATCATATCCAAAGCGATTCTATTTTGGAAAGTCATTTGTGCGGTGGGGCCTAATTGATCAGCCAAACCCTGGAGTCCATCTCTAGTATAGTTAATAAATCGTTGCTGATTGTAGTAGATGTAATTAATCCAATCAACATTTTTATTTGCTGTGATCATTGGAATTAGAGATTCAAACCCTGCTTCAACTTGTTCACGGGCTTTGAATTCATCGGGTACCCCCCTAGAGACTCCAATGGCATCAATATACACATGAGGGTCAAGACCACCCCCTGGGGCGGTGAGATGGGTGTGAAGGTAGACCTGACGGATAGTGAGGGATAATGTGAAGTGGCATGATTGCTTTACTCAAAGCACATTCACCATTCCAATGCCCAAGGACACTGGGACACCTACCAATCATACAGAAATCAAACATAAAGGTTGCCGCATTGGTGTTAGAAGAATTAAACCAGAATGTAGTTAGACCCCCCTTCTGAGTTATGGCAACTTGTAGGGCCTCCCCTGAGGAGATGATAAAAAGGATATAAAGACCAATCATTTTTCTCCGGCAGGAGAGGTGGATTTCTTGCTATGTGATACGTGGATTAATGAAGGTCTTCCTTCCAGTTTCACTGAAGTGGGAGTAGTAAGGAGAACGCTCCTAGCAACTAGATCTCAACCGCTCCTAGCAACTAGATCTCAACCGCTCCTAGCAACTAGATCTCAACCGCTCCTAGCAACTAAATCTCAACCGCACCTAGCAACTAGATCTCAACCGATCCTAGCAACTAGATCTCAACCGCCCCTAGCAACTAGATCTCAACTGCCCCTAGCAACTAGATCTCAACCACTCCTAGCAACTAGATCTCAACCGCACCCACCTCCCAGCCCCAGAAACTTTCCATTTTTAAAAAGTTAAATTTTAGAGTTATCCTTGAAGTCAGTGGTGTAACTATGGCCCCTTCCCCGGATGCAAGCAGGGGGGCCCGGATGGTAGCAGGGCCCTGTCATAAGCCCACAACCTCTTCCGCGATCAGCCATTTTTAAATAGCTGATCGGGTCTGGTCTTTTAAACAGCTGGTCGAGCAGATGTTTCATTCATATGTGTGATCAGCTGTTTAAATGAGATTGTAATTATGGAGGGGGAAGGGGGGTGGGTCAGGGGCCGGCCTCCAATCTCGCGGGGTGGCCCGGACCCCTGCAGTTACTCCCCTGTTTTAAGTACAGGGAGATGACTGTGGCAGAGGGAAATTTTGGGGTATTTCTGAACGTTCGGAAAACTAGCAACACACATTTCAGTTGGAAAGAGGGAACCAGGGGAGACTTGCTTAGGGCACCACAATGTTCAGAACTGGCCCTGTTTAATTTTCTTTCATTTGGTCTAAATCAGTTTTAATATATGGGTTTTCAGAAGTATTCTAAAGTCAGGCTCTTGACTCATGACTCATTATAGTTCTATATTTTAAAGGATATTGACCCATATCAAAGCCCATTTTGGACTTGGGTTCATTGTAATCTCTATAAGTTTACCATAGGTGGAATACCTCATTATTTACAACTTTTCGAAACTGTGGAATGGGTGTCAAACTAGATTCCTGAAGTTGTAGACAGTAGACTAAATTGATGTTATGTGTATGTAAATAAATGTGATGGTAGGGCAATTAATACATTCTAATTACAGAAATATAGGTTATAAATAGCTAAATCCTTGGGCTTTAATCCACCCTATGAATAATATAATGAGGTTTGGTTTTGAGAGCAGAGCTAATCACCGTTGATTGCTTGTCTTCATTAGAGATGGGCGAACTTACTAAAGTTTGTTTCGTTTCCGAACTTCAGTAAAATAAAAACCCATTAAAGCCTATGAGAGATAATAGTTTGAAAAGTTTGGATAAACTACAGATAAACTAGCAATGGTTACTTACTGTAAATGGCTGTGGCACTTGGGAAATGCCCTGGGGAATATGTCACTATCACCAAAACTTGTTTATACACATCAGGCAATTGTCTGGTTTCAGAATGCTACATTTGAGGGTTACCAAAAAATGAACAATACAGTCAAGGGTTATCGAATTCGAAGGCTACATTCGAGGGCCACCAAAAATTGAAAACACAGTCCAAATGCACATTACATTACAGGTGCAGACTACAAAATACTGACCTACTTCCCAGGGAGTATAGGTAATCACAAAAGAGAAGGATGAGAAGTCATACCTGATGAAGGGGGCTTGTACCCCCAAAACGTTGTGTTGATGTTGATGGTTTTGAATAAAGTACACCGTTCACTTGTGTGACTCCTCATCCTTGTCTTTTGTGACTACCAAAAATTGAGGGTTATCGAATGCTACTTTTGAGTGTTATGAAAATCGGTGGCTGCATTCGAGGGTTACCAAAATTGAAGGCTACATTCGAGGGTTATTGAAAATCGAACATTACATTCGATGGTTATTGAACATTACATTTGAGGGTTACCGAAAACGAAGGTTACATTCGAAGGTTACCAAATTTGAAACGTTACATTTGATAATTACAGAATTTTCACTAATTATCGAAAATAAGTCTGTGAGTTTGGAAAATCTAACTAGTTCGAACCCAAACTAGTTTGGATAGTTCAAGTTCGTCCGAACTCATAACTCGGGTTCAGGTCCATCACTAGTCTTCATTGCATTCGCCTGTAATCAGCGCTGATTACATCTGCTCAAAGGTGAATACAATCTAGAGGCCGGTAATCAGTGCTGATTACATCTGCTCACAGGTGAATCCAATCTAGAGGTCGGTAATCAGCGCCGATTACATCTGCTCATAGGTGAATCCAATCTAGAGGCCGGTAATCAGCGCTGATTACATCTGCTCACAGGTTAATCCAATCAAGAGGCTGGTAATCAGCGCTGATTACATCTGCTCAAAGGTGAATCCAATCAAGAGGCCATAATCAGCGCTGATTAGCTGCCTCTAGATTGGATTCAGCTTTGAGCAGATGTAATCAGCGCTGATTACCGGCCTCTTGATTGGATTCATCTGCAACCAGTGCTAACCTAATCAGCGCTGATTGGCTGTCTTGATTGACTGTCACAGATGCAGGCTTTAAAACACTTTCAGGGTTTTTCAATAAAAGTTCTTAACGTTAAAAACGGTGCTAATTTTGCCCCAACCAATCAGATGTGGGCTTTCAAATGTTAAATAAGATCTGATTGGTTGGGGCAAAATTAGCACCATTTTAAAATGATAAGACCTTTTATTGAATCTCCCTGCTAGCGCGTGTTTGTGGCTGCTTGCGCTGCGATACCTGTCATTTTTGTGGATCGGAGCGCATGCGAATTGCACGAAAAATGGTGATCACATGCGCTCCGATCAACAGAGCAAATGGCCCGAGCGCACCTAGTGGGGCCCCTCCAACTGCACTTTTTAACAAGCAGTTGGATTGCACTCGTGATCACGTGTTAAATTGCACTGATGTGGTCTAGACCTTATAGAGCTTTTTACAGCCCTTCAAAACAAATTTATACATAAACTTTATCTTTCGTTTTTAATGGAATCCATTCATTAATTTAATCATTTTGATATGCAGAGTAATGGCGAAAGATATGTGTCTATGTCACTGTCTCATGTCCCTAGAATTACTGTTGGCAAATGGCATCTCTGATCTCCCAGTAATAGGAATAGTAAACAAAACGCATTCACTTCTCTCAATCTCTTATTGCTATGGGTTTAAATGCTATCAATGCCTTTAACACCTGTTTACTAAGAGACTGCTTACCTGATGTCCCCACGGTCTAATTGTGGTGGATAAATGAGTTCCCTGACATTGTCTACATTAACTGTCTCTCCTGCACTACCATGGTTTAAGGGTTTTGTATAATGAATAAGACAGGATATCATTATAGGGTTTCACACGTGTTTAATCTATAATATCCCTGATTGGAATGGTCGATTTAAACTGCTTCATCCAATATCTTGTGAACTCATATAATATTCCATGGTCTGTCTTCATTGCATTTAGCTGTGAGCAGTCCGAATCAGTGCTGGTTACCTGCCTCTTGATTTCAAGGCCATGTTCATTCTCTATTTTGGCTTCTCTGCAACGGCTTTGACTGACTGCCAGACCTGGAAGCTGTAGAGGAGAGGGCAGAGCTGTGGCGAGGGAGAATGTGTTCAGATTCCTCACACAATGAAGGACTTTATACACAGAGCCCAACGTTTGGTTCAAAGGTCTTTATCAGTGTCTCGTTGGAATGTTTGGAACATTAGTGCACAGTATTCCATTACAACTCTATTCATGGCTTGTTTATTAGCACTTACAACTCATTAATGGATGATAAGGCAGCGTTAAGGCTCCTTGGATCACTGCCATATTCTTCTGAAACGATTCCCATATAAAAAGAAGCCTGAAAAATCCAACAGCTTTGGATGGACTATTACTTTTTATTATAAAACATATTATTAAAGGGCAATAATACTAAAAGGTACAATGCTCCACCCATAATGGTACCCAGGGAGGGGACCACTAGCTCCTCACACTGAGTTTCCTTTAGTTGCCCTAAATGAAGCTGTTAAAAGCTGACTACTAGTACTGCCCTTTAAAGAAGTCCAGGACTCCTACTGTTGCCTTGCCAGATTTATGGGGCAGAGATAGACAGCGCTGATGTTTGACTGTTGCTGGAACCAACAGGAACCCCAGGGGTTAGGACCTAGCAGTACCCAGAGTACTTTTAAAAGAAAAGGGGTGGGGGTAAAAGCACTATTTAGGGCATTCATAGAGAGAGCCACAGAGTTAAGGTTCGTACACACCTGCAGATGTTTACCAGACCCCCGAGCTCTGACCAACCCCAACGTACACCCGCAGCGTACACGGCAGATAGTCACGCGTCTGTATGCGTTCGTTCGGCGTTCCGCCAAGCGGTGTGTATGAAGTCGCATTAACCGATTCATGATTGGTTAGCAAGATTTTAACCCCTTTCTTTCAGCAGCTGTAAGAGTATTGCAAGAGACCTTTCTGCAGATGCCACAAGCTACTCACCATTGGCTATGCACTTCTCCAAATGCAAGCATTTAACACAAGCTGACACTCACATCGGGAATATCTCCCCATATGTCTCCTTTAAATGATGTCACACCCAGCCTCTGTCTCAGTTATTTACTCACTTTATAGATGTTTTCTTGGGATACATAATAACAGGGAATTCACTGTACAGCATTGTATATTAGCTACTGGCTAACACAAAATCTGATCACAACCATCCTTGTGTCAAATAGTGATGGCCAAGACAATGACACACTTGCATTGTCCCCAACCAATCATTTTCTGCCGTTAACAATACGTCCTTCAGAGAAACGTATGCTGTTTGAACGTTTTCAAAGGCAAATAGATCTGGAATGTGAAAACAATCATTTGGGTTTTTTTTTTGAAAGGAACAATCACGGCAATCATTTCAGAAAGGAACAAAGCATTTGGTGATTTGTAAAATTGTCAAGAAATACCGGCATTCAAGCAGATATCTGGATGAGGTTCTATTCGTCTTTCGGAATGATAGAAAGGTTTAAACGAGTGAACAGAAGATAAATTTACATTCCGTTTCATTGACCGTCATTCATTTTAAAACCTTGTCCTTTATAATAAAATGATGTGACATGAATGAGTGTTCAGTTGCTGAAGAACTTCTTGGGTTTGTGATTTTAAAGGGCATCTCCACCCCCTCCAACACTGAAATACTAACCCATCTCTAGGATGTTCATGAAGGGAGATCTTGTCTATAATATTCTCACACATGCCAAAAGGTGGTGGCTTGGGCAGTAGCAGTCGGCTCATGCTCAAGCTTATAAAAGCTCATTAAGCAGAGAGAGGAGGTGGATACCTTTATAGAACTTATAATGAAATATCTGGTTACAAATGCATGTAATAAACTGGTAAAAATAAAGAGCAGTTGTGGTCAGATAACTGGCAAGTCACTAGTTTTTTGTTTTAAGGTGTACATGCCCTTTAATATAAATTCATCATTTTGGACAGGTTTGAATTTTCACCTTTACATACATAAACCTGTACATAGTAGACAGGATTTTATTTTAAGGAGGCAGGGGAAGGTTGAAAAACAGGATTAATGGAGGATCCCCTAAGGGATCTGCCCTGTGATCATTTTGCTTGTTCGGTTGTTGTCCACAGTGTAGGCTGACTGATACATGTAAGGTCAAGGAATGTATGTGTCTGGTAATCTATCTCTATGACCTCCCATAAATCCCCATAACAATGCCAATATAAAAGCTGCATTTCATTACTATCACTATAGATGCTATGAACTGCAATGTGAAAATAGCCCCTCCCTTCTTCCCTTGCTATACAAATTTCCGACTTTCTGATGAGAAAGTCCCTTTGATCCTATCTGCTTCTTCCTGTAGAAGGAAGGGTAGTGTGAGCTTATACCGTTTCTCTATTCCGTTTGGACAGGGCTAAAGCTGCTCAAATATTCCCAACAGCCAATCATCAATTAACTTGACTGAGGCCCTTCCACACATTCTTGAACCAAATGAATTAATTTAGGATTAGCCATCTCAGGGGTTGACCCACAGAGCCCTCTCATGGCAAATTGGCTAACTGCATGTCCTCTGCGGTGCTTTATACATAGATTTATAATTACAATAGTGAGAAAGATGATGCCTGGGTAATTGTTAGTCCATTCCTCATTATAACTATAGCTAAAAAAGGCCCAGGGTCCTCTGTAACAGGGATTATTATGACTATAATGGTGATAATAATAATTGCAAATGTTGATCTTTTTTCCAATCATTGAACAATAAGAATCAATGCAATATGGCTATAATATCTTATTTAACTCAATGGTTTTAAGCCAGTCAGCATTAAGTTGGATCACCCAGATATATGTGTGTCTATTAATAAAATATTAAACACTGGGATGTAAATGCTTGAGAAATGTTTAACAGATCAAGAAAAACTCTGGGTGATCAGAATAATGGTTTGAGCAAATGGGATATATAAGGAAAGGTCTCTACCATGGGTGGACTATAAATGAAAAGGTTTGCATTAATCTAGAGAATTATGTGGGCGATGTGTCTACAGTGGATAAAGCAAAACCAATATATAAATATGGGATATCCTTGCTCCAGTTACTTGTAGATAAATCCAAATGAAAGAAAAACTCTCTGTGCTCATGGAGTCATAGGGAAGCTTCCTGGCTTTATCTGTGAGATTCTTCGTGAAGAACGTACAATCGCAAATGAATAGGCCAGACGGGACCTCGCTATCGTATTCTGGCCACAAAGAAGGTGGTTCTTGCAGAATTGATTGAATGTTGCGGGATCAGTCTGTAGGTAAAGCGCTAATGTATGGGCACCTTTAACTTATTAAAGGGTATGCCCACCCATAAACAAAATTATTTTGCTGATTGGAAACCTCCAATAACCTAGACGTCGCCTGGTCTAAACAGCTCAATTCGGCCTTCATATAAACATACTGTATATACTCGAGTATAAACCGACCCGAGTATAAACCGAGGTACCTATTTTTACCTAAAAAATTAGTAAAAGTGATTGACTCGAGTATAAACTCAGGGTATAAATAATGACCACTACTGCCTTCTGGTTCTGTATTGTTTTGAGGGTTTAGTTGCCCTATAAATGGACAGCAGAATTCCCATACAGTAATAACCAAATCCAGTATGTCTATTACTGTATGGGACTACTGTATGGGAATTCTGCTGTCCATTTTAAGGGCAATTAAAGCCTCAAAACATTAAAGAATCAGAAGGAGAATGGTATCTATTGTTGCCTTCTGATTCTGTATTGTTTTGAGGCTTTAGTTACCCTTTAAATGGACAGCAGATTTCCCATACAGTAGTCCCATACAGTAATAGACATTCTGGATTTGGGTATTACTGTATGGGAATTCTGCTATCCATTTAAAGGGCAACTAAAGCATCATTCCTTGCCACTTCAGATGTTTTCAAACTACAACTCCCAGCATGCTTTAGTAGATGGGAGTTGTAGTTTCCAAACATCTACACACTCACCCTCCCACTCAGTTCAGTGGGTAGCTTCTCTGGGTATCTTTCTCTGGGCATCCGTCTGTGTGCATCCTTTGCAGTAACTTACTTTAGAAATATGGCAGATGCTCGCTCCCTCTACTGATGCGCCAGCTGATGTCACTCCTCGTTGCCGGGCGGTGACGTCACCTGGCGCATCAGTACAGGGAGTGAGCGAGCGGCTGTCAGATCTCTAAGGTAAGTTACTGACTCGAGTATAAACCAAGGCCAGATTTTCAGGCTGATTTTACAGCCTGAAAACCTTGTTTTTTACTCGAGTTTATACGGTACCTGCCCTTTTTCCCATGACTGCCATCTGCTAGTCTTCCATGCCCTTTCAATGCACGCGATGTCTTAACCAATCACTGTCGCAGATGCTGGTCCGGCCCCTTCTGCTTGGTTCCTTGCACGGAAAAGGCATGGAAGACAAGCATGTGAACGAGGTCAGGTAAGTATATTTAGAGGCTGAATTTAGACCATGCGAGGTCTAGGTTATGGGGGGTTTCCAATCAGCAAAAGAATCTTTTTTTATGGGGTGGATATACCCTTTAACTCTCAGACAATCAGACCATTTTGTTTTTTTTATCAAAACTGTTAACAATTTACAATTTGCCCTGTCCTGTCTACAACAATATCACAGAGTTTTATTGATCTAGCGTCCTGCCTGTCTCCAAGTCAAGTAAAAAGAAACCAGACATAGTGACCATAGTTTATTAGATTGAGGGTACACATGCTTTAACAGTGACCTTAATAACAGCGTAGTTACTGAAATTATATACATTAATGAAGAAGGTTTCATTAATAATAAAACTACCCTTAAAACATTTTTGACTTAAAGGTTAGAAAATGGTGGTTAAAACTATGTATCCTACTAAGTCATTACTAACTAAAGGTATACCAATTAACATGCAATTACATTTTTACTACAGAGAAAACTTCCTTTCACTTGCAATTTTGCATCCTCCATTCCCTTTATCACAGGGAGGTACAAACTCGCTAATTGGAGAATTCCTCTCTTCCTGGGTAAATCAAACTGAGCATGTCTGAGCTCAACAAGCAATAGCAGTGTGTTGTAACTGTAGGGTTCTCTGTGTTGTACAAATGTAGTGTGTGTGTTTGGTTAGGGGATTCATAGAAAGATAAGATATGCATTGTTTTAATCAACAGTCAGTTTCTTAGCAGTAAGTCTTGGGAAAATGGGTGGATGTCTTCTTTAAAAGTGTTTTTAATTTACTGATTGAAGGAAAACTTGAACCTGAAACCAGATGAAAAAGAGTTCTGTCTATATTTCCTGATCACCCTTTTTAACAAATGAGTAGAAGAAGCCAACATGCTCCAAGTGTATAGTCATTTTTCAATAGAAAAGGGAAAGATAAAGTCACAACATCCAAACACAGAATAACCAGCTTCCTCGCAAAGTGTTAATGTGCAGTAAGGCAATAAAGTGATAGACTTGTGCTGCGCAGAAAAGTAGCTTGTTCCACAGGAGAGATGCACCAATGAAAAGCTTTAAACGGGATCACTATGTAGGGTAACGCACTATGTAAGGTAACTCACTAGTATTGTAACTCACTAGTGGGGTAACTCACTAGTGGGGTAACTGGCTGGTAAGGTAACTCACTATTAGGGTAACTTACTATGTAGGGTAACTTGCTAGTAAAGCAACTCACTAGTATGGTAACTCGCTAGTAAGGTAACTCACTAGCAGGGTAACTCACTAGTAGGGTAACTCACTAGTAGGGTAAAACACTAGTAGGGTAACTCTCTAGTAGGGTAACTCACTAGTAGGGTAAAACACTAGTAGGGTAACTCTCTAGTAGGGTAACTCGCTAGTAGGGTAACTCACTATGTAAGGTAACTCACTAGAAGGGTAACTCACTGGTAGGGTAACTCCCATAGGATAAAACACTAGTAGGGTAATTTGCTAGTAGGGTAACTCACTAGAAGGGTAACTTATTAGTAGGGTAACTCACTATGTAAGGTACCTCACTAGAAGGGTAACTCACTAGTAGGGTAACTCCCATAGGATAAAACACTAGTAGGGTAATTTGCTAGTAGGGTAACTCACTAGAAGGGTAACTTATTAGTAGGGTAACTCACTAGTAGGGTAACTCACTAGAAGAGAAACTCAGTAAGGTAATTCACTAGTAGGGTAACTCACTAGAAGGGCAACTAGCTAGTAGGGTTACTCACTAGTAGGGTAACTCACTAGTAGGGTAACTTCCTAGTAGGGTAACTCGCTAGTAAGGTAACTCACTAGAAGGGTAGCTCGCTAGTAAGGTAACTCACTAGTAGGGTAACTTGCTAGTAAGGTAAATCACTAGTAGTGAAAGTCGCTAGTAGGGTAACATACTAGTAGGGTAACTCGCAAGTAAGGTAACTCACTAGCAGGGTAACTCACTAGTAGGGTAACTCCCATAGGATAAAACACTAGTAGGTTAACTCGCTAGTAAGGTAACTCACTATGTAGGGTAACTCACTAGAAGGGTAACTCATTAGTAGGGTAATTTGCTACTAGGGTAACTCACTAGTAGGGCAACTAGCTAGTAGGGTAACTCACTAGTAGGGTAACTCGCTAGTAGGGTAACTCGCTAGTAGGGTAACTCGCTAGTAGGGTAACTCCCAAGCAAGCATCTTGAAAAAATGGATCTGTGTTTTCATGCCCTTTGATGTGCCATAGAAAGTAAAAACTTTTGAAAAAAATGTAAAAAGTAAATAAAATGCACTAAGGACGAGGTTTGTCTCCACCATCTTTGATGTTACAGAGGGTTGGTTTATCGGCCGTAGGTTTTAAAGACCATTTCTTTCCCCCAACGCCATCTGCTTAAAGGAACAAAGCAAAATATGTCTGTTTCTTTCTTTGCGATTAAGATTTCCATTTGGCTAATTATGTTTACGGGACATCATTTACCTTCCCGTCATACAGACCAGTGTCAGGAATTATAAAACTGTCCCTGGAGTAACTGGAGCATTAGAAGATAATTAAATCCAACAACCTATTTATTTATCTAGAATACGATCAAGGCTGGATCACTCGATGGCCCAGTTTTAGAGGAAAACTTTATATGGGATAGGATGGCAAATTAGGCCAAGAGATCTCCATTTTGATTTCCCCCCGACCCCAAGAGAAAAAAAAGCCTATTTGAACATTTTTTACTTTAACATGTATGTACAGGAACAAAATGAACTTAAACTGAATCTATAACAAAGACATTTGAAAGCTGTTTTTCTGCTGTAAAGCACAGACAGGTAATTCCCACATCCTGAATGGGAGGTAATCATGGGTAATTTTGTTATTGCAACTTTCTTCTGGAAAATCACAGCAGAGAAAATGGCAGAAATCATGTTGTGTATCATAAGGGTAAAATAAACCTTTAAAGCGTTACTTTCCCAACAAGTAAACAAAGATAAGAACAGAATGCACGTTTCAGTCCCAATTGTGTTTTGTAGGCCCCTGGTAAACATGTGCACCAAACTATGGCGTAAAAATGAAAAATAACCCTCTAAAGGTTTCTGTCTCCTCTGCAATCTCTCCAATCTCTTTTACAAGCTTGCACCTACTCAGATGAGGCAGCTAGGGGAATAGCATTCAGTCATTGGCTGTGATGTCATCTGTCACACACATGACTGAATGCTTCTAACTGGAAGAACCAGAAAGCAGTAACAGAAGACTGGGCAGCATTTCAGGTTAGACTTACATCTCTCAGATTTCTTACTATTGCAGTTTTAGGATTTGATTTTCCTATATACAATATTTAATTTGAGGGGTGGACTTCCCATTTAACTTTGATGTTTAATTAATAGATTGGTTTTCTGTCATATCAATAATTATATCATGGAAGATCCCTTACCTTTCATGCAAACCATATTCTTTGAAATGGATGGGTGTGCTATAAAAACAGAAAAAACACATTTTATACATATAAAGAATATGCAATAATTGGCACAAATGCATGGGTGCTTCTATGATTGTGTAGCAGGCAATGGTATATCCAGTAAGGCCGAGGCCCCTTAGGACACATTGAATAATGCTCAATCGCAATGTTGCAGGAACGTGCATGCTTCCGTGTGCACTTCCATTCCTGCTTCCATACACGAGTGCTTATGTAATTGAGCCCTATCGAACCGCATACGATACCCATCAAAAATATTGATCGCATGCGCACTAAAAAAAAGTCTCAGTGTGAATAGAAAGTAGTGGAGCCACTCCCATAGGGTTACATAGGTCTATAGCCTAATGTGAATGGATTAAATCATTGTGAAGTGCTGCGTTATATTATATGTTCAGCGTTATATAAATAAATACATACAGCACTGGATACTTTCTAATTAACTTACAGTCATTTAGAAAAAACAGAAACAGTACCTTAAAAAACTCTATGACAGCTCCCCTTGTGGACCCCCCTTTCTCCCTCCTCTTCATTGATCACGCTATCACGCTAACTGGTGAAATATCACGCTAACTGGTGGCTGGTGGAGGGAATAGCATGACTAACTGGTGGAATCATACTAATGATGGCTATCACGCTAACTGGTGAAATATCACGCTAACTGGTGGAATAGCATGCTAACTGGTGGAATATCATACTAACTGATGGAATATCACGCTAACTGGTGGAATAGCATGTAACTGTGGAATATCATACTAACTGATGGAATATCACGCTAACTGGTGGAATAGGATGCTAACTGGTGGAATATCATGCTAACTGGTGGAATATCATACTAACTGATGGAATATCACGCTAACTGGTGAATAGCTGCAATGGTGGAATATCACGCTAACTGGTGGAATATCACGCTAACTGGTGGAATATCATGCTAACTGGTGGAATATCACGCTAACTGATGGAATATCACGCTAACTGATGGAATATCACTCTAACTGGTGGAATATCACGCTAACTGGTGGAATATCACGCTAACTGGTGAAATATCACGCTAATTGATGGAATATCATGCTAACTGGTGGAATATCACGGTGACTAGTGGAATATCACGCTAACTGATGGAATATCACGCTAACTGAATATCACGGTGACTAGTGGAATATCACGGTGACTAGTGGAATATCATGCTAACTAGCGGAATATCACACTAACTAGTGGAATAGCACGCTAGCTGGTGGAATATCACTCTATGTGATGGAATATCACGCTAACTGATGGAATATCACGCTAACTGGTGGAATATCACGCTAACTGGTGGAATATCACGCTAACTAGTGGAATATCATGCTAACTGGTGGAATATCACGGTGACTAGTGGAATATCACGCTAAATCTGATTGGAATATCACGGTGACTAGTGGAATATCACGCTAACTGATGGAATATCACGCTAACTGGTGGAATATCACGGTGACTAGTGGAATATCACGCTAACTGAGGAATATCACGTCTAAAACTTAGTGGAATATCACGCTCACTAGTGGAATAGCACGCTAGCTGGTGGAATATCACTCTATGTGATGGAATATCACGCTAACTGATGGTATATCAGGTTAACTGGTGGAATATCACGCTAACTGATGGAATATCATGCTAACTAGTGGAATATCACGCTAACTGGTGGAATAGCACGGTGACTAGTGGGATATCACAGTGACTAGTGGAATATCACGCTAACTGATGGAATATCACGCTAACTAGTGGAATATCACGCTAACTGGTGGAATAGCACGCTAGCTGGTGGAATATCACTCTATGTGATGGAATATCACGCTAACTGATGGAATATCAGGTTAACTGGTGGAATATCACGCTAACTGATGGAATATCATGTTAACGGATGAATATCACTGGCCAGGCCCCTGACCCCCTCATCCTGACAAGCCCGCCAAGATCTCTTTAGCAACCAGCCTTTTTAAACAGCTGATCGTGCATATGAAGGAAACACGTGCGATCAGCTGTTTAAAAAACTGGACCCAAACTTCTGGTTCAGTTCCAGAATTTTGGGTACGGTCGTCATACGCACAATCAGCTGTTTAAAAACTGCTGGTCGCTGCATAGATCTTGGGCTTGTGGCGGGCGCCACCACCATCTGGGCCCCCTTGAAGCACTTGATTGACAGCTGAAATGTAAAATGGTTCAGATAAGACATCTAAAGAAATAGGGGGGCAAATCAACAAACAAACAGTACAGTGACAGTTGGGGAGAATTATAGTTTCCAGTAATCAGCTATTTAATAAAAATAATTCAGTGTTGATGCCCTTTAGTAACTCAGTAAGAAATAGAATCAGAGCTGAAAAAGGTGAGAATTTAAGATGACACAGACCAGGAAGCGACGAGGATTGAGTTACTATACATGGAGATAAAAAACGTGATTTCCTATAATTCATCATATTTAGATAAAAATAATAGCAATAAAAACAGCAGCTTTAGAACACGGATTTCCGACAGGTTGTTAAAAATTATCACCGTGTGTCCAAATACAGCAACTATAAATACCCCAAGGGAGCTTCTAAAAATATCAATTTGCCTAATGTTACACCTACAGAATCATTAAGATGTACTGTGTGTAAGCTGAACAATCATAGGTTACAAAGTATCCCGGGAGAGGAGCTTTGATGACTCTAGTATTCCGAGAGACGCTTCTAATGTACTTTATAGCAGCTAGAAAAGGCAGAGAGTTAAATAAGAAGAAATGATAAGCAAGTCTGAAACTTGTGTAAAAGGAAAAGTAGGGGAAGTATTGCAGAGATTGTAAATGAATGGAGCGTGTGTCTGGCATGTGATAGATGGTGATGATCATGGTCTGATGAATAAAATAGTTTCTGTTCATATACATAACAGTGAAGAGTCAATCTCAGCAATGATAATGAACTCGGCAAACATAATGTGATAGTGGCAATGTAATTCAAGCCACAAGCTGTTTGCTGTCCTGACAATTAAGTCCTTGGAGATACAACACACAACAGAGATTCCACACCATTACAGAAATATCACACCACCACAAAAATACTACACCGCCATAGAGATACCACGAAAAAAACCACAGAAATACCAAACCACCATAGAGATATCACACCTCTATTGATATACTATACCACCAGTGAGATACCACACCACCACAGAGATACCACAACAACACAGGCAATCAGCGCTGATTACATCTGCTCACAGGTTAATCCAATCAAGAGGCTGGTAATCAGCGCTGATTACATCTGCTCAAAGGTGAATCAATCAAGAGGCCATAATCAGCGCTGATTAGCTGCCTCTAGATTGGATTCAGCTTTGAGCAGATGTAATCAGCGCTGTTACCGGCCTCTTGATTGGATTCATCTGCAAACCAGTGCTAACCTATCAGCGCTGATGGCTGTCTTGATTGACTGTCACAGATGCAGGCTTTAAAACCACTTCAGGGTTTTTCATAAAAGTTCTTAACGTTAAAAAACGGTGCTAATTTTGCCCCAACCAATCAGATGTGGGCTTTCAAATGTTAAATAAGATCTGATTGGTGGGGCAAAATTAGCACCATTTTAAAATGATAAGACCTTTTATTGATCTCCCTGCTAGCGCGTGTTTGTGGCTGCTTGCGCTGCGATACCTGTCATTTTTGTGGATCGGAGCGCATGGAATTGCACGAAAAATGGTGATCACATGGCTCCGATCAACAGAGCAAATGGCCCGAGCGACCTAGTGGGGCCCCTCCAACTGCACTTTTTAACAGCAGTTGGATTGCACTCGTGATCACGTGTTAAATTGCACTGAGTGGTCTAGACCTTTAGAGCTTTTACAGCCCTTCAAAAAAAATTATACATAAACTTTATCTTCGTTTTTAATGGAATCATTCATTAATTTAATCATTTTGATATGCAGAGTAATGGCGAAAGATATGTGTCTATGTCACGTCTCATGTCCCTAGAATACTGTGTGCAAATGGCATCTCTGATCTCCCAGTAATAGGAATAGTAAACAAAACGCATTCACTTCTCTATCTCTTATTGCTATGGGTTTAAATGCTATCAATGCTTTAAACACGTTTACTAAGAGACGCGTTACCTGATGTCCCCACGGTCTAATTGTGGTGGATAAATGAGTTCCCTGACATTGTCTACATTAACTGTCTCTCTGCACTACCATGGTTTAAGGGTTTGTATAATGATAAGACAGGATATCATTATAGGGTTTCACACGTGTTTTAATCTATAATATCCCTGATTGGATGGTCGATTTAAACTGCTTCATCCAATATCTTGTGACTCATAAATATTCCATGGTCTGTCTCATTGCATTTAGCGTGAGCAGTCCGAATCAGTGTGGTTACCTGCCTCTTGATTTCAAGGCATGTTCATTCTCTATTTTGGGTCTCTGCAACGGCTTTGACTGACTGCCACCTGAAGCTGTAGAGGAGAGGGCAGAGCTGTGGCGAGGGAGAATGTGTTCAGATTCCTCACACAATGAAGGACTTTATACACAGAGCCCAACGTTTGGTTCAAAGGTCTTTATCAGTGTCTCGTTGGAATGTTTGGAACATTAGTGCACATGATTCCATTACAACTCTATTCATGGCTTGTTTATTAGCACTTACAACTCATTAATGGATGATAAGGCAGCGTTAAGGCTCCTTGGATCATGCCATATTTTCTGAAACGATTCCCATATAAAAAGAAGCCTGAAAAATCCAACAAGCTTTGGATGGACTATTACTTTTATTATAAAACATATTATTAAAGGGCAATATACTAAAAGGTACAATGCTCCACCCATAATGGTACCCAGGGAGGGGACCAATAGCTCCTCACACTGAGTTTCCTTTATTGCGCCTAAATGAAGCTGTTAAACAATGACTACTAGTACTGCCCTTTAAGAAGTCCAGGACTCTACTGTTGCCTTGCCAGTTTATGGGGCAGAGATAGACAGCGCTGATGTTTGACTGTTGCTGGAACCAACAGGAACCCCAGGGGTTAGGACCTAGCAGTACCCAGGTACTTTTAAAAGAAAAGGGGTGGGGGTAAAAGCACTATTTAGGGCATTCATAGAGAGAGCCACAGAGTTAAGGTTCGTACACACCTGCAGATGTTTACCAGACCCCCGAGCTCTGACCAAACCCAACGTACACCCGCCAGCGTACACGGCAGATAGTCACGGTCGTATGCGTTCGTTCGGCGTTCCGCCAAGCGGTGTGTATGAAGTCGCATTAACCGATTCATGATTGGTTAGCAAGATTTTAACCCCTTTCTTTCAGCAGCTGTAAGAGTATTGCAAGAGACCTTTCTGCAGATGCCACAAGCTACTCACCATTGGCATGCACTTCTCCAAATGCAAGCATTTAACACAAGCTGCACTCACATCGGGAATATCTCCCCATATGTCTCCTTTAAATGATGTCACACCCAGCCTCTGTCTCAGTTATTTACTCACTTATAGATGTTTCTTGGGATACATAATAACAGGGAATTCAATGTACAGCATTGTATATTAGCTACTGGCTAACACAAAATTGATCACAACCATCTGTGTCAAATAGTGATGGCCAAGACAATGACACACTTGATTGTCCCCAACCAATCATTTTCTGCCGTTAACAATACGTCCTTCAGAGAAACGTATGCTGTTTGAACGTTTTCAAAGGCAAATAGATCTGGAATGTGAAAACAATCATTTGGGTTTTTTTTTGAAAGGAACAATCACGGCAATCATTTCAGAAGGAACAAAGCATTTGGTGATTTGTAAAATTGTCAAGAAATACCGGCATTCAAGCAGATATCTGGATGAGGTTCTATTCGTCTTTCGGAATGATAGAAAGGTTTAAACGAGTGAACAGAAGATAAATTACATTCCGTTTCATTGACCGTCATTCATTTAAAAACCTTGTCCTTTAAATAAAAATGATGTGACATGAATGAGTGTTCAGTTGCTGAAGAACTTCTTGGGTTTGTGATTTTAAAGGGCATCTCCACCCCCTCCAACACTGAATACTAACCATCTTAGGATGTTCATGAAGGGAGATCTTGTCTATAATATTCTCCACATATGCCAAAGGTGGTGGCTTGGGCAGTAGCAGTCGGCTCATGCTCAAGCTAAAGCTCATTAAGCAGAGAGAGGAGGTGGATACCTTTATAGAACTTATAATGAAATATCTGGTTACAAATGCATGTAATAAACTGGTAAAATAAAGAGCAGTTGTGGTCAGATAACTGGCAAGTCACTAGTTTTTTGTTTTAGGTGTACAGCCCTTTAATATAAATTCATCATTTTGGACAGGTTTGAATTTTCACCTTACAACATAAACCTGTACATAGTAGACAGGATTTTATTTTAAGGAGGCAGGGGAAGGTTGAAAAACAGGATTAATGGAGGATCCCCTAAGGGATCTGCCCTGTGATCATTTTGCTTGTTCGGTTGTTGTCCACAGTGTAGGCTGACTGATACATGTAAGGTCAAGGAATGTATGTGTTGGTAATCTATCTCTATGACCTCCCATAAATCCCATAACAATGCCAATATAAAAGCTGCATTTCATTACTATCACTATAGATGCTATGAACTGCAATGTGAAAATAGCCCCTCCCTTCTTCCCTTGCTATACAAATTTCCGACTTTCTGAGAGAAAGTCCCTTTGATCCTATCTGCTTCTTCCGTAGAAGGAAGGGTAGTGTGAGCTTATACCGTTCTCTATTCCGTTGGACAGGGATAAGCTGCTCAAATATTCCCAACAGCCAATCATCAATTAACTTGACTGAGGCCCTCCACACATTCTTGAACCAAATGAATTAATTTGGATTAGCCATCTCAGGGGTTGACCCACAGAGCCCTCTCATGGCAAATTGGCAACTGCATGTCCTCTGCGGGGCTTATACATAGATTTATAATATACAATAGTGAGAAAGATGATGCCTGGGTAATTGTTGTCCATTCCTCATTATAACTATAGCTAAAAAAGGCCCCGGGTCCTCTGTAACAGGGATTATTATGACTATAATGGTGATAATAATAATTGCAAATGTTGATCTTTTTTCCAATCATTGAACAATAAGAATCAATGCAATATGGCTATAATATCTTATTTAACTCAATGGTTTTAAGCCAGTCAGCATTAAGTTGGATACCCAGATATATGTGTGTCTATAATAAAATATTACACTGGGATGTAAATGCTTGAGAAATGTTAACAGATCAAGAAAAAACTCTGGGTGATCAGAATAATGGTTGACAAATGGGATATTAAGGAAAGGTCTCTACCATGGGTGGACTATAAATGAAAAGGTTGCATTAATCTAGAGAATTATGTGGGCGATGGTCTACAGTGGATAAAGCAAAACCAATATATAAATATGGGATATCCTTGCTCCAGTTACTGTAGATAAATCCAAATGAAAGAAAAACTCTCTGTGCTCATGGAGTCATAGGGAAGCTTCCTGGCTTATCTGTGAGATTCTTCGTGAAGAACGTACAATCGCAAATGAATAGGCCAGAGGGACCTCGCTATCGTATTCTGGCCACAAAGAAGGTGGTTCTTGCAGAATGATTGAATGTTGCGGGATCAGTCTGTAGGTAAAGCGCTAATGTATGGGCACCTTTAACTTATTAAAGGGTATGCCCACCCTAAAACAAAATATTTTGCTGATTGGAAAACTCCAATAACCTAGACGTCGCTGGTCTAAACAGCTCAATTCGGCCTTCATATAAACATACTGTATATACTCGAGATAAACCGACCCGAGTATAAACCGAGGTACCTATTTTTACCTAAAAAATTAGTAAAGTGATTGACTCGAGTATAAACTCAGGGTATAAATAATGACCACTACTGCCTTGTTCTGTATTGTTTTGAGGGTTTAGTTGCCATAAATGGACAGCGAATTCCCATACAGTAATAACCAAATCCAGTATGTCTATTACTGTATGGACTACTGTATGGGAATTCTGCTGTCCATTTTAAGGGCAATTAAAGCCTCAAAACATTAAAGATCAGAAGGAGAATGGTATCTATTGTTGCCTTCTGATTCTGTATGTGTTTGAGGCTTTAGTTACCCTTTAAATGGACAGCAGATTTCCCATACAGTAGTCCCATACAGTAAAGACATTCGGATTTGGGTATTACTGTATGGGAATTCTGCTATCCATTAAAGGGCAAAATAAAGCATCATTCCTTGCCACTTCAGATGTTTTCAAACTACAACTCCAGCATGCTTTAGTAGATGGGAGTTGTAGTTTCCAAACATCTACACACTCACCCTCCCACTCAGTTCAGTGGGTAGCTTCTCTGGGTATCTTTTCTGGGCATCCGTCTGTGTGCATCCTTTGCAGTAACTTACTTTAGAAATATGGCAGATGCCGCTCCCTCTATGATGCGCCAGCTGATGTCACTCCTCGTTGCCGGGCGGTGACGTCACCTGGCGCATCAGTACAGGGAGTGAGCGACGCGCTGAGATCTCTAAGGTAGTTACTGACTCGAGTATAAACCAAGGCCAGATTTCAGGCTGATTTTAGCCTGAAAACCTTGTTTTTTACTCGAGTTTATACGGTACCTGCCCTTTCCCATGACTGCCATCTGCTAGTCTTCCATGCCCTTTCAATGCACGCGATGTCTTAACCAATCACTGTCGCAGATGCGGTCCGGCCCCTTTGCTTGGTCCTTGCACGGAAAAGGCATGGAAGACAAGCATGTGAACGAGGTCAGGTAAGTATATTTAGAGGCTGAATTTAGACCATGCGAGGTCTAGGTTATGGGGGGTTTCCAATCAGCAAAAGAATCTTTTTTAGGGGTGGATATACTTTAACTCTCAGACAATCAGACCATTTTGTTTTTTTATCAAAACTGGTAACAATTTACAATTTGCCCTGTCCGTCTACAACAATATCACAGAGTTTATTGATCTAGCGTCCTGCCTGTCTCCAAGTCAAGTAAAAAGAAACCAGACAATAGTGACCATAGTTTATTAGATTGAGGGTACACATGCTTTAACAGTGACCTTAATAAAAGCGTAGTTACTGAAATATATACATTAATGAAGAAGGTTTCATTAATAATAAAACTACCCTTAAAACATTTTTGAATTAAAGGTTAGAAAATGGTGTTAAAACTATGTACCTACTAAGTATACTAACTAAAGGTATACCAATTAACATGCAATTACATTTTTACTACAGAGAAAACTTCCTTTCACTTGCAATTTTGCATCCTCCATTCCCTTTATACAGGGAGGTACAAACTCGCTAATTGGAGAATCCTCTCTCCTGGGTAAATCAACTGAGCATGTCTGAGCTCAACAAGCAATAGCAGTTTGTTGTAACTGTAGGGTTCTGTGTTGTACAATGTAGTGTGTGTGTTTGGTTAGGGGATTCATAGAAGATAGATATGCATTGTTTTAATCAACAGTCAGTTTCTTAGCAGTAAGTCTTGGGAAAATGGGTGGATGTCTTCTAAAAGTGTTTTAATTTACTGATTGAAGGAAAACTTGAACCTGAAACCAGATGAAAAAGAGTTCTGTCTATATTTCCTGATCACCCTTTTTAACAAATGAGTAGAAGAAGCCAACATGCTCCAAGTGTATAGTCATTTTTCATAGAAAAGGGAAAGTAAAGTCACAACATCCAAACACAGAATACCAGCTTCCTCGCAAAGTGTTAATGTGCAGTAAGGCAAAAGTGATAGACTTGTGCTGCGAGAAAAGTAGCTTGTTCCACAGGAGAGATGCACCAATGAAAAGCTTTAAACGGGATCACTATGTAGGGTAACGCACTATGTAAGGTAACTCACTAGTATTGTAACTCACTAGTGGGGTAACTCAATAGTGGGGTAAATGGCTGGTAAGGTAACTCACTATTAGGGTAACTTACTATGTAGGGTAACTTGCTAGTAAAGCAAATCACTAGTATGGTAACTCGCTAGTAAGGTAACTCACTAGCAGGGTAACTCACTAGTAGGGTAACTCAATAGTAGGGTAAAAAACTAGTAGGGTAACTCTCTAGTGGGTAACTCACTAGTAGGGTAAAACACTAGTAGGGTAACTCTCTAGTAGGGTAACTCGCTAGTAGGGTAACTCACTATGTAAGGTAACTCACTAGAAGGGTAACTCACTGGTAGGGTAACTCCCATAGGATAAAACACTAGTAGGGTAATTTGCTAGTAGGGTAACTCACTAGAAGGGTACTTAAGTAGGGTAACTCACTATGTAAGGTACCTCACTAGAAGGGTAAACTCACTAGTAGGGTAACTCCCTAGGATAAAACACTAGTAGGGTAATTTGCTAGTGGGTACTCACTAGAAGGGTAACTTATTAGTGGGTAACTCACTAGTAGGGTAACTCACTAGAAGAAAACTCAGTAAGGTAATTCACTAGTAGGGTAACTCACTAGAAGGGCAACTAGCTAGTAGGGTTACTCACTAGTAGGGTAACCACTAGTAGGGTAACTTCCTAGTAGGGTAACTCCGCTAGTAAGGTAACTCACTAGAAGGGTAGCTCGCTAGTAAGGTAACTCATAGTAGGGTAACTTGCTAGTAAGGTAAATCACTAGTAGTGAAAGTCGCTAGTAGGGTAACATACTAGTAGGGTAACTCGCAAGTAAGGTAACTCACTAGCAGGGTAACTCACTAGTAGGGTAACTCCCATAGGATAAAACACTAGTAGGTTAACTCGCTAGTAAGTAACTCACTATGTAGGGTAACTCACTAGAAGGGTAACTCATTAGTAGGGTAATTTGCTACTAGGGTAACTCACTAGTAGGGCAACTAGCTAGTAGGGTAACTCACTAGTAGGGTAACTCGCTAGTAGGGTAACTCGCTAGTAGGGTAACTCGCTAGTAGGGTAACTCCCAAGCAAGCATCTTGAAAAAATGGATCTGTGTTTTCATGCCCTTTGATGTGCCCTAGAAAGTAAAAACTTTTGAAAAAAATGTAAAAAGTAAATAAAATGCACTAAGGACGAGGTTTGTCTCCACCATCTTTGATGTTACAGAGGGTTGGTTTATCGGCCGTAGGTTTTAAAGACCATTTCTTTCCCCCAACGCCATCGTTAAAGGAAACAAGCAAATATGTCTGTTTCTTTTGCGATTAAGATTTCCATTGGCTAATTATGTTTACGGGACATCATTACCTTCCGTCATACAGACCAGTGTCAGGAATTAAAAACTGTCCCTGGAGTAACTGGAGGATTAGAAGATAATTAAATCCAACAACCTATTTATTTATCTAGAATACGATCAAGGCTGGATCACTCGATGGCCCAGTTTTAGAGGAAAATTTATATGGGATAGGATGGCAAATTAGGCCAGAGATCTCCATTTTGATTTCCCCCGACCCCAAGAGAAAAAAAAAGCCTATTTGAACATTTTTTACTTTAACATGTATGTACAGGAACAAAATGAACTTAAACTGAATCTATAACAAAGACATTTGAAAGCTGTTTTTCTGCTGTAAAGCACAGACAGGTAATTCCCACATCCTGAAGGGAGGTAATCATGGGTAATTTTGTTATTGCAACTTTCTTCTGGAAAATCACAGCAGAGAAAATGGCAGAAATCATGTTGTGTATCATAAGGGTAAAATAAACCTTTAAAGCGTTACTCCCAACAAGTAAACAAAGATAAGAACAGAATGCACGTTTCAGTCCCAATTGTGTTTGTAGGCCCCTGGTAAACATGTGCACCAAACTATGGCGTAAAATGAAAAATAACCCTCTAAAGGTTTCTGTCTCCTCTGCAATCTCTCCAATCTCTTTTACAAGCTTGCACCTACTCAGATGAGGCAGCTAGGGGAATAGCATTCAGTCATTGGCTGTGATGTCATCTGTCACACACATGACTGAATGCTTCTAACTGGAAGAACCAGAAAGCAGTAACAGAAGACTGGGCAGCATTTCAGGTTAGACTTACATCTCTCAGATTTCTTACTATTGCAGTTTTAGGATTTGATTTTCCTATACAATATTTTATTTGAGGGGTGGACTTCCCATTTAACTTGATGTGTTAATTAATAGATTGGTTTTCTGTCATATCAATAATTATATCATGGAAGATCCCTTACCTTTCATGCAAACCATATTCTTTGAAATGGATGGGTGTGCTATAAAAACAGAAAAAACACATTTTATACATATAAAGAATATGCAATAATTGGCACAAATGCATGGGTGCTTCTATGATTGTGTAGCAGGCAATAGGTATATCCAGTAAGGCCGAGGCCCCTTAGGACACATTGAATAATGCTCAATCGCAATGTTGCAGGAACGTGCATGCTTCCGTGTGCACTTCCATTCCTGCTTCCATACACGAGTGCTTAGTAATGAGCCCTATCGAACCGCATACGATACCCATCAAAAATATTGATCGCATGCGCACTAAAAAAAGTCTCAGTGTGATAGAAAGTAGTGGAGCCACTCCCATAGGGTTACATAGGTCTATAGCCTAATGTGAATGGATTAAATCATGTGAAGTGTGCGTTATATTATATGTTCAGCGTTATATAAATAAATACATACAGCACTGGATACTTTCTAATAACTTACAGTCATTTGAAAAACAGAAACAGTACCTTAAAAAACTCTTGACAGCTCCCCTTGTGGACCCCCCTTTCTCCCTCCTCTTCATTGATCACGCTATCACGTAACTGGTGAAATATCACGCTAACGGTGGAATAGCATGCTAACTGGTGGAATATCATACTAACTGATGGAATATCACGCTAACTGGTGAAATATCACGCTAACTGGTGGAATAGCATGCTAACTGGTGGAAATCATACTAACTGATGGAATATCACGCTAACTGGTGGAATAGCATGCTAACTGGTGGAATATCATACTAACTGATGGAATATCACGCTAACTGGTGGAATAGGATGCTAACTGGTGGAGATATCATGCTAACTGGTGGAAAATCATACTAACTGATGGAATATCACGCTAACTGGTGGAATAGCATGCTAACTGGTGGAATATCACGCTAACTGATGGAATATCACGCTAACGGTGGAATATCACGCTAACTGGTGGAATTCATGCTAACTGGTGGAATATCACGCTAACTGATGGAATATCACGTAACTGATGGAATATCACTCTAACGTGGAATATCACGGAACTGGGGAATATCACGCTAACTGGTGAAATATCACGCTAATTGATGGAAATCATGCTAACTGGTGGAATATCACGGTGACTAGTGGAATATCACGCTAACTGATGGAATATCAAGCTAACTGAATATCACGGTGACTAGTTGAAGATACGGTGTAGTGGAATATCATGCTAACTAGCGGAATATCACACTAACTAGTGGAATAGCACGCTAGCTGGTGGAATATCACTCTATGTGATGGAATATCACGCTAACTGATGGAATTCACGCTACTGGTGGAATATCACGCTAACTGGTGGAATATCACGCTAACTAGTGGAATATCATGCTAACTGGGGGAATATCACGGTGACTAGTGGAATATCACGCTAACTGATGGAATATCACGCTAAATGGTGGAATATCACGGTGACTAGTGGAATATCACGCTAAAAGAGGAATATCACGCTAACTGGTGGAATATCACGGTGACTAGTGGATATCACGTGGACTAGTGGAATATCACGCTAACTGATGGAATATCACGCTAACTCTGGGATATCACGCCTAACTAGTGGAATAGCACGCTAGCTGGTGGAAATCACTCTATGTGAGGAATATCACGCTAACTGATGGTATATCAGGTTAACTGGTGGAATATCACGCTAACTGATGGAATATCATGCTAACTAGTGGAATATCACGCTAACTGGTGGAATAGCACGGTGACTAGTGGGATATCACAGTGACTAGTGGAATATCACGCTAACTGATGGAATATCACGCTAACTAGTGGAATATCACGCTAACTGGTGGAATAGCACGCTGCGTGGTGGAATATCACTCTATGTGATGGAAATCACGCTAACTGATGGAATATCAGGTTAAATGGTGGAATATCACGCTAACTGATGGAATATCATGTTAACGGATGAAATCACTGGCCAGGCCCCTGACCCCTCATCCTGACAAGCCCGCCAAGATCTCTTTAGCAACCAGCCTTTTTAAACAGCTGATCGTGCATATGAAGGAAACACGTGCGATCAGCTGTTTAAAAAACTGGACCCAAACTTCTGGTTCAGTTCCAGAATTTTGGGTACGGTCGTCATACGCACAATCAGCTGTTTAAAAACTGCTGGTCGCTGCATAGATCTTGGGCTTGTGGCGGGCGCCACCACCATCTGGGGCCCCTTGAAGCACTTGATTGACAGCTGAAATGTAAAATGGTTCAGATAAGACATCTAAGAAATAGGGGGGCAAATCAACAAACAAACAGTACAGTGACAGTTGGGGGGAGAATTATAGTTTCCAGTAATCAGCTATTAATAAAAATATTCAGTGTTGATGCCCTTTAGTAACTCAGTAAGAAATAGAATCAGAGCTGAAAAAGGTGAGAATTTAAGATGACACAGACCAGGAAGCGACGAGGATTGAGTTACATACATGGAGATAAAAAACGTGATTTCCTATAATTCATCATATTTAGATAAAAATAATAGCAATAAAAACAGCAGCTTAGAACACGGATTTCCGACAGGTTTTAAAAATTATCACCGTGTGTCCAAAACAGCAACTATAAATACCCCAAGGGAGCTTCTAAAAATATCAATTTGCCTAATGTTACACCTACAGAATCATTAAGATGTACTGTGGTGTAAGCTGAACATCATAGGTTACAAAGTATCCGGGAGAGGAGCTTTGATGAATCTAGTATTCGAGAGACGCTTCTAATGTACTTTATAGCAGCTAGAAAAGGCAGAGAGTTAAATAAGAAGAAATGATAAGCAAGTCTGAAACTTGTGTAAAAGAAAGTAGGGGAAGTATTGCAGAGATTGTAATGAATGGAGCGTGTGTCTGGCATGTGATAGATGGTGATGATCATGGTCTGATGAATAAAAGTTTCTGTTCATATACATAACAGTGAAGAGTCAATCTCAGCAATGATAATGAACTCGGCAAACATAATGTGATAGTGGCAATGTAATTCAAGCCACAAGCTGTTTGCTGTCCTACAATTAAGTCCTTGGAGATACAAACACAACAGAGATTCACACCCATTAACAGAAATATCACACCACCACAAAAATACTACACCGCCATAGAGATACCACGAAAAAAACCACAGAAATACCAAACCACCATAGAGATAATCACACCTCTATTGATATACTATACCACCAGTGAGATACCACACCACCACAGAGAGTACCAACACAACACAGAAATACCAAACCACCATAGAGATATCACACACTTCATTGAGATACTACACCACCAGTGAGATACCACACCACCACAGAGATACCACGACAACACAGAAATACCAAACACCATAGAGATATCCACACTCTATTGAGATACTACCACCAGTGAGATACACACCACCACACAGAGATACCACGACAACACAAGAAATACCAAACCACCAAATAGATATCACACCTTCATTGAGATACTACACCCACCAGTGAGATACCACACCACCACCGAGATGCCACAACAACACAGAAATACCAAAC
The DNA here is from genome assembly GCA_019447015.1 of Hymenochirus boettgeri. Classification (NCBI taxonomy): domain Eukaryota; kingdom Metazoa; phylum Chordata; class Amphibia; order Anura; family Pipidae; genus Hymenochirus; species Hymenochirus boettgeri. The sequence continues at coordinate 323,070,358 of CM033470.1, read as the reverse complement.
CACCATAGAGATATCACACCTTCATTGAGATACTACACCACCAGTGAGAGTACCACACCACCACAGGATGCCACAAACAACACGAATACCAAACCACAAGAGATATCACACCTTCATGGTGGTGTAGTATCTCTGTGGTGGTGTGGTATCTCTATGGTGGTGTTGCATCTCTGTGGTGGTGTGGTATCTCACTGGTGGTGTAGTATCTCAATGCATGAAGGTGTGATATCTCTATGGTGGTTTGTATTTCTGTGTTGTTGTGGCATCTCTGTGGTGGTGTGGTATCTCACGGTGTGTGTAGTATCTCAATGAAGGTTTGATATCATTTGGTGGTTTGGTATTTCTGTGTTGTTCGTGGTATCTCTGTGGTGTGTGGTATCTCACTGGTGATAGTATCTCCAATAGAGGTGTGATTCTCTATGGTGGGTTTGGTATTTCTGTGTTGTCGTGGTATCTCTGTGGTGGTGTGGTATCTCACTGGTGGTGTAGTATCTCATGAAGGTGTGATATCTCTGGTGGTTTGGTATTTCTGTGTTGTTGTGGTATCTCGTGTTGGTGTGGTATCATCTCTGGTGGTATAGTAATCAATAGAGGTGTGATATCTCTATGGTGGTTTGGTATTTCTGTGTTTTTTTTCGTGGTATCTCTATGGCGGTGTAGTATTTTTGTGTGGTGTGATTTTTCTGTTGGTGGTGGAATCTCTGTTGTGTGTTGTATCTCCAAGGACTTAATTGTCAGGACAGCAAACAGCTTGTGGCTTGAATTACATTGCCACTATCACATTATGTTTGCCAGTTCATTATCATTGCTGAGATTGACTCTTCACTGTTATGTATATGAACAGAAACTATTTTATTCATCAGACCATGATCATCACCATCTATCACATGCCAGACACACGCTCCATTCATTTACAATCTCTGCAATACTTCCCCTACTTTTCCTTTTACACAAGTTTCAGACTTGCTTATCATTTTCTTCTTATTTAACTCTCTGCCTTTTTCTAGCTGCTATAAAGTACATTAGAAGCGTCTCTCGGAATACTAGAGTCATCAAAGCTCCTCTCCCGGGATACTTTGTAACCTATGATTGTTCAGCTTACACACAGTACATCTTAATGATTCTGTAGGTGTAACATTAGCAAATTGATATTTTAGAAGCTCCCTTGGGGTTATTTATAGTTGCTGTATTTGGACACACGGTGATAATTTTTAAAACAACCTGTCGGAAATCCGTTGTTCAAAAGCTGCTGTTTTTATTGCTATTATTTTTATCTAAATATGATGAATTATGGAAATCACGTTTTTTATCTCCATGTATAGTAACTCAATCCTCGTCGCTTCCTGGTCTGTGTCATCTTAAATTCTCACCTTTTTCAGCTCTGATTCTATTTCTTACTGAGTTACTAAAGGGCATCAACACTGAATTATTTTTATTAATAGCTGATTACTGGAAACTATATTCTCCCCAACTGTCACTGTACTGTTTTGTTTGTTGATTTGCCCCCCTATTTCTTTAGATGTCTTATCTGAACCATTTTACATTTCAGCTGTCAATCAAGTGCTTCAAGGGGGCCCAGATGGTGGTGGCGCCCGCCACAAGCCCAAGATCTATGCAGCGACCAGCAGTTTTTAAACAGCTGATTGTGCGTATGACGACCGTACCCAAAATTCTGGAACTGAACCAAAGTTTGGGTCCATTTTTTTTAAACAGCTGATCGCACGTGTTTCCTTCATATGCACGATCAGCTGTTTAAAAAGGCTGGTTGCTAAAGAGATCTTGGCGGGCTTGTCAGGATGAGGGTCAGGGGCCGGCCAGTGATATTCATCCGTTAACATGATATTCCATCATTTTAGCGTGATATTCCACCGTTAACCTGATATTCCATCAGTTAGCGTGATATTCCATCACATAGATGTGATATTCCACCAGCTAGCGTGCTATTCCACCAGTTAGCGTGATATTCCACTAGTTAGCGTGATATTCCATCAGTTAGCGTGATATTCCCTAGTCACTGTGATATCCCACTAGTCCCTGCTATTCCACCAGTTGCGTGATATTCCACTAGTTAGCATGTATCCCATCAGTTAGCGTGATATTCCACCAGTTAACCTGATATACCATCAGTTAGCGTGATATTCCATCACATAGAGTGATATTCCACCAGCTACGTGCTATCCACTAGTTAGCGTGATTATCCACTAGTTAGCGTGATATTCCATCGTTAGCGTGATATTCCACTATCCCGTGATATTCCACTAGTCACCGTGATATTCCACCAGTTAGCGTGATATTCCATCAGTTAGCGTGATATTCCATAGTCACCGTGATATTCCACGTCACGATATTCCACCAGTTAGCTGAATTCCATCATTGCGTGATATTCCTATCACCGATATTCCACCATTAGCATGATATTCCCTAGTTAGCGTGATATTCCCCAGTTAGCGAATTCCACCAGTTAGCGTGATTTCCATCAGTTGCGTGATATTCTCATCATAGAGTGATATCCACCAGCTAGCGTGCTATCCACTAGTTAGTGTGATTATCCGCTAGTTAGCATGATATTCCACTAGTCACCGTGATATTCCCCTAGTCACCGTGATATTCAGTTAGCGTGATATTCCATCAGTTAGCGTGTATTCCACTAGTCACCGTGATATTCCACCAGTTACATGATATTCCATCAATTAGCGTGATATTTCACACATTAGCGTGATTCCACCAGTTAGCGTGATATTCCACCAGTTAGCGTGATATTCCATCAGTTAGCGTGATATTCCATCAGTTAGCGTGATATTCCACCAGTTAGCATGATATTCCACCAGTTAGCGTGATATTCCACCAGTTAGCGTGATATTCCATCAGTTAGCGTGATATTCCACCAGTTAGCATGCTATTCCACCAGTTAGCGTGATATTCCATCAGTAGTATGATTTCCACCAGTTAGCATGATATTCCACCATTAGCATCCTATTCCACAGTTAGCGTGATATTCCATCAGTTAGTATGATATTCCACCAGTTAGCATGCTATTCCACCAGTTAGCGTATTTCTATCAGTTAGTGTGATATTCCACCAGTTAGCATGCTATTCCACCAGTTAGCGTGATATTTCACCAGTTAGCGTGATATTCCATCAGTTAGTATGATATTCCACCAGTTAGCATGCTATTCCACCAGTTAGCGTGATATTTCACCAGTTAGCGTGATAGCGTGATCAATGAAGAGGAGGGAGAAAGGGGGGTCCACAAGGGGAGCTGTCACGAGTTTTTTAAGGTACTGTTTCTGTTTTTTCTAAATGACTGTAAGTTAATTAGAAAGTATCCATGCTGTATGTATTTATTTATAAACGCTGAACATATAATATAACGCAGCACTTCACAATGATTTAATCCATTCACATTAGGCTATACCTATGTAACCCTAGGGAGTGGCTCCACTACTTTCTATTCACACTGAGACTTTTTTTAGTGCGCATGGCGATCAATATTTTTGATGGGTATCGTATGCGGTTCGATAGGGCTCAATATACATAAGCACTCGTGTATGGAAGCAGGATGGAAGTGCACACGGAAGCATGCACTTTCCTGCAACATTGCGATTGAGCATTATTCATGTGTCCTAAGGGGCCTCGGCCTTACTGGATACCATTGCCTGCTACACAATCATGAAGCACCCTGCATTTGTGCCAATTATTGCATATTCTTTATATGTATAAATTTGGTTTTTCTGTTTTTATAGCACACCCATCCATTTCAAAGAATATGGTTTGCATGAAAGGTAAGGGATCTTCCATGATATAATTATTGATATGACAGAAAACCAATCTATTAATTAAACATCAAAGTTAAATGGGAAGTCCACCCCTCAAATTAATATTGTAATAGGAAAATCAAATCCTAAAACTGCAATAGTAAGAAATCTGAGAGATGTAAGTCTAACCTGAAATGCTGCCCAGTCTTCTGTTACTGCTTTCTGGTTCTTCCAGTTAGAAGCATTCAGTCATGTGTGTGACAGATGACATCACACCAATGACGTGAATGCTATTCCCCTAGCTGCCTCATCTGAGTAGGTGCAAGCTTGTAAAAGAGATTGGAGAGATTGCAGAGGAGACAGAAACCTTTAGAGGGTTATTTTTCATTTTACGCCATAGTTTGGTCGCACATGTTTACCAGGGCCTACAAACACAATTGGGACTGAAACGTGCATTCTGTTCTTATCTTTTTTACTTGTTGGGAAAGTAACGCTTAAAGGTTTATTTTACCCTTATGATACACAACATGATTTCTGCCATTTTCTCTGCTGTGATTTTCCAGAAGAAAGTTGCAATAACAATTACCCATGATTACCTCCCTTCAGGATGTGGGAATTACCTGTCTGTGCTTTACAGCAAAAAAAACAGCTTTCAAATGTCTTTGTTATAGTTCAGTTTAAGTTCATTTTGTTCCTGTAATACATGTTAAAGTAAAAAATGTTCAATAGGCTTTTTTTTCTCTGTGGGGTCGGGGGAAATCAAAATGGAGATCTTCTGGGCCTAATTTGCCATCCTATCCCATATAAAGTTTTCCTCTAAAACTGGGCCATCGAGTGATCCAGCCTTGATCGTATTCTAGATAATAAATAGGTTGTTGGATTTAATTATCTTCTAATGCTCCAGTTACTCCAGGACAGTTTTATATTCCTGACACTGGTTCGTTGACGGGAAGGTAAATGATGTCCCGTAAACATAATTAGCCAAATGGAAATCTTATCGCAAAGAAAGAAACAGACATTTTTTGCTTTGTTCCTTTAAGCAGATGGCGTTGGGGGAAAGAAATGGTCTTTAAAACCTACGGCCGATAAACCAACCCTCTGTAACATCAAAGATGGTGGACAAACCTCGTCCTTAGTGCATTTTATTTACTTTTTACATTTTTTTCAAAAGTTTTTACTTTCTATGGCACATCAAGGGGCATGAAAACACAGATCCATTTTTTCAAGATGCTTGCTTGGGTTACCCTACTAGCGAGTTACCCTACTAGCGAGTTCCCTACTAGCGAGTTACCCTACTAGTGAGTTATACCCATACTAGTTGCCCTACTAGTGATTTACCCTAGTAGCAAATTCCCTACTAATGAGTTACCCTTCTAGTGAGTTACCCTACATAGTGAGTTACCTTACTAGCGAGTTAACCTACTAGTGTTTTATCCTATGGGAGTTACCCTACTAGTGAGTTACCCTGCTAGTGAGTTACCTTACTTGCGAGTTACCCTACTAGTATGTTCCCTACTAGCGACTTTCACTACTAGTGATTTACCTTACTAGCAAGTTACCCTCTAGTGAGTTACCTTAACTAGCGAGCTACCTCTAGTGAGTTACCTTACTAGCGAGTTACCCTACTAGGAATTACCCTACTAGTGTTACCCTACTAGTGATAACCCTACTAGCTAGTTCCCTTCTAGTGAGTTACCCTACTAGTGAATTACCTTACTGAGTTTCTCTTCTAGTGAGTTACCCTACTAGTGAGTTCCCTACTAATAAGTTACCCTTCTAGTGAGTTACCCTACTAGCAAATACCCTACTAGTGTTTTATCCTATGGGAGTTACCCTACTAGTGAGTTCCCTTCTATGGAGTTACCTTACATGTAGTTACCCTACTAATATTACCCTTCTAGTGAGTTACCCTACTAGCAAATTACCCTACTAGTGTTTTATCCTATGGGAGTTACCCTACCAGTGAGTTACCTTCTAGTGTTACCTTACATAGTGAGTTACCCTACTAGCGAGTTACCCTACTAGAGAGTTACCCTACTAGTGTTTTACCCTACTAGTGAGTTACCCTACTAGAGAGTTACCCTACTAGTGTTTTACCCTACTAGTGAGTTACCCTACTAGTGAGTTACCCTGCTAGTGAGTTACCTTACTAGCGAGTTACCATACTAGTGATTGCTTTACTAGCAAGTTACCCTACATAGTAAGTTACCCTAATAGTGAGTTACCTTACCAGCCAGTTACCCCACTAGTGAGTTACCCCACTAGTGAGTTACAATACTAGTGAGTTACCTTACATAGTGCGTTACCCTACATAGTGATCCCGTTTAAAGCTTTTCATTGGTGCATCTCTCCTGTGGAACAAGCTACTTTTCTGCGCAGCACAAGTCTATCACTTTATTGCCTTACTGCACATTAACACTTTGCGAGGAAGCTGTTATTCTGTTTTGGATGTTGTGACTTATCTTTCCCTTTTCTATGAAAATGACTATACACTTGGAGCATGTTGGCTTCTTCTACTCATTTGTTAAAAAGGGTGATCAGGAAATATAGACAGAACTCTTTTTCATCTGGTTTCAGGTTCAAGTTTTCCTTCAATCAGTAAATTAAAAACACTTTAAGAAGACATCCCCACACATTTTCCCAAGACTTACTGCTAAACTGACTGTTGATTAAAACAATGCATATCTTATCTTTCTATGAATCCCCTAACCAAACACACACACCTTTGTACAACACGAGAACCCTACAGTTAACACACACTGCTATTGCTTGTTGAGCTCAGACATGCTCGTTTGATTTACCCAGGAAGAGAGGAATTCTCCAATTAGCGAGTTTGTACCTCCCTGTGATAAGGGAATGGAGGATGCAAAATTGCAAGTGAAAGGAAGTTTTCTCTGTAGTAAAATGTAATTGCATGTTAATTGTATACCTTTAGTTAGTAATGACTTAGTAGATCATAGTTTTAACCACCATTTTCTAACCTTTAATTCAAAAATGTTTTAAGGGTTTTTATTATTAATGAAACCTTCTTCATTAATGTATATAATTTCAGTAACTCCGCTGTTATTAAGGTCACTGTTAAAGCATGTGTACCCTCAATCTAATAAACTATGGTCACTATGTCTGGTTTCTTTTTACTTGACTTGGAACAGGCAGGACGCTAGATCAATAAACTCTGTGATATTGTTGTAGACAGAGACAGGGCAAATTGTAAATTGTTAACAGTTTTGATAAAAAAAAACAAATGGTCTGATTGTCTGAGAGTTAAAGGGTATATCCACCCCATAAAAAAAGATTCTTTTGCTGATTGGAAACCCCCCATAACCTAGACCTCGCATGGTCTAAATTCAGCCTCTAAATATACTTACCTGACCTCGTTCACATGCTTGTCTTCCATGCCTTTTCCGTGCAAGGACCAGCAGAAGGGGCCGACCAGCATCTGCGACAGTGATTGGTTAAGACATCGCGTGCATTGAAAGGGCATGGAAGACTAGCAGATGGCAGTCATGGGAAAAAGGGCAGGTACCGTATAAACTCGAGTAAAAACAAGGTTTTCAGGCTGTAAACAGCCTGAAAATCTGGCCTTGGTTTATACTCGAGTCAGTAACTTACCTTAGAGATCTGACAGCCGCTCGCTCACTCCCTGTACTGATGCGCCAGGTGACGTCACCGCCCGGCAACGAGGAGTGACATCACTGGCGCATCAGTATAGGGAGCGAGCATCTGCCATATTTCTAAAGTAAGTTACTGCAAAGGATGCACACAACGGATGCCCAGAGAAAGATACCCAAGAAGCTACCCACTGAACTGAGTGGGAGGGTGAGTGTGTGAGATGTTTGGAAACTACACTCCCATCTACTAAAGCATGCTGGGAGTTGTAGTTTGAAAACATCTGAAGTGGCAAGGAATGATGCTTTAGTTGCCCTTTAAATGGATAGCAGAATTCCCATACAGTAATACCCAAATCCAGAATTGTCTATTACTGTATGGGACTACTGTATGGGAAATCTGCTGTCCATTTAAAGGGTAACTAAAGCCTCAAAACAATACGAATCAGAAGGCAACATGATACCATTCTCCTTCTGATTCTTTAATGTTTTGAGGCTTTAATTGCCCTTAAAATGGACAGCAGAATTCCCATACAGTAGTCCCATACAGTAATAGACATACTGGATTTGGTTATTACTGTAGGGAATTCTGCTGTCCATTTATAGGCAACTAAACCCTCAAAACAATACAGAACCAGAAGGCAGTAGTGGTCATTATTTATACCCTGAGTTTATACTCGAGTCAATCACTTTTACTAATTTTTTAGGTAAAAATGGTCACCTCGGTTTATACTCGGGCGGTTTATACTCGAGTATATACAGTATGTTTATATGAAGGCCGAATTGAGCTGTTTAGCCAGGCGACGTCTAGGTTATTGGAGGTTTCCAATCAGCAAAATAATTTTGTTTATGGGTGGGCATACCCTTTAATAAGTTAAAGGTGCCCATACATTAGCGCTTTACCTACAGACTGATCCCGCAACATTCAATCAATTCGCAAGAACCACCTTCTTTGTGGCCAGAATACGATAGCGAGGTCCCGTCTGGCCTATTCATTTGCGATTGTACGTTCTTCACGAGAATCTCACAGATAAAGCCAGGAGCTTCCCTATGACTCCATGAGCACAGAGAGTTTTTCTTTCATTTGGATTTATCTACAGTAACTGGACAAGGATATCCCATATTTATATATTGGTTTTGCTTTATCCACTGTAGACACATCGCCCACATAATTCTCTAAGATTAATGCAAACCTTTTCATTTATAGTCCACCCATGGTAGAGACCTTTCCTTATATATCCCATTTCTCAAACCATTATTCTGATCACCCAGAGTTTTTTCTTGATCTTAAACATTTCTCAAGCATTTACATCCCAGTGTTTAATATTTATTAATAGACACACATATATCTGGGTGATCCAACTTAATGCACTGGCTTAAAACCATTGAGTTAATAAGATATTATAGCCATATTGCATTGATTCTTATTGTTCAATGATTGGAAAAAAGATCAACTTTTGCAATTATTATTATCACCATTATAGTCATAATAATCCCTGTTACAGAGGACCCTGGGCCTTTTTTAGCTATAGTTATAATGAGGAATGGACTAACAATTACCCAGGCATCATCTTTCTCACTATTGTAATTAAATCTATGTATAAAGCACCGCAGAGGACATGCAGTTAGCCATTTTCCATGAGAGGGCTCTGTGGGTCAACCCTGAGATGGCTAACCTAAATTAATTCATTTGGTTCAAGAATGTGTGAAGGGCCTCAGTCAAGTTAATTGATGATTGGCTGTTGGAAATTTTGAGCAGCTTTAGCCCTGTCCAAACGGAATAGAGAAACGGTATAAGCTCACACTACCTTCCTTCTACAGGAAAGAAGCAGATAGGATCAAAGGGACTTTCTCATCAGAAAGTCGGAATTTTGTATAGCAAGGGAAGAAGGGAGGGGCTATTTCACATTGCAGTTCATAGCATCTATAGTGATAGTAATAAATGCAGCTTTTATATTGGCATTGTTTATGGGGATTTATGGAGGTCATAGAGATAGATTACCAGACACATCCATTCCTTGACCTTACATGTATCAGTCAGCACACATGTGGACAACAACCGAACAAGCAAAATTGTCACAGGGCAGATCCCTTAGGGGATCCTCCATTAATCCTGTTTTTCAACCTTCCCCTGCCTCCTTAAAATAAAATCCTGTCTACTATGTACAGGTTTATGTATGTAAAGGTGAAAATTCAAACCTGTCCAAAATGATGAATTTATATTAAAGGGCATGTACATTACACTAAAACAAAAACTAGTGACTGCCAGTTATCTGACCACAACTGCTCTTTATTTTTACCAGTTTATTACATGCATTTGTAACCAGATATTTCATTATAAGTTCTATAAGGTATCCACCTCCTCTCTCTGCTTAATGAGCTTTTATAAGCTTGAGCATGGAGCCGACTGCTACTGCCCAACCACCACCTTTTGGCATGTGTGAGAATATTATAGACAATCTCCCTTCATGACATCCTAGAATGGGTTAGTATTCTAGTGTTGGAGGGGGTGGAGATGCCCTTTAAAATCACAAACCCAAGAAGTTCTTCACAACTGAACACTCATTCATGTCACATCATTTTTTTTTGGGACGGTTTTAAATGAATGACGGTCAATGAACGGAATGTAAATTTATCTTCTGTTCACCTCGTTTAAACCTTTCTATCATTCCGAAAGACGAATAGAACCTCATCCAGATATCTGCTTGAATGCCGGTATTTCTAACAATTTTACAAATCACCAAATGCTTTGTTCCTTTCTGAAATGATTGCCGTGATTGTTCCTTTCAAAAAAAAAACCCAAATGATTGTTTTCACATTCCAGATCTATTTGCCTTTGAAAACGTTCAAACAGCATACGTTTCTCTGAAGGACGTATTGTTAACGCAAAAATGATTGGTTGGGGACAATGCAAGTGTGTCATTGTCTTGGCCATCACTATTTGACACAAGGATGGTTGTGATCAGATTTTGTGTTAGCCAGTAGCTAATATACAATGCTGTACAGTGAATTCCCTGTTATTATTGTATCCCAAGAAAACATCTATAAAGTGAGTAAATAACTGAGACAGAGGCTGGGTGTGACATCATTTAAAGGAGACATATGGGGAGATATTCCCGATGTGAGTGTCAGCTTGTGTAAATGCTTGCATTTGGAGAATTGCATAGCCAATGGTGAGTAGCTTGGGGCATCTGCAGAAAGGTCTCTTGCAATACTCTTACAGCTGCTGAAGAGGGGTTAAAATCTTGCTAACCAATCATGAATCGGTTATGCGACTTCATACCACACCGCTTGGCGGAACGCCGAACGAACGCATACAGACGCGTGACTATCTGCCGTGTACGCTGCGGGTGTACTTGTGGGGGTTGGTCAGAGCTCGGGGGTCTGGTAAACATCTGCAGTGTGTGTACGAACCTTAACTCTGTGGCTCTCTCTATGAATGCCCTAAATAGTGCTTTTACCCCCAACCCCTTTCTTTTAAAGTACTGTTGAGATACTACACCACCAGTGAGATACCACACCACCACAGAGATGCAACACCACCATAGAGATACCACACCACCACAGAGATACTACACCATCACAGAGATGCAACACCACCATAGAGATACCACGACAACACAGAAATACCAAACCACCATAGAGATATCACACCACCATTGAGATACTACACCACCAGTGAAATACCACACCACAACAGAGATGCAACACCACCATATAGATACCACGACAACACAAAATTACCAAACCACCATAGAGATATCACACCACCATTGAGATACTACACCACCAGTGAGATACCACACCATCACAGAGATGTAACACCACTATAGAGATACCACACCACCACAGAGATACCATACCACTATAGAGATACCACACCATCACAGAGATACCACCCCACCACAGAGATACACACCACAACAACAGACACCATACCTCCAGAGATACCACACCACCATAGAGATACCTCATCACATCAGATACAACACCACCATAAAGATACCACACCACCAGAGATTCCACACCACAAAAATACATCACCCCAACAGATATCCACAGAGACACCACACCACCATAGATGTACCCGACAGAGATACCACACCAGAGATACCACCCCACCAAAGAGCACACCTCCACAGAGATACCATACCAATGATATACCACACCTCCACATATTTAGCACATTTCTACACCACAAAGATACTATAACACCACAGAGATACCACACCACCACTGATATACCACACTTCCACAGATATAACACACCTCCACAAAAATACCACTTCTCCACAGAGATACCACACCACAGATATACTATTCCACAAAGAGAGTATACCACCACAGAGATACCAAAGATGTGATTCATTCTACTAAGCAGTCTACCTTCTTTAGAGGCCTCCTTAAAGCTTCAAAACTAAACTTTTTCTAATTTCTCAGGTTTGGTGGATGTATGTCAACCACTAGAAGAATTTTACTGTTAGAAAAGTGACAGAATGACAGTAAATTGTTTATTTAGAAATAACATAGATATATCTGTCTAAAGTACAGTCCCTGTGCTGATGATACTAAATTGCACAGAACTACAGGCTCCAGGCAGAATGTCTCCACCATGCAAACTGATTTAAATAGACTTTCGGATTGGGCTACAAAATGGCAAATGAGGTGTAAAGGGCATGTTCACTTCCAGCAATAAAATGTATATTTACCTTTCCCATCCCCTACCTTAAGATCATTATACTTCTCTTCATCCCTGAAACACCTTATACTAACCTCTCTCTGCTCTCTCGGAACTGGTCTTCCTCTGCAAGCTTAATCAGCTGTTAGAGAGCTCACATGGCTGCAGAGGAGGCACATCAGTAAATTATTGGGCGTGACTGGCAGCTAGAACCAGGAAGTAAGCCACATCGGAAGGGGTGTGTGTATAGATTATAAAGGTGGGGTGGCCATTATAAAGCAACAATATGGTACCCAAGTTACTTTTTTGCTATTTTTTTCTTCAGTGCTTAGGATTGTGTCAACAGGGCCAGAGGTGATTGTAGGGGAACACTAGACACTATGGGGCATTTCATGGTCACATGAGGGATATCCTTCTCCTATATCCTACTAGGGTTCCAACATCTTCTATTTACATACCCTCCAACATTATCCCTTTATTAGGCACACATATTTCTAAGCAATCACTAAAATCACGATTTCAGATCGCTGCACACCACCGCAAAACAATCATTATTGTGACAATGTGCAGCGAGGGCGTTTTCTCACGGCAATGTCACCCGCGAGCCTTTTGGGGCTTAAGGGGGGCCCCCCATCCCTGACACTTAAAAGTGCCTTTGTGGCATTGACAAGTGCCTTTTGGGGCCTAAGGGGTCCCTCATGCCTATAATGCAGTTGTCTATATAAAGGTTCACATGACTGCAAGCTGGTCACATAGCTAGAAACAGGAAATGTTCAAGCATGAAATAATATAGCTGAACCTTTCCAGCAATAACTTCTCATAATGTTTACCTAGAGGTGTGATTAAGGGATCATTTTGAAGGTGTGATGGAAGGAATTTTATTATAACCCTTACTAGTTTGAAAAAGTTATAGATCACAGTTACCCTTTAAAGATGAATGTTGGAGGGTAGGCCTTTAAACCCAAACACCTGGAATACCAACAAGATAAAAAGATGGACAGTATTTCCAACATGGCCCAGTGACTGCAGTTGGGTTAAGATTCAGTCCTGTTATCCTTCTAAACCCTTTATAAAATAACAGGAAACACATCAGAAGCAAAATGGAAGGTAAAATGTAATTTTTGGTTGTCCTTTTCTAAAGGTCGTACAGTCCATCCCAGACGCACAGAGAGGGAATAAAGTGGGTTTTTATGAGGGTGAAATAATGGGTTCTTTCATTCATTCAGTAAACTTCTATTTGGATTCTTTCTACAAACAATTACCGGGATAATGAGATTAGTTTTCACAGCTGGTCTACCTGAAACCAATTTCAAACTATATACGTCTAGCAAAGGTTCCAGCACCTGATGACTTATTCAAAGCGCTGATTTATCTCCGTATTTAGAAGAGGCATTGTAAGTCTAATCAGCCTCAAGGTCGATATTTAGATTATGTTAAAGGGGAAACTGCCATTAACTCATAGAAAAGGGGAGTTTGGTCACGTGAGAGCAGCACTTGAAAAGTAACATTAGCCCTTAGAAACTGCAGTTATGGCTTTGCCCTTGTAATCAGGAGGTTGATCATAGTGGATTACGTTACTTGAATAATACCGCTCTTTAAGGTGCTGCAAAGGTTTAATTTGCAAACCCCAATGGATCGTATAGATGAAAGAAGGAGTGTGTGGTCTATACTGACACATCAAGGAGAATGAGTAGACCAGAGGCCTATAGATTGGTCAGAATCAAGGTCGTTTCTAATAGAGAGGAACGAAACTGGCGCGTTTGGTTCTGATATCGGTTCTGCGGAACCCTTTGAAGTTCCAAAAATCCGGCTGTATGGGAATTTTTCTAATTTTCGCTGGACATTTTAGATTTTTAGATGTTTTCATTTTTGAATTTTCAATGATAAAATTTCGAAAAATCCATTGGATCTGCAGATTTTTTCATCGTAACCAGGTCGAAACCAGGTTCATTTCAAAACTGGTATTTATCACTAGTTACTAAAGGGGTTTCAGCAGAGTGAGCAGAATAAACACCGGGAACCATAGTGAGTATGGGAGAAAATAAACATGGAAAGCAATAGAAGAACTAGATTGTAAGTATGGACGAGGGTAAAATCTAGTTGATATACAGTTTTTATCTTAAAAAAAATGTTTTTATCTGCCGTTCACTGGAAACTATCATTCTTCCCTACTATCACTGTACAATGTTTTAGTTGATCTGTCCACTATTTCTTTAGATATAAAATCTGAACATCTTACATTTCAGCTGTCAATCTAGTGCCGTAATTTCATGGCACAGTTCTGCTGTAATTGGTGACAGTTAGAGTGTGTGAATTGCACTGTGGGTAATTCCCTCACCCAATGCGGGTTTATAGTTATTAATGAGCATGCTTGACTTAAGTGGGGTTGGTGGTCATCATTTCAGAATAATGAAAAAGATAAATGAATTAAGTAATGGTATATGGCAAGTAGAGTAATATTGATTCAATTTAGAGGAAATAACGTATCTATAACATGAGCAAGTTATATGGCGCTTCCTTCTTATAAAACGAAGTCAAGAGTCAGACAGGGTATCTAGACGATTGTTTCTAAACATGTTTCTATATTATTTACATTAAAACATTTAAGTATCATTAACTTTCATTACCTTTAAGGTTAAAGGAAATCTTACCTTAAACTTGGTTTATATAAAGTGTAACAATACTTGAATTATTTAAGGTCATATGATACCCCAAACCACATGACCATCGCAGTATCTATAGAAACCAATGGTATCCTAATACATCTATGCATCTTATTAAAACAATGGCTGCTGCCCATAGAGTTGCCAGATTTATGCACAGAAGATTATATTTTCCTATGGCATAAATTTTCCCCTAAAAAGGCCATCCATTCAACAAAATTATTTTCTAGTCATTTTGTCAATAATATTTTTTTTTAAGTGGGCGTGGTTTGTGAAGGTGAGTTTGGTGGGCTAACTAACACTAGCTGGTGAACTGGAGGGCTGAGTTGACACTGGCTGGTGAACTGGAGATCTGCAGCAGCCACTGTTAGGTCTGCCCTCCAGTTCACCAGCCAGTGTTGACCATGTCACAAGGTGGATGGTAATATATGTGCCCCCAAACAAAGACTGGTGCCCACAGAGACATGGTAGCGGTGGCTCATGCATTATCCCAGTCGCGATGGGGGAAACATTTCTTTTTAAAGTGCCACTTCATACTGTCACAGGGCCCTGGGTATTGTGGGTATTATGGCAGAAGTCTTGGCATTAGTAATTTTTTCTCAATGCAATGGTCCTACTGTGATAGAGCTAGCCAGGGATATACTGAGAGGAGAATTGCACTGGTCACTGCAGGAAGCCACACTAGAGCTTCTAGTAGTAAAATTTTGCAAAAGGGAAATTCACATCGAGCAGTGAACAATTGAAACAGTTTATCTCATCAGTTTATCAACCTATCAGTATGTTTTTATGTTTATGTGGGGAAAACCAGAGTAACTTAAGGAAACCCACTGGGGGAAACCAGAGTAACTTAAGGAAACCCACACAAGAACGGGGATAATGGAAATGCAGCCGAGGGAGGATTTGAACCCAGGAATTCAGTGTTAACCCCTGAGCCACTGTCCACATTTATGAGTTGATAACAGGAACTTATAATAAAGCGTCTCACCTCGAATCCCTCTGTACCTAGAATAATATTCGGGCTGAGCCAGTAGACTGTTTCTGGGAAGGGCTGCTGGATTGAAAGATTTCATTGGTGCGTTTCTTTCCTGGTACAACTTATCACCTATCTTCTTTGCTGGAAAAGATAATTAAAAAGAAGTTTATGCATTACATTGCTGGGACTTTATGTAACACAAATAATATTTTCTTAAAGAACAATTATACTGTTATCACCCACCCTTTCAAATAAACCCTATAAATGGTCTAACTTCACTCCCACACAACGTCTGGAAACCAGCCAATCGGAAAACTTGCTTCTTGCAGGCCCGGAAAAGGTGGTATGAACAGGACAAGCTATTGGATCTTCAAAAAATGATTGCAGACATTCTAAAGTAGGCCCAGGGCTGAACACCTAGCATTTAGGTCCTCACCATGGGAAGGAACTTTTATTGGTAAGGAGGTTGGGTGATAAAAGTTCAATTGTTTTTTTTTAACAATAAATCCCAGAGTGTTTTCTGTTAGTAGAATATCCTGTACAGGAAATCATTTATATATATTCTGTTGGTTTGGATGTTTAGTAAGAATTAAATCACAGCGTCAGCTGCTTTCTCTAGAAAGGAAAGAATGTGTAGGGAGTATAAAAGTGGTTCTTCTGACTTCAGTATTATTCCCCCTACAGTATGCAAACCAGTAGTGAAGTATGGAGAGGCCATTAGGGAAAAGGGATTCTGATAGGTTACCGAGACAAAGGAGGGTCTTTGTGAGAAAGTGAAATTGTTCAGTGACTTTCATTACATGTTAAAACAGTAACCTCAGTCGTCTAACAAAAGGTCCATAGTCCTGGTGGGGGAAAAAGGTCTCAAGATACAGCCAAATATCAGTCCTGATATCAACGACACTTTCTCCACCCAACTATATCTCTAAACCCCTGAATGGGGATTGTATTCTGGTCCCTTTATTACTCTATTGAATTTAGTCTGTTCCTTGTGAAAGGAAGGAACAGAGTTGGAAATTTTTCAGTGATCCCCGATTTCAATTCGTTTATTGATAATTTAGTTTGACTCTATTTAATGAACGTACACATGAAAATGTCAGCATGTGAGTTCCAAACCTAATGCCCTTCTCATTTCCTGGGACCCCCACCTACTGTAGTTCACCAATAAAAGGTTTTGTCAGTGCTTCTATAAATGTGTTAATCAGTAAAGCCCGTTAGGTTGCAAATGTTTTTTTTCTTTACCTCATTGACTTATGGGTAAAGTTGAGCTACTCAGTCACGATTAGTTCAAAGAAAGTAAAAGTAAATTATAATTTGTCCTGTCTTATCATAATGAAAGGTACTAGATGATGAGAAATTAGAGCAGTATAAACCACACCTAAACTTAAAGCCTGCGGCCACCGGTGACTGTACAGCATCCAAGACTTACTACACTGCTATCTATTTGTGCAGTCCTACGCGTCGGCATAATAACTATAGATCTGCCTGTTAGATATCGCAATCGGCTGTTTTTATAACTTTACTATGATGCTCACGATCAGCTGTTTATATACAGTATCTAGCAGGCAGATCTATAGTTACAACGCTGCTCGGGACAGCACAAATGGATCTTGCCAAATGAATAGCAGCATAATAAGGCTGTATGCAGTCATCGCTGTAACAGCTTATCACGTACCGTATCTATCCTGGCGCTAAGGAGGGGGAGGGAGGTGTATAAAAAGGGCCTTCCATTGGAATTGTCCATTCCATTATCGCCACAGAAGAGTAAGGTGGGCATTCCATATTAGCACATGATCAGTTCACACCCTTCCCCTGCTGAGACCCAGCACCAGGCACAAGCTAGTCCCAATTCTGCACCTGCTAAGTATCTTAAAGGGACACTAAACTGAAAAAAATGACTTGCTATATTTTTAGCACTGTCAGGAACTTGATCCCTTTTTGCGCTCAGTGCTCCATCACTAGATCTCCTCATGTCCTGTTCAGCTCACTCCTAATTAGTATGCATGTCTCCTCTTTATGTATCCACCCCCTCCCAAAACTGAGGCGCAGATAGAGTGTGGAGCATGTGCAGTGGAAATTATCTGTGCCCCCTACAGCCAATAGCATTCACCCAGTGATTTTGTGTTATAGTGAAAGTAAAATTGCATTGCTATGGGAAGGTAAGCAGCACTGGGAGCTGTAATCACTGCTTGAATCAAGTAATGATGAAAGTTAATCGGATGAAAGTTCAGTTGGACATGTCAGGTGATTTCGTCTGATCATTCGGTCTTCTGTGTACTGCATGGTTGGTCATGGGAAATATCGGCGGCAGATATTTTGACCCAGCTGACCAGTCAAACGGGGAAACCATTTCATCTGTAGAACACAAAATACCTTTCTCCCCACAATACGTAGTATAGATAGGCACTTGTGCTGTGTTATACACACATATACTCAGATGATTACCCATGAACACCTGCATCGCCCCAACTGAAATAAGAAAAAATAATAAAGAAAATACCCTTCGTAATGATTTATTCCATTCCTACTTCCCTAATAGAGAAGGTTTTATTTTAGTGGATATCGGAAAGCATAGAGAAAGACATATGGTATTGGATAGATGTCCACCCTGAGGCTGCCCCAGAATTCCTCATTCCTCAGACACGGACTGAATAACCCGTTGTATTATTATTTTACTGCTTATCAGCATTTAATCCAAATGCTACGAAACCTTAGCAATGTCTCATTATTTTCAGTTTAATGTTCTCCAAGGATTAGAACATTTTAGCAGAACACAAAACATTGATAGTTGTGCCACAAGGTAAAATGTAATACATATTAGGAAACATCACTTTTTTTTCCTGGCTGAAAAATCAAGATAATGTAACTTATTGCTACTATTATTATTATTATTATTATTGTTTTTAGCTGCTGGTTTAAGTTGCTTGGTGTACACTTTAAGCTCATTCGTTGTCTATAATATATGTTAATCTTGGAGATGGGTTGCATTGATCTTCCTCAAAGAGCCAATAAATAATCTTCCAGGTGATGATCTGTGGCACAGCAGGAAGGAGCAGCATGATTAATTAACTACAAATACAACAGTAGTTACTACTTACAAACTTAGAAAATATAATCAATGCACATTCCTAGGCCCCATACAATATCATATTATCTGCACACTGGCATACATTATTAGCAAAGTGGTTTTAGTATACATTACTGTGATCACATGAATGAAAAGCCTTCCAACCACGTCAAGGTAACCCCAGTCTGAAAGGTTCTAACTTCTAACACATGCCTGTCACAGAGACACAGAAACAGTGTAGGAAGAGAGCCTTTACAAGCCTATAATTTAGGAGTGTAGGAAGAGAGCCTTAACAAGCCTATAATTTAGAATTGACAGCAGCGACAGACATCATCATTCATATTTTGTCTGCTTAGAATAAAGAATTTCCAAGCTAAATATGCTGTTGACTTTTTAGTAAGGAATAATGTTCATGGAAACTCTTTATGTAACACCAACAACCAATTTTGCACAAATGTTCATTAGTCATTGAAAATCTTACCTGATACAGGATTAACAACCTGGATTTCATCCTTCTTCAGGAAACGCTCTTCTTCAGTAATCTGCTGGATTCTTTTCGGGGTCCCCACAAAGAACATGCACTTCCCTGTTGTAGAGAAGAAAGTATTTTAGGCTGTGTACATAAGGGCTGATATTTTGTCTTAATTGGCAAAATATTTTGCTGCAACCAAATTCTTCCATCCGATTCTTTAGACAAAATCAAACAAAATATCAATGGAATGTGGAGGAAATGTTTTTGAAATTGTGAGGTTTTGAGTGAACCACATAGGTTTGGTCTCAACTCACACAGACTGGGGTTACCTTGATGTGGTTGAATGGCTTTTCATTCATGTGATCACAGTAATGTATACTAAAACCCCTTTGTTTATAAAGTATGCCAGTGTGCAGATAATATGATATTGTATGGGGCCTAGGAATGTGCATCGATTATCTTTTCTATGTTTGTAGAAATGTTTGACCAGATCAGTAGCACTTCCGCAAAATGTAGTTGTAAATTAGCCTAATTGGAGTGCTTCCACAATCCTTGTATTTTAGGTATTTATTGGGAGGCTTGGTCTAGCTTCCATTTGGTAATAGCACCCCCAACACGCCCCTTTTATAAGAGGTCCTATGCCTTAAATATAAAGCACTGGATGGAAGCACTGAAAGGGCTGGGGGGAAGTGAGAAAGCCTGTTATATTGATCCAGTGCACAACTATGAGAAATGCAAACGTTTGCTAATGGTAAAAGGGGTTAGAAGTTAGGACCTTCCAGACAAGGGGTTACCTTGACGTGGTTGGAAGGCTTTTCATTCATGTGATCACAGTAATATATACTAAAACCCCTTTGTTTATAAAGTATGCCAGTGTGCAGATAATATGATATTGTATGGGGCCTAGGAATGTGCATTGATTATCTTTTCTATGTTTGTATAACTTATACACACTCTTAATATACATATATTTTAAGGGGAGGTACATTTTCCCTTATATAATGCCATTGAATTCCATCAAAACTGCGACAGGCAGTAAACATATTCTTAATTTTCTCTGTTTGGAAGAAGCAGATATGTTTTATGGGCTTGTCCCACCATCCCAGACCACATAGCCATGTTTCTAAGTTGGCTTGGCTTAGGTGATCCAGGGGCATGGGGCCTGTTTACATCCAGTCTTTCTCCCTTACTTGATTGCAACGTTAGGCTACAAAACTATTACAAACCCAGGGATGAGGATCTACTGGTTCTGGTTCTCATCCTTGGTACTTTAAATGAAAGAGAGTGGTTCATTTAACTGTTCATTTAAGCAATGAAGATTGTTAACTCATTGAAAGGGTATGTCCAGCATAAAAAAACCTTTTTATAATCTGGTAGAGCGCCCCCCCCCCCCCCCCAAACCAATTTTTGCATTATTAAGAATTATCAAAGATGCCTCTGAAGGGACTTACCTGACCCGGTCCCTCAGCCGCTCTACACTGCTGGTCGCGGCAGTTATTTTTATGCTGGACATGCCCTTTAAGTAACTTCAGTGTTCATTAACCCAAGGTATCAGTTCCTCAAATCCTCTCCCCAAGTATAAATGTAATGCTGATATTCTTAACTGTGGTAGTGATTAAAGGGCAACTATAGTTTTTTTTTTAACATAAAAAGGCCATTTCTGAAGAGGTAAGAAAGCTTACTATTACCTCCCTGTTGGCTGCTATCAAGAGCGATGAGCTGTTAGGCTGGGTACACATGGAGGGACTTTTTGTCCTGGCCAAGCGCTCGCTACGAGAGAGCACTTGGCCGGGACAAATGTCCATCAGTCGAGCGATCAATTCGCGAGCGATCGATCGTGCGGTCCCATAGGGAACCGCATGATCGATTGATCTGAATTTTCCGACATGCCCGATCCAGACGAACGAACGATTGATGTCGGTCGTGGCCGCCCGCCCCACACTAGCCAATATTTTCGGCCGATTAACCCAAAAGTGCCGTGAATCGGTTGGTCGACCGAAAATATTGGCTGGTGTGTACCCAGCCTTAAACTTCCACCGCTCCTCTGTTGCCTCTTTTAATGACACCCCTCATGCATAGCACCTGGTATTGGGTTGACCTTCCTCAGGGGCTCCGAAGTGTGCAGTTCCTTTTGTTATTCACTCACAGTAGAATGTTAACTCCCATGCATGAAGGGGTGAAATTCACTTTAAAAGGACCCTCCGATGTGATGCAGATAGTGATAAAGTAAATAGCCTTCATTTTTATATTTGATTTGGTTTTCCAACCTCAGTAACTTTTTGCTCTGCTGCTCAGCAGCTTTGTAATTAATTTCCTATTTGGTTGATAGGATTACTGTTTCTAAGAAAAAAAGACGGCGATCTCGATGTCACAAGGACACAATGAGTTTCAGAGAAGCCTGTTCAGAATTTAATGGGAAATAATACAAAAATAGCTATAAAAATACCAGGCTAGACTCCCGGTGAATAGCCGCCTGCTCGCGGTTATTAGGGGTCACAGACTGTGAGAAACGAAGTGGCATTTTCCAATTTAGACAAATAATTTAAGGGATAAACAAACACTTAAAGTAAATGAATGTGTGGATTCCATTTCTTGCAGGGAGCTGAACCGCATCATTTATACCTTAAGAAACTCTTGTATTTGCCTTAACAATGGTATAACCACAATTTTACCCTCTCCTTGTACCTCCTCCACAGCAGAGACATTAACATGGAACCCAATCCTTCCAATTACAGAGGGTAAAAAGTTAAACCTTGAGGTCCACACCTCTGGGATGGCAATTGCAGGTTTAGTTCGCCTCGCCCCTGCAGTGTCTGGGGGCATGGTCAATGGAAAGATCTTTTCATTGGCCGAGTCAAGATGGGGCAGAACGCTTACTCAGATGGTGACACTTATGATATAAGAGAACTATTACCATTGTAAACTGATTGTACCATCTTTGCCTTACCTGTCCTCTCATTCCCACCTTCTTCCACTTTAGGTGGCACATTCCATAAGGCCACATCAAAGCTGCACGTGGTGCTTTTCGGTTGTCTCCTCATTCCAATCCTAGCAGAAAACATCAAGACACCATTTCTTGTTTATATTTATATATTTTGCCCTCCTTATTCCTCTTTAACTATTTTCTATAATAAATTGTTTATAATAAATTGTATAATAATGATATAACCTGGTCAATCTCCGGCAACAGCTGCGTCTGTTTGTTTGTTTTTGTGTTATCGGGTGACTGTGGTTACCATAGGGACCGGTAAAAACAAGTGAAGCAGGTGGAGCAGCCATTTTGGATTTTTATTGTGTTTTCCCAATGGAAAAGCTATTATTTAATTTCCATGTCTGAAGCATTCAACCAATTATCAAACTCCTCTCTCTTCCACTTCAGGTCCCAGAGGTTTCATGCCTCTCCGTTTTATAAGTCACACGTGATCTACACCATGGAAAGCTACAGATAAACAAAACATTCTGTTTTAGCTTTTAAATTGTGTTGGCAACTTTTCTCCGAAGGCTTAAATGAAGTGTTAGGTTTGCATTAATGAACTAAATTACATGAAACATCTAAAGAACATGTACAAACACAGACGGGCTTCTAAGTTTAGCAAATCCCAGACCTAAACTTGGTAGAGTCGTCAATGTCTCCATTGTGAAGCTCTCTAATCCATCCTTTTTTAGACCATGTACTGTAGAAGTCTACTTGAAGGAAATAATTCTAAGCCTAAACCTGGCCACACACTTCACAAGGAATTGTACACTGAAAAATGACTTTGTAGTTATTGTGTTTGTTTTGGAGGTTCTGCCAATCAACTTGGACCCACCATTGCTAGTTGCTACATACAGTTCTTGTGGGCTTGCAGACTTGTGATCTACATACAAGTGACCTTTATTAAAAATAGCACATTCCTACCTTTAAAGGATAGGTTCACTCAAAAAGTGAACGCATTTGAGTTGCTCATTAATTGAAGAATGGGAGGTAAAGGTCTAACCTCCTGTTCTTCAATTAATGTTACAGGAGACAGAAACTAAGGAGCAAAACTTACCAGCAAGTGCCTTCCCTCGAGTCACATGACAGTTCCCAGAGGAATCAGCAGTGCTTGTGGGTAAGTTTTGCTCAGTGGCGTGACTACAGCCCCTGTGATGGCGAGGGGGCCTGGGGGCTAAGAGGGCCCAGCAATCTCCTTATTGGTATGCGCACCTTTACTTATTTATGCATGATCAGCTGTTTAAAAGCAGGGGGGGTCCAAGGTTTTGTAGGGAGATTGGGTAGGGGGGCAGGCTCCTGTAGATTTGCCTCAGGTTTTTTACTTTGTTCCTGGCTCCTGTAACATTAAACGAAGAAGAGAGTTAAGACATATCTCCTTTACTTCTCTTTTAAACTTTTCAATGAATGAGCAACCGAATAGGTTTACTTTTTGAGTGAGCTCATCCTTTAAATTAGCTCTAGTTTCATACTTCTAGCTGCAGTCTATCCAAAGTTACAGCAGTATAAAGGGTGGTGCCAAAAATATCTTATGGTGTGTACCCAGCCTAAAAGAGTAGCCACACAAACATTTGTGTTCTATGTGGAGTAGAAAAAACTCCAAAGAACTACCAAATCAAATAATTAAAGCAAATGCCGCATAATCACTTCTGCTCTTAATTATTAGAAGCCCCAACACCAGAGAGCGCTGGTATGCAACAAAGGGAAGGCATCAGCAAAATATAAATTGTGTATTACAAGAGATAACATACAGTATCCTGTACAATATAATATAAGGGTTTAATATATTACCTTCTCGCTTAACTGGTCAACAATCACTTCTCACTCTGACCTCACTCATTTAAATGCTGTGATTTCTAATATTCTTATAATACACTAGAGCTCTGAATATCCTTATAAACAGTGCTTAGCTATGTCATCAGTTCTAAACAGTGCTTAGCTATGTCATTAGTTTTAAATGGGTGGTTGACTTGTCATCAGTTAGTAAAGTGATTGTTAGCTATATCATTAGTTTACAGTGGTTATCTATGTAAACAGTTTAAATAGTGGCTAGCTATGTCATTAGGTATGAATGGTTTTTAGTTGGTCATCAGTTATTAATGGGGTTAGCTATGTCATTAGTTATGAAAGGTAGATAGCTATGTCATTATTTTATTAATGGTTGTTAGTTATGTCATTAGTTTATTAATGGGGTAGCTATGTCATTAGTTATGAATGGTGTTTAGCTATGTCCTTAGTTATAAACGGTGGTTAGCTATGTCATTAGTTTTAAACGTGTGGTTGACTATGTTATCAGTTATAAGTGATTGTTAGCTATATCATTAGTTATAACAGTGGTTATCTATGTAAACAGTTATAAATAGTGGCTAGCTATGTCATTAGGTATGAATGGTTTTTAGTTATTTCATCAGTTATTAATGGGGTTAGCATGTCATTAGTTATGAAAGGTAGACAGCTATGTCATAGTTATTAATGGTTGTTAGTTATGTCATTAGTTATTAATGGGGTTAGCTATGTCATTAGTTATGAATGGGGGTTAGCTATGTCCTTAGTTATACGGTGGTTAGCTATGTCATTAGTTTTAAAACGGTGGTTGACTATGTCATCAGTTATAAGTGATTGTTAGCTTATCATTAGTTATAAACCAGTGTTTATCTATGTAAACAGTTATAAATAGTGGCTAGCTATGTCATTAGGTATGAATGTTTTTTAGTTATGTCATCAGTTATTAATGGGGTTAGCTATGTCATTAGTTATGAAAGGTAGATAGCTATGTCATTAGTTATTAATGGGTTGTTAGTTATGTCATCAGTTATTATGGGTTAGCTATGTCATTAGTTATGAATGGTGTTAGCTATGTCCTTAGTATAACGTGGTTAGCTATGTCATTAGTTTTAAACGGTGGTTGACTATGTCATCAGTTATAAGTGATTGTTAGCTATATCTTAGTTAAAAACAGTGGTTTCTATGTAAACAGTTATAAATAGTGCTAGCTATGTCATTAGGTATAATGGTGGTTACCTATTTCATCGGTTATAAATGGTGGCTAGCTATGTGATTGCTATGAATGGTGGTTAGCTATGTCATTAGTTATAAATCATGGTTAGCTATGTCATTAGTTATAATGGTGGTTAGCTATGTCATTAGTTATAATGGTGGTTAGCTTCTCTTATTTATGAATGGTGGTTAGCTATGTTGTTAGTTATAAATTATGGTTAGCTATGTCATTATCTATAAATGGTGGTAGCTATGTCATTAGTTATGAATATTGGCTGCTACAGTATGTCATAGTTATAAATGGTGCTAGCTATGTCATTAGTTATGAACAGTGGTTAGCTATGTTGTTAGTTATAAATTATGGTTAGCTATGTCATTATCTATAAATGGTGGTTACTATGTCATTAGTTATGAATATTGGCTGGCTACAGTATTGTCATTAGTTATAAATGGTGGCTACTGCTAGCTATGCCATTAGTTATAAATGGTGGTAAGCTATGTCATTAGTTTATAATGGTTGTTAGCTATGTCATAGATGTAATGTTCCTAGCTATGTCATTAGTTATAAATGGTGGTAAGCAATGTCATTAGTTATAAATGGTTGTTAGCTATGTCATTAGTTATAAATGGTGGATAGCTATGTCATTAGTTATAAATGGTTGTTAGCTAGTCATTAGATGTAAATGTTGGCTAGCTATGTCATTGTTATAAATGGTGGTAAGCAATGTAATTAGTTATAAATGGTGGTTGGCTATGTCTTAGTTTTATAAATTGTGGTTAGCTACTGTCATTAGTTATAAATGGTGGTTTGGCTATGTCATTAGTTATAAATGGTGGTTGGCTATGTCATTTTTATAATTGTGGTTAGCTATGTCATTAGTTATAAATGGTGGATAGCTATGTCATTAGTTATAAATGGTTGTTAGCTATGTCATTAGATGTAAATGTTGGCTAGCTATGTCATTAGTTATAAATGGTGGTAAGCAATGTAATTAGTTATAATGTTGGTTGGCTATGTCATTATTTATGATTGTGGTTAGCTATGTCATTATTTATAAATGGTGGTTGGCTATGTCATTAGTTATAAATGGTGTTGGCTATGTCATTAGTTATAAATTGTGGTTACATGTCATTAGTTATAAATGGTGGTTGGCTATGTCATTAGTTATAAATTGTGGTTAGCTATGTCATTAGTTATAAATGGTAGTAAGCTATGTCATTAGTTATAAATGGTGGTTGGCTATGTAATAAGTTATAAATTGTGGTTAGCTATGATTAGTTGTAAATGGTGGAGGGCTATGTCATTAGTTTTAAATTGTGGTTAGCTATGTCATTAGTATAATTTGTTTTAGCTATGTCATTAGTTAATAATGGTAGTAAGCTATGTCATTAGTTATAAATGGTGGTTGGCTATGTAATTAGTTATAAATTGTGGTTAGCTATGTCATTAGTTTAAATGGTGGTTAGCTATGTCATTAGTTATAAATGGTGGTTATCTATGTCATTAGTTATAAATGGTGGTTATCTATGTCATTAGTTATAAATGGTGGTTAGCTATGTCATTAGTTATAAATGGTGGTTATCTATGTCATTAGTTATAAATGGTGGTTAGCTATGTCATTAGTTATAAATGGTGGTTAGCTATGTCATTAGTTATAAATGGTGGTTGGCTATGTCATTATTAAGTTGCTATGTCATTAGTTATAAATGGTGGTTAGCTATGTCATTAGTTATAAATGGTGGTTAGCTATGTCATTAGTTATAAATGATATTTAGCTATGTCACATCTACAGACTATGACCAGATGACCAAACATAAAAATGTTTCTGTAACTTTGTGGAGAAATCACTTTCACAACAGGCAAGCTCACTTTAAACAACTTAAGGGCCATATTATATGACTACTATTTCCTTCCCGGCAATGGGGCGTGTTCACATATAGATTGCAATATTGATATTTTGCAATGGGGAAAATGCCGTTTCGCTCCTTTATTGTCGCCATCATTTTTTTATGACACACATCCTAAAAGATAAAGATGCAGCGATAAAAATGTAGCAGTAAAATACTGGTCCGCTATGAGTCTCTGACCGCGGTGTTGTTTTATGTCATGGCAGAAAAATAACCTTATGGGTGGCAAAGGGGCCATGGCGTGTTTTGCACAATACTGCACGGGATCGGAATTTAGAGCCTCTTGGAGCACCGCTGAATTCACTCCGTCCCATTACCCATGTTCCACTTTTGTCTTGCGTGACACGGGAACAAGAGCACAATCAATATTGCATCAAAGGACTGTTTTTATAAGACGCTTTTTAGCTATTTCGCCACACAATGCTTTTAACGAGCGCTCTTGTTAAACACGCTGTAGAATCCAGATACCGGTGCTGTATTGTACTACATTGTATACAATACCAGAGTGGACGTACATGTATGATCATGGCCATAAATGGACCACCATGTTCGTAAGTGCAATTGTGGCCGTAATTTTACAATGACCTTTGATTTCGTATACCACGGCTATAAAAATAGAACCCCAGCTCTATCTATAATGCATAGAAATTTTATTACCAAAAACATGGCGACCATTCCACCATTAGTCGCCCTGATTATAATGCTTTAAAAGCGATTTCATAAAGAGCAAGTTCACTGTAAAGTCTGCAATCCTTTTTGGAAACATGATTAAACCTGAGAAGGACATACCACTGGACAATCACAGGCTGGAATGGCCCACTAGCTATAAAATGGTTATCATTCATTTAACCTTTAGTGCTGGTCTGATTACTATAATCTGCAGTTCCTGCTGGAATCTTGGAAGCAAATAGCAATCCTATGCAAAGCCAGTAGGGATAACTGTCTGGATGTGTATATCCCAGTTGAACATTGTCTTTATTGGAATCACCATGAAACTTGAACAAGCCTCTGCAAGTTTATCTCTGAATAACAATATAATATTCTGTGCCAAGAGAATAATTCTTCCTAGACAGGGTGGTGTCACATCAACCGACAAAAACAATTAGTTAATTGGCACAAAACATGATTGTTTAAACCAACAGATCACCTAGATCCACACTCTTTAACTGCTCTTAAAGGACAACTTTACCGTAAAGTTATAATCTAGTTATAATCAATCCCTACCTCCCTGCCACAGGTACTTTTAATTTTAACGTTTTTTTATAAAAACTTTATATGCAATATAGTTCTCCTTTAACTCTTAACAGAAGGTTCTCATTCATTCAGGTCACTGTATATCTGTAATATTCAGTTAGATCTGAAAGGACATCTATACTGAAAAAACATTTTTTATTTAATATTCCCTTTACTGAAACTATCATTCTTCCCCAGTATCATGGTATCAGTAATTTGTTGATCTGCCCCTATTTCTTTAGTTAACCAATCTGAACCATCTTAGATTTCATCTGTCAATCAAGTGCCTTATTAACATAAACTCTTCTGCTGTGTGTAGTTTTGTTCCCGAATGGTGACAGTTGGTATGTGTGAATTGCATAGTGGGAAATTCCCTCTCCCAGTACTGGATTGATGAGCATGCTTTACTCTCTAAAAAGTCATTTCAGATGGAAGAGAGTTGATTAAGAGTGGAGGAGAATATGTAACCCGCAAAACAAGTACTGGACTGAAGGCATGCAGCAACTCCCACTCCTCAGAGTAAGGGCTACTTTCATGTATTTATTTATAGATTAAGATAAAATGTTTGTTTTTTTTCATTATAGTTTTTAAGTATATTACCTTTGGAACAAAACACTGTTATTATTCCAAAAGCCTTGAACCTCATTATGTATGTTAGAAAACGTATCATAATGTCTATACCCTTGATGATGCATGTTGACGAGTTGACAGACAATATGCAAATGTAACATTTCATTTAAAGGCACTGGGTAGATAAAGCGGATAAGGAAGTGTGATCTAAATTTTGGAAAATGGAAGGAAAGATTAAAGAGTCATTGGTGTTTTCAATGGACATTAAAATTGAAGAGGTCAGAGAGGAGGTTAAGATGATGATAAGAAGGCAATAGACATGTGTATGGAAAGGCCATTCTGATTGGAATTCCTTAGGAACACATGCAGTTAAGTCTGTTTACAATATGAGTCTCTGGTATGCTTCAGAAGTTCTCTGTTCCTCGTTGATCCTGGATAAGCCAAATGTATCAATCCTTGTTAAGGTCTTGGTGAATGGAATGTCAGTAATTAGCTAACATAGTCCCCATTATAAGCCAACACAACCCTCCTCATTAAAGCAGATTGATATAAAGGATGGTTAGGCCAAGTCATCAGAGTCCACAATAACTGAAACCAATGGATATCTTTGTATGAAGGGAAAGTCAGACGTGTAATTGATAGAACTGCAGAAATGAGATATTAATTGACAGAAAAGTACAAGAAGTGCAGTAAAAATTTGAATTTTGAATATTTAATTAGGGCTCTGCTTCACAGGAACTCTAGCGATACAGGAGACAGACGGGTTTGATGGTCTCTTGGGATGAACCCAATGTATAGTGATGCATAGAAGTCTTATTGCTCTTTCCTGATTTCCCTATTAGTTACACGGAATAGTTTCACATCTTTAAATAGTATCAAGGCCAAATTGAATCTGATAAACCTAAACACGGTTATTAATAAAGAAACGTGGATTTCCAAATCCGTGCACCATGTGTAAAATATTAATGAGAACCAGGATTCATGCAGCGATGTTGGTTGAATCTAGATTAAAGCCATGGACATACCTCATTGCCTCTAATTTAACACTTGCAAATCTTACATAGAAAAGGGCTACAAGATCCAGAAAGAGATACACAGACTAACATTACTGCAACTTTTATTGTGACTATAATTGATGGGTTTAGTAATATTAACATAGTAACATGTAATTAAGGTTGATAAAAGACATTCGTCCATCAAGTCCAACCTATTCACTTTTTTTTTTACCCTACCTAACAGTTGATCCAAGGAAGGCAAAAACCCCAGCTAAAAAGGGGGAAAAAATTCCTTCCTGACTCCAAACGGCAATCGGAAAGTATCCCTGGATCAAACAGATCTATAGCATTAATACCAGTAATTCTCAATATTTTTTAGTTTTAGAAACTTATCCAGGCCTTTTTTAAGTTGTTCATGGTTAGAAGCTTGGGGACACCGTAGAACCACGACCGTAAGTCTGGTGTATGAGTGAAATTGGCTGAACTTGATTTGTGTTGGACTTTCCTTCTTGTTTGAAGGACAACTGCATGGTTATTGCTCCACACTCCTTTTATCCCAGGGCCTAACCAATAGGAAGACACGTACTGAAAAGCGTTTCTTTCCTGTAATAGTTCTCTAATATAGGAATTCTGCTCAAAGGCAGGTTTATAAACACAATTTGGGGGATTCCTATAATACATTAGGTTACAATTTTTTTGATAACAAATTCACAACACAACGATAATTATGATATCTTGCGTATACAGGGCCCCATTAGTATAGTTTCTGTGCCTATAGTTAAACATAGGGGTTTAGTACAAATGCCTGCTTGGCTGAAGACTATTGACAGTCCCGTTTAAGTGAGCATAATATTATTACACTATTAAGAGCCACTTTTGTTGTGGGTGTTTAGTGATGGCCAGATCTGGCTCACTAAATGCCACTACACGGTGATATTTAGCATGTGTGGTTGTTTTACACAGATATACTTTCTGTCACAAACGTGTCATTTTAACTCTGTAATTGCACATTCATTTTCAAATTATCCCACTTTATTGGCAGTGTCAACTAATATGGCAGCTTCCACCTAGTTCAACCCAGAGGCACTCACAGGTTTAAAAAGACTCTGGATTTACACAAGTATTCTCTCTTCATCTCCATATGTTTTTTGCAGAGGATCTAAGCTCAGCAGGGTATCTATGGTTCAAAGGGACAAGGTGTGAAGTCACTGTAAAGTTCACAGACCTTACTTTTGGGTGCGATAACAGAGGCGGAGCTCTAAAACAAAGCTAAAGGAACAGATGCCATTTCAAAGTCAGTTAATATTTCGTAATAATTCAGGGAAGAATTATGTCATATTTTCCAAAACAATGTCAGCTTATGCTAAATCATATACGAGCTCCAATATATATCATTTTGGTAACTTTGTATTGTGTAAATTTAGCATATCACAAAAATGTTAATATATTGTATGTGAGATGTATGGTACTCATATTATAGACTAGAGGGAAAACAGAATAAGGACCAGGCCACTCCCCTTCTCAGGAGAAACTAAAATAAGGCATAGCCTCAGCCCAAGCAGTTTGCCAGTTTAAACAAACAAACCAAGGAACATCACTAAGCCAATCGGACAGACTGTATATTGGTTTCCATCTTGAGTATCATTTTGTACTTTTTTTTCCCATATTGGATATTTACTCTTAACTGCATGCTAATTTTAATGTTCATTTCTTTACTAAAATATTTTAGCTTTTTATGCACTCTTTTCTATTTTTAATAAATAATATAATAATTTAAAAATAACTATTTAAAAATGGAAAGTACATGGGGCGGGAGGTTGGATTGATTATTTCTACCTCATAATATCGTTTTGTTGAGGAGCTACAGCACAATACAGGACTATCCTGTGTTAAACATAGTGCTGAAGCCAGGAGGAAGACAGAATCAGTTTTCTTTGGCTCCTCACAGAAGCTATATTGGGAGGTAGGAAATACCTGTACTATATCCCTGTCCCAAGTACTTTTCAGTTTAACCCAAAACAAACCTTTTGTTTTGGAAATTACGCTAATGTATAGAAATTACTGTTTATATATATATATATACTGGTTAGGCGTGGATAACCTTTTCTTACAGGATTGTTATAGTTTAGGGGTGTGTATAACCTCTTAGATATATTTAGCAGGTCATCCTGCTGTCTCGGAATGTGGTGGCAGCCTATGGTTATGTATTGGGATGTTTTAGTGTGTGCTGTGTATATGTTCACTTCCCCTCCTTCTAGTTTCTGTTTATTTGACTTCTCGTGTTTGGAGGATATTTTCCGATAACCGATAAGTCGATAGCCTGAAGGGAGAGGGGGTTGTGACACTTATACTATGTCACCACAGAAATAGCTCTCTGTGTGGCGGGAGAATTTTCAACTGACCATTCCGTAGTGATTTAAATCAAACCTGGTTTCAAGGCGAATTGCATGTTTGAAAATTTCTGTATCTGGTTCAACGTTTTGGATTTTTTTTTGGCCAAAAATTGAAATGGTGATGTCAAAAAGTAGAAATTGAAAATTCACTGTCAAAAATGGAAAATTTGGTGGCGAAAAGTAAAAAAATCCCTGACCCTATTGAATTGGGTTTTGATTAAATTTTTTGGTTCTGTTGATTTTCGACAATTAAATGGAACGCCATCTCGAACGACACTTGCTGATTTTGTTCATCTCCAATATCCTAACAAAGGATTACAAAGTACACCGAGCATGTCTGTACCACTGGTAGAGAAATTCCCACAAGTAACCTTTATTTAGGAATCGCCATTTTAATCAGCAATATTTTCTATTAATCAGGGTTGGGTATGTTTAATACCATAAATCTCCTGAAATTACAGAATGTGCTTCCTTTCCTCATTCAACACTAACAGGGAGATACAACAAAAGGTAATTTTGCCCCAACCAATCAGATGTTACCTTTTAAATGTAAAACAAAACTGCACACCATTTTAACAATAGAACTTTTTATGAATCCCCTGTAATGCTAAACTCTGCCATAAAGTTGGAAAACAATATTTTGGGTCAGTCTTACTGTGTTTGTGTGGTAGCTTAATGAATTTCCCATTGCAGCGTGATTGTAAAACTTCACACAGCGAATGTAAAAGAAATTGGAAGAACTGCTTTTGTTCTGCTCATCTCCAACCTGATAATACCAGATGAAATTCTAAAAAACCTTTTCACTTTATATCAACGATTTCCTTCCTCACAATACAATTCCCTTTTAAAAGTTCTGCCGTTTTCATTCAGAGAATATTGGGTGTGCAGGGTACGTGGCGCTGCTTTAATGTCGTTTCAAGAGAAGAGAAAAGAAATAAAGAAAGGAGAATAAAAGGCAGAAAATTGGATACTTTGTAACATGAACAAGGAATTAAACTTAATGAAATTCAAGCGTTTCCAGTATTTTCATTCATTCTGTGAGACAGCCATATTGTCCACATTGGATAACTTTTGATTGGTTGGACCTACAAAATACATGTCCATTCTGTATCGTCAGAAATTGTGGAATCATCTTATTGGAAGACCTGGTAATAGAAGGTTTACCGGATTCCTTCAACAGAGGGCTGGATGAAAGAAAGTTTAAGTATAAGGTTGAATATAGCTTGAAAGGCTGCACAAAGCTCTTTTAATGTGAGTGTCTGCGTCTGCTGTGAGTTGTTAAAATCACGCCTGTGACACACAACCAAGACAGTGCTGATTAGGTCGCTCACAGCTGAATGCAATCAGAGGCAGGTAATCAGCACTGATTAGGTCGCTTACAGTTGATGCAATCAAGACAAACTCAGCGCTGATTAGGTCTGTTCACAGCTGATTCAAACGTAGGCTGGTAAAAAAAGATTGGTACCCTATATTCTTCTTCTACTGGCAGTTCAGGATTTGGCCAGTAGAGGTCACTGTAAAAGTATAGAAAGGAAACAGCATGTGATCAGCCTCTTTCTGACTTCCCCAGAGGAGCCTGGGACCTTAGATAACAGGTAGGCCCAGTTAATATGAGATTAGATTCTGTTATAGATCACTCCGGAGTGATAGATAGGAGTAGGGTAGATAGTGACACCTGAGCTCCAACAAGGAGATTTAGTAGGATTAGAGTCCTGGGCATTCTACCCCAGAATGGGTACATAGTGCCAGATACAGGGGTAGAAGATTCCACTACAAAGACCTGAGGGGCACTAACAAGTAGAGATGGCCGAACTTCCGAAAGGTCGGTCCCATTTTCAAACTTTCGAGCTATATGGAAAGTTAAAAACGGACCCATTAAAGTCAATGGGAGTCAAATAGTTTGAAAATTTCTAATGAAATACAATTAAATATCAATGGTAACTTAATGTAAATGGCTGTGGGACCATCTCTACTAACAATCTGATTGTTATTTATACTGTTTTCTGATTCCTCTGGTTTGTGAGTATTTATATTATATATCTGTGCCATGCTATGTCACCTCTATCGTGCTAATTGCAATGCTTATTATATTGTTCTGTTAATAACAAGATACTGTTTAATTTCAAGAACCATTGGTGCCCATTTATTGCATTCTAGCTAGAGGGTAGTTCAGCAACTCCCTGCCTCCAACATATGCGAGGGCCTAATCCTGATAAATAAGAGTCTGTATATATGTTGATAACTGGAAACGCTTCATGGATTCCTTAACTGGGATTCACTAAGAATGAAATTAGATAGGGAGAGTATAAGTCATTAGTGCTCACATTCAATCATATGCAATTAAAGGGCATGTCCACCCCCAAAACTAAAATTTAACCCCATACTGGCCCCACTCTGTAGTTTAATCTCTGCTCCAAATGGTTCTCCTGCTATGCCCCTCCAAAGTCCAGGAAACTGCAGTGTAGGAGCTCTGTGTGATCGACTCATCCTGCTCCTGTGTCTGCCTCAAATTCAACAAGTTTGAGGCATGCGCAGGAGAGTCCTCCCCCCACTCCCTCTCCCTCCCGTTTTTCCCTCCCCCTAGCTCTAAACCCCCTCATATGTAGGTATAGTTCCCCAGCCCCAACCACTATAATAGAATTTAGAGAGAGTCCCTCCGATAGCTACTTACCTTACCACTCTCCCCCCGGCCTTCTGAGCAACCGCGCCGCTTCCCTGATTGGCTGCCTCTCATCCGCCAATCAGAGACGTGGCTGCCGTCCCGGACTTGATATTAAAGGGCATGTCCACCCTTATAAAAAAATTTGCCCTATAATATAGCCTTCCCCCAGCCCCAACCACTATAAAATAGTTTTAAGAAAGTGCCCGAATCTTTACTTACCTTCCCCTCTCCTCCGATCCGGCCCCGGCCTCATGCGTCTGCGCTGCAAGCACTGGCAAGCAGGGGCGGACCGCAGCCGCGTCCGTGATTGGCTGCCTCTCAGATGTGCTGCCGGCTTCTCAGAATGCCGGGAGAGAGGGAAGGTAAGTAAGTTCGGGGGTCTTTCTTAAAATTATTTTTTAGCGGTTGGGGCTGGGGAAGATATACTAATAAAGCAAGGGGTTTTATGATAGGGGGAGGGATCGCAAAACGGAGGGAGAGGAGGGGGAGAAGGGCTGCAGTACGCATCCAACTTTTCCCGGAGGGGAGACAGGAGGCAGAGTCCTATAAGGACTCTGCTATCCTCATGGTGGCAGTTTTTGGGACTTTGGGGTGGGACTACAGGAAACCATATTGAGCTGGGATGTGGAGTAAGGATTTTATTACACTACATGGTGGGGCCATTAGTGGGGGGGATTATAGTTTTGGTGGTGGACAGCCCTTTAAACTCTAATGGGTTTAATACTTTTGACCTAAGTCTTTAAAAGAATTTTTTTTTAAATTGACTCTTAATGTTTAATTAAAGGTGAAAATAAGAAAGTCTATTGATCGGGGGAAATAGGATTAATTATAAAAATTAGATTGTGGGTTCCAGTTAAAAACAGTGATACTGGGATAATTATAGTGTCCAGTAACGGTCATTAAAGAAAATGTTTTCAGTATAGATGCCCTTTAATATCTATATTAAGTTTGTCACACTTGCATATGGATTAACAACAGGTGTGCTGCAATGTACGCGGGAGGCTACCTCCACCACAGTACTCGCCTAATCCACCAACATGCAGGACGCCAAACCATCAGGCTGAACCAGCTATCAGCCATATAATCCAAAAAAACTATTTTGTATCTCGTGAAGGATCTGAGGCGCCATTAAACGTGTCAGATACCCATGGTTTCTTTAACATATGTTCCTGATACATATTTAATAATTATGTTGGTCAAACACCGATAATTAAATTGCATATGGTACATGTAAATAACATGGGGAACAGAACATTTGTTTCAACAATTTCAGAACACAACCATTATCCTTAACAGCAATGAATCTATCGCTCTAATATCTATACCTGTAGTTTGCGGTAATTGAAGACAGGCTTGGTATCTAATTTCAATTACACCAAACTACAGGTAGTCAGCTGTTATCTAAAACACACGATGGTACCTTTTAATAAATAAGTGTGATATTTTATAATGGAACTGCATGTATATTTCCTTATAAAAATCACCCAGCTATGTCACTAATGACTCATTTCTTATATTTCTATATCCCACTACTACTCCATTCCAGTGTTCATGCCT
The DNA here is from genome assembly GCA_019447015.1 of Hymenochirus boettgeri. Lineage (NCBI taxonomy): Eukaryota > Metazoa > Chordata > Amphibia > Anura > Pipidae > Hymenochirus > Hymenochirus boettgeri. Next base: position 323,033,856 of record CM033470.1, on the reverse strand, counting down.
GAACAATGACTCATTGTTTTTTGCAGTGCTTAACTTCACTAACGAAACCTGCTGGAGCTGCTTCCTGTCACTTTATAACCAATGTCTCTCTCCTCCTCCACAAAGATTTGTTTAACCGCATAGATACTGGGATGTTCCTTTCTACTGGGTTTAAGTTACAGAAGTAGCTGGGGGATTAAGGTGGGAATAGGAACAAGGCTAGAATTTAAAATGAAAATGGGGAGAAGGAATTAGATACCTATGTATTATAAGAAATAATGTGCCCCTTTACATTTAGGATTATTCTTAAATGACCTGTATAAAAGCACTTGCCTGTGGCCTCTTGATTCCATATGGTCAGGGAACTCCTCGGTGGCATAATATATCCTTAATTGTACTTTAAGGGGTACAATTATCCCTTAATATAATACGCGATTCTGCACTCCTCGTTCATTGCTAATACTTCCTCTACAGACAAAGGTCAAACCACAAAGTTGCATTCCATGACCAGGAGAGACCAGCTTTATCAGAAGATGAGTTTCTACCCTCTAACTGTCTGTCAATCCACTTATATTCCCTGTGACAATAGTGTAGTAGTTTTTATTTCTCATTCCAGAAGAGAAAAAGCGTTTCTACCTCCGAGGCGAATCATTTGTCTAGTCTATTAGTCTATTGCTTGGAAATCCACCATGAATAAAGCTGTAATAAAATATCTGTGCCAAAACCCAAAGAAAATGAAGAATTTCAGGAACTTCCTGGAGTTCTTTAAAAGCTGTGACACGTTAGCTTATGTCTCGTGGCTAATAGAAATCATACAATTTGTTTAATTAGATACAGAGAGCAAATACTGAAATAACCAATTTGAATTTTGGGTTGATTACTGACAAACTGCATTAGTGTTTGAGGCACATGTGGTTGTATAAGGAGAAAATCTGTATGGGGGAAGTGTAAGGACACATACTTACCTGCTTCGCCGCTCCGGTCCCTCCAAGATGGCGGCGCCCAGTCTCCCGACGCACCGACGTCAGCGCGCCATGCGCGTGACGTCACGGAAGTGCGACGGTACGTGCGTGACGCAAGTGAGCACGGAAGTCGCCCAGCGGCGCGAAGATTTAAAAGAGCCGGAAACATCAGGCGATGCCCAAAAATAGCATTGCTTGCCTTCTGAGCTGTGCTGGGATTTGATCCTGAGTTTCCTGTTGATTCCTCCTGTTCCAGCTTCCCTGCTGTCGGTGTTTTGGTATCCGGTGCCTGGATCTTTCAGCCTCCCTATTTCCCTTATTGAGGCTTGCCTGTTCCGGTGGTGTCGACTTCCTCGTTGGTCCCGACTTCGCCTGTCCTCTTACAGGTAACCTTTACAGATTTTCAGGCCATGGCCCCACCCGAGAAGCGGCCCTGGACTTGGGGAAGATCCTTCAAGGCATGTGGTGTCGCATGGATGCATACGAGCCAGCAGAATCGCATAGTAAGGGCATAGACACGCTGCTTGCATGAGCCCCGCCGCCACCCCCTACAGCTGGTGCTGCCTCAGTGACACAACGTCCTTCTCCACCTATGGAGACCCACAAGAACCACGTATTCCTCCTCCACGCTATAACGGAGACCCTCAAACTTGCAGAGGCTTCATCAACCAATGCCTGATCCAGTTTGAACTCCAACTTCCCACTTTGTGTCAGACTGTGCTAGGGTGGTATATATATCTCCTTGCTGGAAGGTAAAACTTGGAATGGGCCTCACCTCTTTGGGAGAAGAATTCTCCGTTGATAAATAATACGGTGGAGTTCCTTACCTGTTTTAAAACCATATTTGATGCTCCTGGGCGATCTACTACCGCCTCTTCGTCGCCTCTTCCAATTGAAACAGGGGGTCCTAATGCCAGCCAATTGCCATTGACTTCTTTACCTTGGCTGCAGAGGTCTCATGGAATAATGAAGCGCTAGTAGCCGCATATTGGCAAGGTCTGTCTGACAAGCTTAAAGCTACCTGCTGTTTCTAGAGACTTACCTACTACCTAGATGAACTCATCTCCCTCAGATCACAATAGAAACTCTTCTTAGGGAGCGTCATTCTGAGAAAGCACATGGCAGGAGATTTCCACCTTTGGCTCCCCGCTTCACTCCTCCTCCTCAGACTTCACTGATTTTCCCTCAACAGTAGAACCTATGCAGATAGGAAGAGCCCACCTTTCTGAAGAGGAGGCGCACGCAGGCTTATGCCTCTACTGTGGAGGAAGGGGTCATTTCGCAAAGAATTGTTCCCTCAAACAGGAAACTTTCAACCTAGATCACGATAGGGTGAACTCATCTGGGCGGAATCACCCTACAAGACTCTTCCCGTTTTTTCCTTCAAGTTCTTCTTCAAATTAAACCCACCACGTCTTGGAACTCCTGCGTCCTTGACTCAGGAGCATCCGCAACTTCATGACCAACCTTTCCAAACAACTGAATATTCCCCTATTGCCACTACCCAATCCCTCTCCTGTTTTTCCTTTGACGACAAACCTCTCTCCTCTGATGTTATTTCCATGACCACTCATCCGTTTCCATGAATGTCGGTCCTTTCCATAAAGAGGAATCTCATTTCTTATTACCGATTGCCCTCCACGCCCCTTGTTCTTGGTCTCCTTGCTCCGTCTTCATAACCCTCACATAGACTGGCATACTAACACTATACACACTGGAGTCCTACCTGCCAGACCAGATTGCATCTCCTCTGCTTCAATACATTCCTGTTGGTTCCGTGAACTAGAATCCCTACCGGTACAATATCAGAATTTGCAGACGTCTTTTGTAAAAAATCAGCTGAAATCTCCCACCTCACCGACCGTGTGACTGCCCTATTGATTACTCCAGGTTCCTTTCCACCACGAGTGTACCTATCCTCTTTTCCCCCTCCGATCTAAATCCATGCAAGAATATATTCAGGACAATTTACAACGAGGGTTCTCGACCTTCCACTCACCGCTGGAGCTGGATTCTTTTTTGTGGAGAAGAAGGATGGGGCCTTCGCCCGTGCATCGATGACAGAGGACTCAACAAATAACCATTAAAAACCGCTACCCTCTTCCCCTGTGTGTGAGTTATTTGATCAATTAAAAAAATGCCCGTTTCTTTTCCAAACTAGACCTCCGTGGGCCTATAATTTAATTTGCATTCGTCAGGGGGATAGTGGAAAACCGCCTTCCACACTCGTGATGGACATTACAGTAACCTTGTGATGCCCTTTGGGGCAATGGCAATGCTCTGGGCTGTTTTTCAGGAATTTGTAAACGCCCTGTTCCGAGATCTTCTGGGTCGCTGTGTGTGGTCATTTAGATGACATCTTAATATTTTCTGAAACTTGCCTTCCCACAGAATCATGTAAAAGTAATTCCTATCTCGTCTCGTCAAAATTCCTTGTAACCCAAACTTGAAAGTGTTATCTTTGAAGTCCCCAAATCCATTTCTTGGCTACATAATTTCTCAAGAAGGATTTGAGATGGACCCAATCAGATTCTGCCATAAAAGAATGGCCTTACCTACCTCTACCAAAGCTGTTCAAAGATTCATTGGCTTCGCTTAATCAATTATTATAAGACAATTCATCAGGGGATTCTCCTCCGTATCTCCTATTCCTCGCCCTTATCAAGAAGGGTGGTAAACCTAGCTCTGGACACCACAGCTTTGGAAGCCTTCAACTCCTTAAAGGACTCATTTACTTCTACTCCTATACTAAACATGCTAACCCTCTTCTTCCATTTTTTCTTGAAGTAATGCATCCATATTGGAGCTGGGCAATATTATCACAACAAACCGAGACAGATGGCAACTTCTCCCCGTGCATTCTTTTCTAAAAAAATTGTCAGCATCAGAACAGAATTATGATATCGGAAACCGTGAACTTCTGGCCATCAAACTAGCTCTTGAAGAATGGAGACACTTCTTGGAAGGTTCTACTCACCCTGTCACTATTTTACAGATCATAAAAATCTCGAATTCATCAATCACTTAAAAGCTATCCTCTTCTTCTCCCGCTCAACTTCATTATCACTTTCGTCCTGGCACTAGAAACAAGAAAGCGATGCCCTTTCTAGGATTTTAATTGTCTCGAATCTCCTCTGCTCTAGAAGAACCCATCATACCTTCCTCCAGGGTCATTGCCTCTCTGTCTCCTCCGCTTGCCCCTCAGCTTCTATCCAGTCAATCCTCCGCACCGATCCATACCCCATCGGTTTTGATTTATATACCTCTAGAACACAGACTAACCATCCTCCAACAGACCCACAGCTCTAAACAGGCCGGTCATCCTGGATTCCATAAAACCTTACAACTCCTTAATCGTCTGGTTTGGTGGCCGTCCATGTCGAAAGACGTAAAAGACTTTGTATCAGCCTGTGTAGTCTGTACTACATCTAAATCGACCACTCCTGTCCCCCCGGACTTTTGAGACCCTTACTGTCCCTCACACCCATGGACTCATCTTGCTATGGATTTTATTGGTACTTCCCCCGTCTAGAGGAAATATTGTCATTTGGTTCGTATGGATCGCTTTAGTAAATATGGCACACTTGTGTCCTCTCCCCAAGTTTCCCCTCTGCTCCTGAACTGGCTCACTTTCATCTCCCACATTTTTTCGCCTTCACGGTTTACCTGCCGAAATCGTCTCTGAACCGGGGAACCCAATTTGTTGCAAAATCTCTGGAGAGCCCTCTGCAAAATCCTAGGGGTTTCACTTCAGTTCTCCTCTGCCTATCACCCCCAATCCAATGGGCAGCTGAACGACTTAATCAGGCCCTTGAACAGTTTTTTCTTGTTGTCACGTTTCCCTTTGCCAAGATGACTGGTCGGAACTTTACCTTGGGGCAGATTCGCCCTAATAATGCCACACATTCCTCTATGGAGATCACCATTTCTGACTTTGTATGGACAACATCCCTTACCTCCACAAGATTTTCTTCTTACTGAAGTCCCAGCAGCCAATGACCAGGCAGCTCACATGTCTGCCATCTGAGTGCTACCAGACACAATTTAGAAAGACCGACCTCCTTGATACAAAGTCTACTCTGATAAAAAAACGCAGACCATCCCCTCCTGACTCCATCGGAGTTTTGGCTCTCTACTAAGAATATTAACCTTAAGCTTCCATCTCCCAAACTCGGCCCTAAGTTCATTGGTCTTTTCCCATCATGGAAATAATCAACCCTACTGCCTTTCGGTTATCTCTGCCTCTCAGATAAGATTCCTGATGTATTTCATGTATCCTTACTTAACCCCGTGATTTCTACACCACTTTTCTTCTCCTCATTCCACCCCTATTCCTATTTTGGTTAATGGCCAACAAGAATATGAAGTGAGAAGATCATTCGTTCCAGATTTTCCAGAGGAACCCTACAATATCTTAATCCAATGAGGGCTTCGGTCCTGAAGAATGTCCTGGGTCAAACATGTGGATGTACATGCTCCTCATTTACTTCAGAAATTCTACAAGGACTTTCCAAAACCTGGACACGTGGTCCTGAGGCCCTCCTGTGGAAGGGGGTACTGTAAGGACCATATTACCTGCTCCGCCGCTCCGGTCCCTCCAAGATGGCGGCGCCCAGTCTCCCATCGCACCGACGTCAGCGCTCCATGCGCGTGACGTCACGGAGTGCGACGGTACGTTCCGGTGTGTTGTCTACACTCGTTGGTCCCGACTTCGCCTGTGCTCTTACAGGTAACCTTTACAGGAATGAAGGGACCCCAGCATTCCTGTCTATACACAGACTCTGTTTTTACACAAACTTCTGTTTTTAGCAAAACATTCTTAGTACCAGTACCTAGATTTGTTGTTATCCTCAGGTGGCACAACATAGAATGCTGTGTTTTTAGAAACGCAAAGCCCATAGTCACAGGTTCAAATCCTCTTGGTTAACCTATGAAAACAACATAACACAGTCTGAGCTTACTGCTTTTGTTTGTTTGTTGTGTATAGCAGCTCTGTTTTTATTTACAACCAGCATGAATTGGCTGACAGCCGTCCTGGAAAAATACAAAATAGTTTAAGGTGCTAAAGTTTTAGAGACAAAAAGACCATTGGGAACAGGTTAAATGCAATGCATTTATCATGGTTAGGGACGAGCTTTTTATTTTTTTTACACAAAAACTGCACTGAAATCTATGTTCTTGTGGAGAAGGAGGGATGATCTCTGAGCCAAAACATAATTGGTTGTCAGCTTCCAGGAAGCAAGGCTGCAGATTCCTGTGATGTGTACTGTGTACACTTAGATGGGTGTTCCCAGATAAGGTGAATTATGGGAGCTGCCCTAGTACCTACAGGTTAATTTCATAAATCACCCAGCATGCACAGCAAAGGGAGAGGCGAGATACAGCTTTTTGTATCTTTGTGAATGTGCTTTCCAAATTGGGGCAATATTGGCTGGAGACTTAAGTTACCTTTTAATGCTGGTACACATAGTACCAATCTATATGAATCCTGTCTGTTATCTTTAAAAATATGTTGCAACAAAACGAGATGGAATCTGGGTCAGGCTCAGACCCGGATCTGACAAAAACCCCTCGGTTCCAAAATCCAAATGTTCTCATCAAATTTTCGGGGTTATTTTCAAGGGTCCACGAATATACAAGGTTACTTTCGGTGAACCGAAAATAACCTAGTACATTTGGTAACTGACACCCTGACATTGGTAACCCTAAAAATACAACCGGAAAACACAAAAGAGTTTCCGATCGTATTTTTCAAGGGTTATTGAACATTCAGGTTATTTTTTCGAGGGTTACCGATATACGATTTACTTTCAGTAACCCTTGGATCTAACCTAGTACACTTTTGATAACCCTCGAAAATTGTTCAAACCCTCGAAAGTACGTTCCATTGTTTTTTTGCGCATACAAACGTTACCGATAAAGGACCAATCTTGACCGTTCCAACGAGATTGGCCCTTTATCAGTAATGTGTATGCCCATCTTTAGGGATGACATTTAAATGAACCACACTATCTACTGATCAGGAATATTTTCCAGTTTGGATGTATGTTAATGTTTGGGGGTTAGAATACGACCCTATGTTTGTCAATTGGTTTTTAACATGGAATTTAATTAGCAGCTTTCAGTGTAACTAAATAAAGCATGGCTATACACACAAACCGGAATATTTAAATGTCTACCGTTAAACTATAAAGGACCTGGTCACGTATCCGTTAACTGCTCCCAAGCGAACTGATTATTCAGCTCAGTATTAGATAGTTTTCTACCAGTATTTAAGTATAATTATCCATTCTGTCAGAGTAAGCTGGCTCCTATTCCTGCAGTCAATAAACTGCCTACATTCAACCAATGACTGATGCCCGATCCCCTGCTGCTCCTCTGCACCTGCTCAATCTTATTAAAAAGTCATTGAGCAGAGGGAGAGGAGTGATTCAACTCTGTCAGAATGAAAAATAACATGGATAAAACATACTGTTTAAAAAGTGCATGAATAACTGTGTAAAATATTAGATTAGGGTTGCGGCGTCAGAAAACTGACATGTCACTGTAAGGTGGATATGCTTTTACTACACTATCATAAACAGAATAAATTTGTTCTATAGTGGTGTGGTCTCCAGTTTTGCCCAATATTAAACATGATGCGGTGAGATCTCTTTTCCTACTCTAGCGCAAAACAGAGATCCACAGATGTCAGTAATTTATTATTTTTGTATTTACTTTTCAGTAATTGTGTTTGATACTTTTACGCGAAATCTTCTTTTTCTCTGACTTACCCTACTGGCAAGTGTAAGATAAAACAAAAGGGAATTTTTAAAAACAAACCTCTTGGTGTTTTAGCTTTCAGCTTTTCTATCTAAATCAAGGTTCTCTCTAATTCTAGAATCTGTCATCTGTTTCCTGTGCGGTGATTGAGTAGCTCGTGCCATTAGGAAACAGCTTGGAAATAAGTGCTCCGATGTACAATAATGAATCACATCTCGTACTTGATGGCAGTTGGTTACTTTGACGTTGGGGTGTTTTTGCTCTCTAAAGTATCATTTATTTCAAAATAGAACAACATTTCTTTTTCCCTACTAATATTATAGTATATTATATATCTAGTATATACTAGATATCCAGGACTATAAAGAAAGATTCAGGTCAAACAGGGGCAGAAAATGTCTTTCATTGCCTGACCCAAATAAAATGCACATCTGGAAGTAACGAAAAAGTAAACCAGATAAAAACCTCGATGCAACGGAATCTTTATTTTTGTTTTTTACTGGGGAATGTAGTCTTCTCGTAGAAACCTGCTACTAACTAGTATACATTATATCTCATACTGGAACTTGTTACTGACCTACTTTGGGCATGCGGGCACTCAAAACATTTTGTGCATCGTGGACTCTGGTTCTTCGCCCCTCTGGCCTGTCCACTGCCATCCTTTGTCTTGGCCCTCCTTTAGTAATTCCCCACCCTGGCTTCTCCCCTCAGTCTTTACCTCCTCTGGTCTTGCCTCTCCTCGTTTCTTGCCCCCTCCATTCCTGCTCCTCTCGTCCTTCTCACCTTTAGGGGCATTTATAAAGGAACGAGGTTACGCAAAAAAATTACCGCCGCACAATCGTCGGCCGCAAAATAGCGCTATCGCCTTATTTATAACGGCGAGCGCTATTCCCGCGATAACTATCGCGGCCGCGATGTGCTGCGGTAATTTTAGCCCCTTCGCGGCGATACTATAGAGTCTCGCCGCGAAGGGACTAAAATCCCGCACTACGCGCTCCTAAGGGGGCGGTCACCACGCCCACAACCCCCGCGTCGCAGCGGCGACCACCCGCCGCCGCCGCCGCCCCCGCCACACCCCCCCGCGGCGGCAGCGGCGACCACCCCCGCGCGCCGCCACTTCCGCACCCCTCCACCCGTTCCTGCCGTTCGCGGCAATCGCGGAACGTGAGGCTAGAAGGTCTGTCCGGGAAGGGGCCGCAGCATGTTGTCGCGACCACCCGCCGCGCACCCCCTCCCCTCCCCTCCCGCAACCCCTCCACAGCCGCCCCGCCCCGCCCGCGTCCCGGGAGGGGACGGGAGGGAGCCGCTGGGGGGGGTGGAGGTCCCTCCCAGCGGGGCCCGGAGAAGGGCCTTGGGCTAGGGGTCCCCGCAGCTCGACCGGACCCCCCCTACCCCGGCCCTTACAAGGCCCTTGCGGCACTGAACAAGTGCCCTTTGGCGGGGGTCCCGCGCAGCTGAATCCGGGACCCCCAGTCGGCTTCTTACAGAGCCCTTGGCGACGTCTTCTTTCTTCCAGTCCCGGCGACAGCGGGAGCCTCCGCTAGTCCGCCGACCCCCGAGAGGACCCCTGCGGCCCGCGGCCGCGGGTCCCCCCCCCCCCCCGCCGGCGACCTCAACGAGGCGATGTTGCCGGCGTCTTGATCCGACTCGACGTCTCGGTCTGGCCGACACCAACCCCACTCAGTCCGCCGATGCCAGTCAGACTCACTAGCGGCCGCCAGTGAGCCCGCTGGCACCCCGCCTCATTCGGAGCCGTGTTTGCCAGCCGCTTCTTTCTTCTTTCTTCAGCCATCACTGCGATGGCACTGAAGTTCCGCGGCGGAAAGCCTTCTTATATAGGTTTGCGAAATCCTAATCCTTTCTGATTGTCAATTTTTAATTACTTGCTTTACTTAACCAATCAGATTCTGGAAATTCTGGAAATCTGATTGGTTAATGTAAGCAAGTATTAAAAATTGACCAATCAGAAACGATATGGATTTCTGCAAAAAACCCTATATAAAGGGAGCTTTTCCGCCGCGGAACTCAGATGCCATCGCAGTAGATGCTGAAGAAAGAAGAAAGAATCGTCTGGCAACATCGGCTCCGCTGAGCCGCGGGCCAGCGGGCTCACTGGGCCGCAGTGAGTCTGCCCTGGCATCGTCGACCTGAGTGGGGTTGGTGTCGCAGCCCGAGACGTCGCGTCCGGATCAAGACGCCGGCAACATCGGCCTCGTTGAGGTCGCCGGCTGCCCCGCCGGGGTACCCCTGGCGCGCAGGGTACCTCTTCGGTGGTCGGCGGCCTCGGCGGAGCTGGTGGGTCGCCGGGATCTGTAAGAAGAATACGTCGCCCAAGCTCTGTTGTTAAGAGCCGCACTGGGGGTCCCGGTCATCTGCGGGACCCCCGCCAAAGGCACCGTCAGTGCCGCAAGGGCCCTGTAAGGGCCGGGGAGGGGGGGTCCGTTCTAGCGCGGGACCCCCAAGCCCCAAAAGGCCCTTCTCATGGCCCCGCTTGGAAACAAAAGGGGAAGGCCCCCCTCCACCGCCCCCAGCGGCTCCCTCCTGTCCCCCTCCCCGGAGCGCGGGGCGGGGGGCCTTGGAGGGGTTGCCGGGAGGGGGTTCGCGGCGGTGGTCGCGACCACCTGCTGCGGCCCCTTCCCGGCAGCCCTTCTAGCCTCCCGTTCCGAATTGCGCTAACGGGGAACGTTTTGGGAGGGGCTGCTGGGAGTGGCGGCGGCGGCGGGGGTCGCCGCTCCGCCGCTGGGTGTGGGCGGTGGGTTGGTGTCTCCCTGGCGGTTCTACCACCCGCCGCGGGTTTTGCCTGCCCATCCCCGCCGCGGGAGGTTAGTATCGGCTGACTTCGCCACCTTCAAGGTTGCGAGTAAACAGCCGTATACTAGCGAGGAACCAGTCCCGCCTGCTTTTATAAATAGAAGGCGCGGTACCGGGTAAGTATCGGCGCTAAAGGTTTAACGCTTCGTTAACTTTTCGCGGGCCGTTTTTCGGGGCTTTATAAATCGCGTAAAGCGATTCATGCGTTAATGCCGCGAAAACGGCCCGAAAAGTTAACGAACCTTATAATAGCCCCTTAGTCTTACCTCCCTCCGGGCATTCCCCCTTTGTTCCTGGCCCACATGGTCTTTGTCCACCCGGCATACCCCACTCTGTCCGGCTCTACTGCGGCTTCCTCATCTCCAGTAAGCCCCTTCTAGTCCTTCTCCACTTCGCTCTTGCCCTCTCGATGATGCTTTCCCAGGCGAAATATCAGTTGGCTTTGTTTATATCCTACCCGCAGATCATCACCAAGGCGACTGAGAGACAGTCTTGCCCGCCTGAAGCCCGGACACTATCGTAGCAAATAAACATATACAACACTCATTCATCTCAAGCCATGGGTCCGGCTTCCCTCTTGGCCTGCCTACTTTGGGGTTAGGGCAGGCCAAAGGGAGCTGGACCAAACCCAATGCACAATGGTTTACACGTTCATTGGCCGACTTCTTGTTTCCGCATTTGGTCAGTCCAAATCCTAGTTCGGATGGCCCTTGTTACAATCTACCCGGCGAATCTTCAACATGGCCAATTGAACGCTTGTCTGGCCCCCCGACCCTGGAACAATTGTGGGCTATAACGAACATTCAAAAAATATTGTCATCGCGGGACTTTGGGTTCGGCTTCCCCTGTGTCCTGGCCCACGTGCCGTCTGCCCATCTCTGGGTATGCTTCTCTTTGGTCTTTGGCCCTCCTTTAGTACTTCCCCACCCCTGGCCTTGCTCCCCTCAGGTCCTAACTCCTCTGGTCTTGCCTCTCCTCTGTCTTTCCCCCCCTCTATCTGGTCCTGCTCACCTTTAGTCGTACCTCCCTCCCAGGGGCATGCCCTCTGTTTCTGACCCCACATTTGTCTTGGTCCATCTCCGGGCATACACCACTCTGGTCCTGCCCTACTGCGGCCTTCCTCATCTGCAGGTATGCCCTTTCTAGTCTTTCTCCACTTCGTCTCCATTGCCCATCTCCGCCCATGCTTTCCCAGGCAAAACTAGAGATCCTCAGCTTTGTTGATGATCCTACCCGGCGATCATCAACAAGGACTGGCTGAGAGACAGTCTGCCGCCTGAGCTCGGAAACAACTGTTGGACCAAATAAATGTACCAACCATCATCATCGCCAGGCCTGGTCCGGCTTCCCTCCGGTCCTGTCCTAACTTTGGTGTTATGGCATGACTCAGAGGGGGTCTGACCCAAAACCCGCAAGGCACAATTTGTTACAAACGCTTAATTCGTCCGACATCGTTGTGTCCTCATTTGGTCGACCAAAGGCGTTCAGATTGCCTTCGTTGACATCCTACCCGGCGATCTTCAACATGGCCAAACTAAGAGCCATGTCCTCAGCTCCTTCCTGTCCCACTTCCGTCTTGCCATTCTTTATCTTGGCCCTCCTTAGTACTTCCCCCACGGTCCCTACCTTCCGCTGAATCGTGCCTCCTTCTGTACTTGTCCCCTCCAGACCTGCTCCTATCTGGTCCGCTGATCACCTTTAGTCCTTACCTCCCTCCGGGCATGCCCCCTCTGTTCCGCCCCACATTGGTCTGTCCATCTCCGATCATACCCCACCTGGTCCGTCCCTACTGTCAGCTCCTTCCTTAATCTCCAGGTAGGCCCCTTCTGCTCCTGTTCCACATTTGGTCGGCCAAAATAGGCATTCAGATTGCCCTGTTGACAATCCTACGGCGAATCATCAACATGGCAAACTTAAAGCTGTGTCCTTGGTCCCCCGGCCTGGAAAAATTTCGGCTAAAACGAACATTCAAACATACGTGCATCTCGGGACTCTGGGTTCGGCTCCACTCTGGTCCCTGTCCCCTTCTGTCCTTGCCCATCGCTGGGTATGCGCCCCTTTGAATCTTGGTCCTCCTTTAGTACTTTCACCACTGGGCTGCTCCCCCTCAGGCCTTACCTTTCTCTGGTCCTGCCTCTCTTCTGTCTTGGCCCACACTAGAAATTCTCCATCTGGTCCCGCTCACCTTTAATCTTTCCCATATTGGTCGTGTCCATATCTGGTCATAACCACCGTGGACCTGTTCCCCCGTGTCCTTGCCCCATCTCCACGTATGCCCCTCTGAAGGCTCGTTCCACTTCACTCTTTGCCCATCTCCGGGCAGGCAGCATTCCCCCCTCTGGTCGGACCTCATTTCATTTGGCCCATGAAATGCCCCCCCCCTCTCCAGGCCTACCCCCCCTTTTGGTCCTTGCCCCACTCTGGGCATGCCCTCTCTGGTCTACCCACTCGTGTATGGCCATCTCTGTGCATGCCTTCTCCGTTCTGCTCCAGTTCGAGCCTGCTAGACAAACCACAACAACAGCAATCGTTTTCATTATATCAAACAACAAAACCCCAGTATAATAGGTAGGCTGGTTTTACCATGCCGAGCACACACTACACCTCTATAGGTGTGGCAATCCTCATACAAAATCAGTTCATTTTGAGTTGCTTCATTTGAGGTTGACCGATACGGAAAATATGTATTTATCTATGGTACTATACAATCCAACCCAATTATTTTTGTTGACCATTTTACACCCCCCATCCCCTTTAACATAACTGTTATCTATGAGGGAATACAATCTAAGGCTGAACACCAACGTACACAATAGGAATGGGCATGTTCATTAGGTACCTACAGACCAGCCATGCCTAAAAATCTCAATTTTAAAACTCCCCCTCCTAACAATCCACTCCTTCCCATACTAATTAGTCAAACACAGCCAATAAATCTCAAATTAAAAAGCCCCCAAGCTGAAATCCTGCAAATTGTGTGGCCCAAAGGGCCTCTGACAACTATGCAAATACATATATATATTTTGCATACGAGGCCATCGTAAGGCAGAGCGTGCCTCCCTATTGGCCTCGTGCCGACCGGGAGGATGGGCAGAGCCTACCCGAGCAGCGTTGCCTTAAGTGCTTTAAGTTACGCGAACCCAGGGGTGAGGGTAATTATCCTTAATAGCACATGCAAAAGAACACTCTCCTTTAAAAAGTTCATTCTCTACAAGCACAGGTACTACCTGTGACAGTTATTTTGGATTCCAAATTCACATACCGGGCCTGTCAGCCTGTTAACACCAGTAATCATATTTCAAAAAAAAATAGCAAGGGACAATTGGAAATAGTCTAGACCAGCAGCAGCTGTACTGGTGCCCCTATGAAATTACATTCAAGCCACTACAATAAGAAATCCATTAAAAAATGATACGTCAATATTGGTCATTAAGACTATTTGTTTCCTTATAACCTTAACTGATTCCTATGGCAAAACTTTTATATTGATACTATCATCCCCGATTGGCTACCTGTACTGCCGCATTAGATACCATTAAAACCATCCCTAATTCCATACTTAATGAACATCAAGTATAAATCCTGCTGCCAGGTTCCAGGGCCAGCAAACTGCCAATCCCAGCAACAAGTTGGAGTTGTAAAGTGTTGCATTAAAGAGAAGAAACAAATGGGGGGATGGGGAAATCCAGAAAAATGCGAAAAAAATAAATTCATCAAAAGCACAAAAGGTGCACAAAAACCCTCCTGATTTGTCACTATCTCACAAGTGGGAAAAAAAATCTGTAATCTGTGAATTTCAATCCCTTTATAGTGAGTGAATGATATCACTGATGACATTCATTGAAGAACATCATCAATGACGACAAACTTCTAGAATACCTCAAAAATAGCAACAGGGAATGACATCATCCAGGATATTAAAGGGACAGTTCAGTGAATTGTTCCATATTCGTTAAATTGTTGTTTGTGATACCTTCTTAGTTATTCTACATATGCTCTCCATTTTGATAATTCAGTTGATTTCTTACCCTTTGGCTGTTCCCGCTGTGGACATTAGTGAGGCTTATATTTCAGGGTCTTGTGTACTTTTTATTAAAGCAGAAGTGAAATTGGATATTCATGTAAGATACCATAGCAATCGTGATTGAAACTCCAAGTGTGACATAATGTGGTTACCAGGCTTAACATACCTATGGGTTATATTTAGAGTGTTTGCATATTGTGTTTGATACTATAATAAGATGTCATTTTTTATTAATTAAACTACCGACAAGTTACTTTGTACACGGTGGTGTTGCTTTTCTTCATTCATTAGAGTCTTCTGTAGAACAGACTTACTGTAGCACAATGCCAGACAGCAATATCGGAGAGCTATCAAGATATTGTCTTTTAATAAGAGTGGAATAGATTCAAGAGAGAAAGATATTATTCTTCCCTCTTTACAAAGCACTGGTAAGGCCTCATTTGGAATATCAGACACTTTTGAATCCCATTACATGGGACATCTGGAAATCCATCAGTTAGAGAAGGCCAACTAATTATAAAGTAATGGAGGGCTTGACTATGCAGGCAGATTCACAAGTTAGGGCTGTTTCATTGGAGAAGCGCCCGTTTGCGTGGGATATGGATTATTTTTATATAAATGACTCTCTGGTGCATTGTTCACTAAGCGGTCATATATAGGACAGGTGGACATCCTTTAGCTTGAAGACAAGTTAGAGGTTAGAAAATGTTTCTGTTACAGTGAGAATGGTGAAACGTCATCCATACGATTTGGTTAATGGCAGTCATGAAATAGCTTAAAAGTTTCCTCCAGAAAGGGGATTTGTGAAGTAAACTCTTGGCCCCCAATTGCTTAATGAGATTGAAATTTTCAGAGCTTTCGCTAAATCTTGGGTCTTTTCAAGTAAATGCATGCGCTGATAAAGCACATGGTTGTATATAATGGTTAGTTATGTCATCAGTTATTAATGGGGTTAGCTATGTCATTAGTTATGAAAGGTAGATAGCTATGTCATTAGTTATTAATGGTTGTTAGTTATGTCATTAGTTATTAATGGGGTTAGCTATGTCATTAGTTATGAATGGTGGTTAGCTATGTCCTTAGTTATAAACGGTGGTTAGCTATGTCATTAGTTTTAAACGGTGGTTGACTATGTCATCAGTTATAAGTGATTGTTAGCTATATCATTAGTTATAAACAGTGGTTATCTATGTAAACAGTTATAAATAGTGGCTAGCTATGTCATTAGGTATGAATGGTTTTTAGTTATGTCATCAGTTATTAATGGGGTTAGCTATGTCATTAGTTATGAAGACCACAGAGCCCTCTCATGGCAATTGGCTAACTGCATGTCCTCTGCGGTGCTTTATACATAGATTATAATTACAATAGTGAGAAAGATGATGCCTGGGTAATTGTTAGTCCATTCCTCATTATAACTATAGCTAAAAAAGGCCCAGGGTCCTCTGTAACAGGGATTATTATGACTATAATGGTGATAATAATAATTGCAAATGTGATCGTTTTTCCAATCATTGAACAATAAGAATCAATGCAATATGGCTATAATATCTTATTTAATCAATGGTTTAAGCCAGTCAGCATTAAGTTGGATCACCAGATATAGTGTGTCTATTAATAAAATATTAAACACTGGGATGTAAATGCTTGAGAAATGTTAACAGATCAAGAAAAACTCTGGGTGATCAGAATAATGGTTTGAGCAAATGGGATATATAAGGAAAGGTTCTACCATGGGTGGACTATAAATGAAAGGTTTGCATTAATCTAGAGAATTATGTGGGCGATGGTCTACAGTGGATAAAGCAAAACCAATATATAAATATGGGATATCCTTGCTCCAGTACTAGATAAATCCAAATGAAAGAAAAACTCTCTGTGCTCATGGAGTCATAGGGAAGCTCTCTGGCTTATCTGTGAGATTCTTCGTGAAAGAACGTACAATCGCAAATGAATAGGCCAGACGGGACCTCGCTATCGTATCTGGCCACAAAGAAGGTGGTTCTGCAGAATTGATTGAATGTTGCGGGATCAGTCTGTAGTGTAAGCGCTAATGTATGGGCACCTTTAACTATTAAAGGGTAGCCCACCCATAAACAAAATTATTTTGCTGATTGGAAACCTCCAATAACCTAGACGTCGCCTGGTCTAAACAGCTCAATTCGGCCTTCATATAAACATACTGTATATACTCGAGGATAAACCGACCCAGTATAAACCGAGGTACCTATTTTTACCTAAAAAAATTAGTAAAGTGATTGACTCGAGTATAAACTCATTGGATAAATAATGACCACTAATGCCTTTGGTTCTGTATTGTTTTGAGGGTTAGTTGCCCTATAAATGACAGCAGAATTCCCATACAGTAATAACCAAATCCAGTATGTCTATTACTGTATGGACTACTGTATGGGAATTCTGCTGTCCATTTTAAGGGCAATTAAAGCCTCAAAACATTAAAGAATCAGAAGGAGAATGGTATCTATTGTTGCCTTCTGATTCTGTATTGTTTTGAGGCTTTAGTACCTTTAAATGGACAGCAGATTTCCCATACAGTAGTCCCATAGTAATAGACATTCTGGATTTGGGTATTACTGTATGGGAATTCTGCTATCCATTAAAGGGCAAACTAAAGCATCATTCCTTGCCACTTCAGATGTTTTCAAACTACAACTCCCAGCATGCTTTAGTAGATGGGAGTTGTAGTTTCCAAACATCTACACACTCAACCTCCCACTCAGTTCAGGGGGTAGCTTCTCTGGGTATCTTTCTCTGGGCATCCGTCTGTGTGCATCCTTTGCAGTAAATTACTTTAGAAATATGGCAGATGCTCGCTCCTCTACTGATGCGCCAGCTGATGTCACTCCTCGTTGCCGGGCGGTGACGTCACCTGGCGCATCAGTACAGGGAGTGAGCGAGCGGCTGTCAGATCTCTAAGGTAGTTACTGACTCGAGTATAAACCAAGGCCAGATTTTCAGGCTGATTTTACAGCCTGAAAACCTTGTTTTTTACTCGAGTTTATACGGTACCTGCCCTTTTTCCCAGACTGCCATCTGCTAGTCTTCCATGCCCTTTCAATGCACGCGATGTCTTAACCAATCACTGTCGCAGATGCTGGGTCCGGCCCTTCTGCTTGGTTCCTTGCACGGAAAAGGCATGGAAGACAAGCATGTGAACGAGGTCAGGATAGTATATTTAGAGGCTGAATTTAGACCATGCGAGGTCTAGGTTATGGGGGGTTTCCAATCAGCAAAAGAATCTTTTTTTAGGGGTGGATATACCCTTTAACTCTCAGACAATCAGACCATTTTGTTTTTTTTATCAAAAACTTGTTAACAATTACAATTTGCCCTGTCCTGTCTACCAAACAATATCACAGAGTTTATTGATCTAGCGTCCTGCCTGTCTCCAAGTCAAGTAAAAAGAAACCAGACATAGTGACCATAGTTATTAGATGAGGGTACACATGCTTTAACAGTGACCTTAATAACAGCGTAGTTACTGAAATTATATACATTAATGAAGAAGGTTTCATTAATAATAAAACTACCCTTAAAACATTTTTGACTTAAAGGTTGAAAATGGTGGTTAAAACTATGTATCCTACTAAGTCATTACTAACTAAGGTATACCAATTAACATGCAAATACATTTTTACTACAGAGAAAACTTCCTTCACTTGCAATTTTGCATCCCCTTCCCTTTATCACAGGGAGGTACAAACTCGCTAATTGGAGAATTCCTCTCTTCCTGGGTAAATCAAACTGAGCATGTCTGAGCTCAACAAGCAATAGCAGTGTGTTGTAACTGTAGGGTTCTCTGTGTTGTACAATGTAGTGTGTGTGTTTGGTTAGGGGATTCATAGAAAGAAAGATATGCATTGTTTTATCAACAGTCAGTGTTCTTAGCAGTAAGTCTTGGGAAAATGGGTGGATGTCTTCTTTAAAAGTGTTTTTAATTTACTGATTGAAGGAAAACTTGAACCTGAAACCAGATGAAAAAGAGTTCTGTCTATATTTCCTGATCACCTTTTTAACAAATGAGTAGAAGAAGCCAACATGCTCCAAGTGTATAGTCATTTTCAATAGAAAAGGGAAAGATAAAGTCACAACATCCAAAACACAGAATAAACAGCTTCCTCGCAAAGTGTAATGTGCAGTAAGGCAATAAGTGATAGACTTGTGCTGCGCAGAAAAGTAGCTTGTTCCACAGGAGAGATGCACCAATGAAAAGCTTAAAACGGATCACTATGTAGGGTAACGCACTATGTAGGTAACTCACTAGTATGTAACTCACTAGTGGGGATAACTCACTAGTGGGGTAAACTGGTGGTAAGGTAACTCACTATAGGGTAACTTACTATGTAGGGTAACTGCTAGTAAAGCAACTCACTAGTATGGTAACTCGCTAGTAAGGTAACTCACTAGCAGGGTAACTCACTAGTAGGGTAACTCAATAGTAGGGTAAAAAACTAGTAGGGTAACTCTCTAGTAGGGTAACTCACTAGTAGGGTAAAACACTAGTAGGGTAACTCTCTAGTAGGGTAACTCGCTAGTAGGGTAACTCACTATGTAAGGTAAATCACTAGAAGGGTAACTCACTGGTAGGGTAACTCCCATAGGATAAAAAACTAGTAGGGTAATTTGCTAGTAGGGTACTCACTAGAAGGGTAACTTATGAGGGTAACCACTATGTAAGGTACCTCACTAGAAGGGTAACTCACTAGTAGGGTAACTCCATAGGATAAAACAATAGTAGGGTAATTTGCTAGAGGGTAACTCACTAGAAGGGTAACTTTAGTAGGGAACTCACTAGTAGGGTAACTCACTAGAAGAGAAACTCAGTAAGGTAATTCACTAGTAGGGTAACTCACTAGAAGGGCAACTAGCTAGTAGGGTTACTCACTAGTAGGGTAACTCACTAGTAGGGTAACTTCCTAGTAGGGTAACTCGCTTTAAGGTAACTCACTAGAAGGGAGCTCGCTAGTAAGGTAACTCACTAGTAGGGTAACTTGCTAGTAAGGTAAATCACTAGTAGTGAAAGTCGCTAGTAGGGTAACATACTAGTAGGGTAACTCGCAAGTAAGGTAACTCACTAGCAGGGTAACTCACTAGTAGGGTAACTCCCATAGGATAAAACACTAGTAGGTTAACTCGCTAGTAAGGTAACTCACTATGTAGGGTAACTCACTAGAAGGGTAACTCATTAGTAGGGTAATTTGCTACTAGGTAACTCACTAGTAGGGCAACTAGCTAGTAGGGTAACTCACTAGTAGGGTAACTCGCTAGTAGGGTAACTCGCTAGTAGGTAACTCGCTAGTAGGGTAACTCCCAAGCAAGCATCTTGAAAAAATGGATCTGTGGTTTATGCCCTTTGATGTGCCATAGAAAGTAAAAACTTTTGAAAAAAATGTAAAAAGTAAATAAAATGCACTAAGGACGAGGTTTGTCTCCACCATCTTTGATGTTACAGAGGGTTGTTTATCGGCCGTAGGTTTAAAGACCATTTCTTTCCCCCAACGCCATTGCTTAAAGGAACAAAGCAAAATATGTCTGTTTCTTCTTGCGATTAAGATTTCCATTTGGCTAATTATGTTACGGGACATCATTTACCTTCCGTCATACAGACCAGTGTCAGGAATATAAAACTGTCCCTGGAGTAACTGGAGCATTAGAAGATAATTAAACCAACAACCTATTATTTATCTAGAATACGATCAAGGCTGGATCACTCGATGGCCCAGTTTTAGAGGAAAACTTTATATGGGATAGGATGGCAAATTAGGCCAAGAGATCTCCATTTGATTTTCCCCCGACCCCAAGAGAAAAAAAAGCCTATTTGAACATTTTTTACTTTAACATGTATGTACAGGAACAAAATGAACTTAAACTGAATCTATAACAAAGACATTTGAAAGCTGTTTTTCTGCTGAAAGCACAGACAGGTAATTCCCACATCCTGAATGGGAGGTAATCATGGGTAATTTTGTTATTGCAACTTTCTTCTGGAAAATCACAAGCAGAGAAAATGGCAGAAATCATGTTGTGATCATAAGGGTAAAAATAAACCTTTAAAGCGTTACTTCCCAACAAGTAAACAAAGATAAGAACAGAATGCACGTTCAGTCCCAATTGTGTTGTAGGCCCCTGGTAAAAATGTGCACCAAACTATGGCGTAAAATGAAAAATAACCCTCTAAAGGTTTCTGTCTCCTCTGCAATCTCTCCAATCTCTTTTCAAGCTTGCACCTACTCAGATGAGGCAGCTAGGGGAATAGCATTCAGTCATTGGCTGTGATGTCATCTGTCACACACATGACTGAATGCTTCTAACTGGAAGAACCAGAAAGCAGTAACAGAAGACGGGAGCATTTCAGGTTAGACTTACATCTCTCAGATTTCTTACTATTGCAGTTTTAGGATTTGATTTTCCTATATACAATATTAATTGAGGGGTGGACTTCCCATTTAACTTTGATGTGTTAATTAATAGATTGGTTTTCTGTCATATCAATAATTATATCATGGAAGATCCCTTACCTTTCATGCAAACCATATTCTTTGAAATGGATGGGTGTGCTATAAAAACAGAAAAAACACATTTTATACATATAAAGAATATGCAATAATTGGCACAAATGCATGGGTGCTTCTTGATTGTGTAGCAGGCAATGGTATATCCAGTAAGGCCGAGGCCCCTTAGGACACATTGAATAATGCTCAATCGCAATGTTGCAGGAACGTGCATGCTTCCGTGTGCACTTCCATTCCTGCTTCCATACACGAGTGCTTATGTAATTGAGCCCTATCGAACCGCATACGATACCCATCAAAATATTGATCGCATGCGCACTAAAAAAAAGTCTCAGTGTGAATAGAAAGTAGTGGAGCCACTCCCATAGGGTTACATAGGTCTATAGCCTAATGTGAATGGATTAAATCATGTGAAGTGCTGGTTATATTATATGTTCAGCGTTATATAAATAAATACATACAGCACTGGATACTTTCTAATTAACTTACAGTCATTTAGAAAAAACAGAAACAGTACCTTAAAAAACTCTGTGACAGCTCCCCTTGTGGACCCCCTTTCTCCCTCCTCTTCATTGATCACGCTATCACGCTAACTGGTGAAATATCACGTAACTGGTGGAATAGCATGCTAACTGGTGGAATATCATACTAACTGATGGAATATCACGCTAACTGGTGAATATCACGCTAACTGGTGGAATAGCATGCTAACTGGTGGAATATCATACTACGATGGAATATCACGCTAACTGGTGGAATAGCATGCTAACTGGTGGAATATCATACTAACTGATGGAATATCACGCTAACTGGTGGAAAGGATGCTAACTGGTGGAATATCATGCTAACTGGTGGAATATCATACTAACTGATGGAATATCACGCTAACTGGTGGAATAGCATGCTAATGGTGGAATATCACGCTAACTGATGGATATCACGCTAACGGGTGAATATCAGCTAACTGGTGGAATATCGCTAATGGGGGAATCACGATAACTGATGGAATATCACGCTAACTGATGGAATATCACTCTAACTGGTGGAATATCACGCTAACTGGTGGGAATATCACGCTAATGGTGAAATCACGCTAATTGATGGAAATCATGCTAACTGGTGGAATATCACGGTGACTAGTGGAATATCACGCTAACTGATGGAATATCACGCTAACTGAATATCACGGTGACTAGTGGAATATCACGGTGACTAGTGGAATATCATGCTAACTAGCGGAATATCACACTAACAGTGGAAAGCACGCTAGCTGGTGGAATATCACTCTATGTGATGGAATATCACGCTAAACTGATGGAATATCACGCTAACTGGTGGAATATCACGCTAACTAGGTGGAATATCACGCTAACTAGTGGAATATCATGCTAACTGGTGGAATATCACGGTGACTAGTGGAATATCACGCTACTGATGGAATATCACGCTAACTGGTGGAATATCACGGTGACTAGTGGAATATCACGCTAACTGATGGAATATCACGCTAACTGGTGGAATATCACGGTGACTAGTGGAATATCACGGTGACTAGTGGAATATCACGCTAACTGATGGAATATCACGCTAACTAGTGGAATATCACGCTAACTAGTGGAATAGCACGCTAGCTGGTGGAATATCACTCTATGTGATGGAATATCACGCTAACTGATGGTATCAGGTTAACTGGTGGAATATCACGCTAACTGATGGAATATCATGCTAACTAGTGGAATATCACGCTAACTGGTGGAATAGCACGGTGACTAGTGGGATATTAGAAAGGACTAGTGAATATCACGCTAACTGATGGAATATCACGCTAACTAGTGGAATATCACGCTAACTGGTGGAATAGCACGCTAGCGGGGAATCACTCTATGTGATGGAATACACGCTAACTGATGGAATATCAGGTTAACTGGTGGAATATCACGCTAACTGATGGAATATCATGTTAACGGATGAATATCATGGCCAGGCCCCTGACCCCCTCATCCTGACAAGCCCGCCAAGATCTCTTTAGCAACCAGCCTTTAAACAGCTGATCGTGCATATGAAGGAAACACGTGCGATCAGCTGTTTAAAAAAATGGACCCAAACTTCTGGGTCAGTTCCAGAATTTGGGTACGGTCGTCATACGCACAATCAGCTGTTTAAAAACTGCTGGTCGCTGCATAGATCTTGGGCTTGTTGGCGGGCGCCACCACCATCTGGGCCCCCTTGAAGCACTTGATTGACAGCTGAAATGTAAAATGGTTCAGATAAGACATCTAAAGAAATAGGGGGGCAAATCAACAACAAACAGTACAGTGACAGTTGGGGAGAATTATAGTTTCCAGTAATCAGCTATTTAATAAAATAATTCAGTGTTGATGCCTTTAGTAACTCAGTAAGAAATAGAATCAGAGCTGAAAAAGGTGAGAATTTAAGATGACACAGACCAGGAAGCGACGAGGATTGAGTTACTATACATGGAGATAAAAAACGTGATTCCTATAATTCATCATATTTAGAAAAAATATAGCAAAAAAACAGCAGCTTTAGAACACGGATTTCCGACAGGTTGTAAAAATTATCACCGTGTGTCCAAATACAGCAACTATAAATACCCCAAGGGAGCTTCTAAAAATATCAATTTGCCTAATGTTCACCTACAGAACATTAAGATGTACTGTGTGTAAGCTGAACAATCATAGGTTACAAAGTATCCCGGGAGAGGAGCTTGATAGACTCAGTATTCCGAGAGACGCTTCTAATGTACTTTATAGCAGCTAGAAAAGGCAGAGAGTTAAATAAGAAGAAATGATAAGCAAGTTGAAACTTGTGTAAAAGGAAAAGTAGGGGAAGTATTGCAGAGATGTAAATGAATGGAGCGTGTGTCTGGCATGTGATAGATGGTGATGATCATGGTCTGATGAATAAAAGTTTCTGTTCATATACATAACAGTGAAGAGTCAATCTCAGCAATGATAATGAACTCGGCAAACATAATGTGATAGTGGCAATGTAATTCAAGCCACAAGCTGTTTGCTGTCCTGACAATTAAGTCCTTGGAGATACAACACACAACAGAGATTCCACACCATTACAGAAATATCACACCACACAAAAAAATACACCGCCATAGAGATACCACGAAAAAAAACCACAGAAATACCAAACCACCATAGAGATATCACACCTCTATTGATATACTATACCACCAGTGAGATACCACACCACCACAGAGATACCACAACAACACAGAAATACCAAACCACCATAGAGATATCACACCTTCATTGAGATACTACACCACCAGTGAGATACCACACCACCACAGAGATACCACGACAACACAGAAATACCAACCACCATAGAGATATCACACCTCTATTGAGATACTATACCACAGTGAGATACCACACCACCACAGAGATACCACGACAACACAGAAATACCAAACCACCAAATAGATATCACACCTTCATTGAGATACTACACCACCAGTGAGATACCACACCACCACAGAGATGCCACAACAACACAGAAATACCAAACCACCATAGAGATATCACACCTTCATTGAGATACTACACCACCAGTGAGATACCACACCACCACAGAGATGCCACAACAACACAGAAATACCAAACCACCATAGAGATATCACACCTTCATTGAGATACTACAACACCAGTGAGATACCACACCACCACAGAGATGCAACACCACCATAGAGATACCACACCACCACAGAGATACTACACCATCACAGAGATGCAACACCACCATAGAGATACCCCGACAAACACAGAAATACCAAAACCCCCATAGAGATATCACACCACTTGAGATACTACACCACCAGTGAAATACCACACCACAACAGAGATGCAACACACAACATATAGATACCACGACAACACAAAATTACCAAACCACCATAGAGATATCACACCACCATTGAGATACTACACCACCAGTGAGATACCACACCATCACAGAGATGTAACACCACTATAGAGATACCACACCACCACAGAGATACCATACCACTATAGAGATACCACACCATCACAGAGATACCACCCCACCACAGAGAACACACCACAACAACAGACACCATACCTCCAGAGTACCACACCACCATAGAGATACCTCATCACATCAGATACAACACCACCATAAAGATACCACACCACCAGAGATTCCCACACCACAAAAAACATCACCCCAAAAGATATCCACAGAGACACAACCACCAAGATGTACACCGACAGAGATACCACACCAGAGATACCACCCCACCAAAGAGCACACCTCCACAGAGATACCATACAATGATATACCAACACCTCCACATATTTAGCACATTTCTACACCACAAAGATACTATAACACCACAGAGATACCACACCACCACTGATATACCACACTTCCACAGATATAACCACACTCCACAAAAATACCACTTCTCCACAGAGAACCACACCACAGATATACTATCACAAAGGAGTATACCACCACAGAGATACCAAAGATGTGATTCATTCTACTAAGCAGTCTACCTTCTTTAGAGGCCTCCTTAAAGCTTCAAAACTAAACTTTTTCTAATTTCTCAGGTTGGTGGATGTATGTCAACCACTAGAAGAATTTTACTGTTAGAAAAGTGACAGGACTGACAGTAAATTGTTTATTTAGAAATAACATAGATATATGTGTCCCTGTCTGGATGATACTAAATTGCACAGAACTACAGGCTCCAGGCAGAATGTCTCCACCATGCAAACTGATTTAAATAGACTTTCGGATTGGGCTACAAAATGGCAAATGAGGTGTAAAGGGCATGTTCACTTCCAGCAATAAAATGTATATTTACCTTTCCATCCCCTACCTTAAGATCATTATACTTCTCTTCATCCCTGAAACACCTTATACTAACCTCTCTCTGCTCTTCGGAACTGGTCTTCCTCTGCAAGCTTAATCAGCTGTTAGAGAGCTCACATGGGTGCAGAGGAGGCACATCAGTAAATTATTGGGCGTGACTGGCAGCTAGAACCAGGAAGTAAGCCACATCGGAAGGGGTGGTGTGTATAGATTATAAGGTGGGGTGGCCATTATAAAGCAACAATATGGTACCCAAGTTACTTTTTTGCTATTTTTTTCTTCAGTGCTTAGGATTGTGTCAACAGGGCCAGAGGTGATTGTAGGGGAACACTAGACACATATGGGGCATTTCATGGTCACATGAGGGATATCCTTCCTCATATCCTACTAGGGTTCCAACATCTTCTATTTACATACCCTCCAACAATTATCCCTTTATAGGCACACATATTTCTAAGCAATCACTAAAATCACGATTTCAGATCGCTGCACACCACCGCAAAACAATCATTATTGTGACAATGTGCAGCGAGGGCGTTTTCTCACGGCAATGTCACCCCGAGCTTTGGGGCTTAAGGGGGCCCCCCATCCCTGACACTTAAAAGTGCCTTTGTGGCATTGACAAGTGCCTTTTGGGGCTAAGGGGTCCTCATGCCTATAATGCAGTTGTCTATATAAAGGTTCACATGACTGCAAGCTGGTCACATAGCTAGAAACAGGAAATGTTCAAGCATGAAATATATAGCTGAACCTTTCCAGCACATAACTTCTCATAATGTTTACCTAGAGGTGTTGATTAAGGGATCATTTTGAAGGTGTGATGGAAGGAATTTTATTATAACCTACTAGTTTGAAAAAGTTATAGATCACAGTTACCCTTAAAGATGAATGTTGGAGGGGTAGGCCTTTAAACCCAAACACCTGGAATACCAACAAGATAAAAAGATGGACAGTATTTCCAACATGGCCAGTGACTGCAGTTGGGTTAAGATTCAGTCCTGTTATCCTTCTAAAACCTTATAAATAACAGGAAAACATCAGAAGCAAAATGGAAGGTAAAATGTAATTTTGGTTGTCCTTTTCTAAAGGTCGTACAGTCCATCCCAGACGCACAGAGGGGAATAAAGTGGGTTTTTATGAGTGAAATAATGGGTTCTTTCTTTCATTCAGTAAACTCTATTTGGATTCTTTCTACAAACAATTACCGGGATAATGAGATTAGTTTTCACAGCTGGTCTACCTGAAACCAATTTCAAACTATACGTTAGCAAAGGTTCCAGCACTGATGACTTATTCAAAGCGCTGATTTATCTCCGTATTTAGAAGAGGCATGTAAGTCTAATCAGCCTCAAGGTCGATATTTAGATTATGTTAAAGGGGAAACTGCCATTAACTCATAGAAAAGGGGAGTTTGGTCACGTGAGAGCAGCACTT
Source organism: Hymenochirus boettgeri (assembly GCA_019447015.1). Lineage (NCBI taxonomy): Eukaryota > Metazoa > Chordata > Amphibia > Anura > Pipidae > Hymenochirus > Hymenochirus boettgeri. The sequence goes on along the minus strand of CM033470.1, from coordinate 323,006,476 downwards.
GAAAAGTAACATTAGCCCTTAGAAACTGCAGTATGGCTTTGCCCTGTAATCAGGAGGTTGATCAAGTGGATTACGTTACTTGAATAATACCGCTTTAAGGTGCTGCAAAGGTTTAATTTGCAAACCCCAATGGATCGTATAGAGAAAGAAGGAGTGTGTGGTCTATACTGACACATCAAGGAGAATGAGTAGACCAGAGGCCTATAGATTGGTCAGAATCAAGGTCGTTTCTAATAGAGAGGAACGAAACTGCGCGTTGGTTCTGATATCGGTTCTGCGGAACCCTTTGAAGTTCCAAAAATCCGGCTGTATGGGAATTTTTCTAATTTTCGCTGGACATTTTAGATTTTTAGAGTTTCATTTTTGAATTTCAATGATAAAATTTCGAAAATCCATTGGATCTGCAGATTTTTTCATCGTAACCAGGTCGAAACCAGGTTCATTTCAAAACTGGTTATTATCACTAGTTACTAAAGGGGTTTCAGCAGAGTGGCAGAATAAACACCGGGAACCATAGTGAGTATGGGAGAAAATAAACATGGAAAGCAATAGAGAAAAGATTGTAAGTATGGACGAGGGTAAAATCTAGTTGATTACAGTTTTTATCTTAAAAAAAATGTTTTTATCTGCCGTTCACTGGAAACTATCATTCTCCCTACTATCACTGTACAATGTTTTAGTTGATCTCCACTATTTCTTAGAAAAATCTGAACATCTTACATTTCAGCTGTCAATCTAGTGCCGTAATTTCATGGCACAGTTCTGCGTAATTGGTGACAGTTAGAGTGTTGAATTGCACTGTGGGTAATTCCCCACCCAAGGGGTTATAGTTATTAATGAGCATGCTTGACTTAAGTGGGGTTGGTGGTCATCATTTCAGAATAATGAAAAAGATAATGAATTAAGTAATGGTATATGGCAAGTAGAGTAATATTGATTCAATTTAGAGGAAAAACGTATCTATAACATGAGCAAGTTATATGGCGCTTCCTTCTTATAAAACGAAGTCAAGAGTCAGACAGGGTATCTAGACGATTGTTTCTAAACATGTTCTCTATATTATTTACATTAAAACATTAAGTATCATTAACTTTCATCTTTTAAGGTTAAAGGAATCTTACCTTAAACTTGGTTTATAATAAGTGTAACAATACTTGAATTATTTAAGGTCATATGATACCCCAAACCACATGACCATCGCAGTATCTATAGAAACCAATGGTATCTAATACATCTATGCATTTATTAAAACAATGGCTGCTGCCCATAGAGTTGCCAGATTTATGCACAGAAGATTATATTCCTATGGCATAAATTTTCCCCTAAAAAGGCCATCCATTCAACAAAATTATTTTCTAGTCATTTTGTCAATAATATTTTTTTAAGTGGGCGTGGTTTGTGAAGGTGAGTTTGGTGGGCTAACTAACACTAGCTGGGTGAACTGGAGGGCTGAGTTGACACTGGCTGGTGAACTGGAGATCTGCGCAGCCACTGTTAGGTCTGCCCTCCAGTTCACCAGCCCGTGTTGACCATGTCACAAGGTGGATGGTAATATATGTGCCCCCAAACAAAGACTGGTGCCCACAGAGACATGGTAGCGGTGGCTCATGCATTATCCCAGTCGCGATGGGAAAACATTCTTTTTAAAGTGCACTTCATACTGTCACAGGGCCCTGGGTATTGTGGGTATTATGGCAGAAGTCTGGCATTAGTAATTTTTCTCAATGCAATGGTCCTACTGTGATAGAGCTAGCCAGGGATATACTGAGAGGAGAATTGCATGGTCACTGCAGGAAGCCACACTAGAGCTTCTAGTAGTAAAATTTTGCAAAAGGAAATTCACATCGAGCAGTGAACAATGAAACAGTTTATCTCATCAGTTTATCAACCTATCAGTATGTTTTTATGTTTATGTGGGGAAAACCAGAGTAAATAGAAACCCACTGGGGGAAACCAGAGTAACTTAAGGAAACCCACACACAGAACGGGGATAATGGAAATGCAGCCGAGGGAGGATTTGAACCAGGAATTCAGTGTTAACCCCTGAGCCACTGTCCACATTTATGAGTTGATAACAGGAACTTATAATAAAGCGTCTCACCTCGAATCCCTCTGTACCTAGAATAATATCGGGCTGAGCCAGTAGACTGTTTCTGGGAAGGGCTGCTGGATTGAAAGATTTCATTGGTGCGTTTCTTCCTGGTACAACTTATCACCTATCTTCTTTGCTGGAAAAGAAATTAAAAAGAAGTTTATGCATTACATTGCTGGGACTTTATGTAAAACACTAATATTTTCTTAAAGAACAATTATACTGTTATCAACCACCCTCAAATAAACCCTATAAATGTCTAACTTCACTCCCACACAACGTCTGGAAACCAGCCAATCGGAAAACTTGCTTCTTGCAGGCCCGGAAAAGGTGGTATGAACAGGACAAGCTATTGGATCTTCAAAAAATGATTGCAGACATCTAAAGTAGGCCCAGGGCTGAACACCTAGCATTTAGGTCACCAATGGGAAGGAACTTTTATTGGTAAGGAGGTTGGGTGATAAAAGTTCAATTTTTTTTTTAACAATAAATCCCAGAGTGTTTTCTGTTGTAGAATATCCTGTACAGGAAATCATTATATATATTCTGTTGGTTGGATGTTTAGTAAGAATTAAATCACAGCGTCAGCTGCTTTCTCTAGAAAGGAAAGAATGTGTAGGGAGTATAAAAGTGGTTCTCTGACTTCAGTATTATTCCCCCTACAGTATGCAAACCAGTAGTGAAGTATGGAGAGGCCATTAGGGAAAAGGGTTCGATGGTTACCGAGACAAAGGAGGGTCTTTGTGAGAAAGTGAAATTGTTCAGTGACTTTCATACATGTTAAAACAGAACCTCAGTCGTCTAACAAAGGTCCATAGTCCGGTGGGGAAAAAGGTCTCAAGATACAGCCAAATATCAGTCCTGATATCAACGACACTTTCTCCACCCAACTATATCTCTAAACCCCTGAATGGGATTGTATTCTGGTCCCTTATTACTCTATTGAATTTAGTCTGTTCCTTGTGAAAGGAAGGAACAGAGTTGGAAATTTTTCAGTGATCCCCGATTTCAATTGTTTATTGATAATTTAGTTTGACTCTATTTAATGAACGTACACATGAAAATGTCAGCATGTGAGTTCCAAACCTAATGCCCTTCTCATTCCTGGGACCCCCACCTACTGTAGTTCACCAATAAAAGGTTTTGTCAGTGCTTCTATAAATGTGTAATCAGTAAAGCCCGTTAGGTTGCAAATGTTTTTTTTCTTTACCTCATTGACTTATGGGTAAAGTGAGCTACTCAGTCACGATTAGTTAAAGAAGTAAAGTAAATTATAATTGTCCTGTCTTATCATAATGAAAGGTACTAGATGATGAGAAATTAGAGCAGTATAAACCACACCTAAACTTAAAGCCTGCGGCCACCGGTGACTGTACAGATCCAAGACTTACTACACTGCTATCATTTGTGCATCCTACGCGTCGGCATAAATAACTATAGATCTGCCTGTTAGATATCGCAATCGGCTGTTTTTATAACTTTACTATGATGCTCACGATCAGCTGTTTATATACGTATCTAGCAGGCAGATCTATAGTTACAACGCTGCTCGGGACAGCACAAATGGATCTTGCCAAATGAATAGCAGCATAATAAGGCTGTATGCAGTCATCGCTGTAACAGCTTATCACGTACCGTATCTATCCTGGCGCTAAGGAGGGGGAGGGAGGTGTATAAAAAGGGCCTTCCATTGGAATTGTCCATTCCATTATCGCCAAGAAGAGTAAGGTGGGCATTCCATATTAGCCACATGATCAGTTCACACCCTTCCCCTGCTGAGACCCAGCACCAGGCACAAGCTAGTCCCAATCTGCACCTGCTAAGTTCTAAAGGGACACTAAACTGAAAAAAATGACTTGCTATATTTTTAGCACTGTCAGGAACTTGATCCCTTTTTGCGCTCAGTGCTCCATCAATAGATCTCCTCATGTCCTGTTAGCTCACTCCTAATTAGTATGCATGTCTCCTCTTTATGTATCCACCCCCTCCCCAAACTGAGGCGCAGATAGAGTGTGGAGCATGTGCAGTGGAAATTATCTGTGCCCCCTACAGCCAATAGCATTCACCCAGTGATTTTGTGTTATAGTGAAAGTAAAATTGCATTGCTATGGGAAGGTAAGAGCACTGGGAGCTGTAATCATGCTTGAATCAAGTAATGATGAAAGTTAATCGGATGAAAGTTCAGTTGGACATGTCAGGTGATTTCGTCTGATCATTCGGTCTTCTGTGTACTGCATGGTTGGTCATGGGAAATATCGGCGGCAGATATTTTGACCCAGCTGACCAGTCAACGGGGAAACCATTTCATCTGTAGAACACAAAATACCTTTCTCCCCACAATACGTAGTATGATAGGCACTTGTGCTGTGTTATACACACATATACTCAGATGATTACCCATGAACAACCTGCATCGCCCAACTGAAATAAGAAAAAAATAATAAAGAAAATACCCTTCGTAATGATTTATTCCATTCCTACTTCCCTAATAGAGAAGGTTTTATTTTAGTGGATATAGGAAAGCATAGAGAAAGACATATGGTATTGGATAGAGTTCCACCCTGAGGCTGCCCCAGAATTCCTCATTCCTCCAGACACGGACTGAATAACCCGTTTTGTATTTATTTACTGCTTATCAGCATTTAATCCAAATGCTACGAAACCTTAGCAATGTCTCATTTTTTCAGTTTTAAGTTCTCCAAGGATTAGAACATTTTAGCAGAACACAAAACATTGATAGTTGTGCCACAAGGTAAAATGTATACATATTAGGAAACATACTTTTTTTTCCTGGCTGAAAAATCAAGATAATGTACTTATTGTACTATTATTATATTATTATTATTGTTTTTAGCTGCTGGTTTAAGTTGTTGGTGTACACTTTAAGCTCATTCGTTGTCTATAAATAATGTAATCTTGGAGATGGGTTGCATTGATCTTCCTCAAAGAGCCAATAAATAATCTCCAGGTGATGATCTGTGGCACAGCAGGAAGGAGCAGCATGATTAATTAACTACAAATACAACAGTAGTTACTACTTACAAACTTAGAAAATATAATCAATGCACATTCCTAGGCCCCATACAATATCATATTATCTGCACACTGGCATACATTATTAGCAAAGTGGTTTTAGTATACATTACTGTGATCCAATGAATGAAAAGCTTCCAACCACGTCAAGGTAACCCCAGTCTGAAAGGTTCTAACTTCTAACACATGCCTGTCACAGAGACACAGAAACAGTGTAGGAAGAGAGCCTTACAAGCCTAAATTTAGGAGTGTAGGAAGAGAGCCTTAACAAGCCTATAATTTAGAATTGACAGCAGCGACAGACATCATCATTCATATTTGTCTGCTTAGAATAAAGAATTTCCAAGCTAAATATGCTGTTGACTTTTTAGTAAGGAATAATGTTCATGGAAACTCTTTATGTAACACCAACAACCAATTTTGCACAAATGTTCATTAGTCATTGAAAATCTTACTGATACAGGATTAACAACCGGATTTCATCCTTCTTCAGGAAACGCTCTTCTTCAGTAATCTGCTGGATTCTTTTCGGGGTCCCCACAAAGAACATGACTTCCCTGTTGTAGAGAAGAAAGTATTTTAGGCTGTGTACATAAGGGCTGATATTTTGTCTTAATTGGCAAAATATTTTGCTGCAACAAATTCTTCCATCCGATTCTTTAGACAAAATCAAACAATATCAATGGAATGTGGAGGAAATGTTTTTGAAATTGTGAGGTTTTGAGTGAACCACATAGGTTTGGTCTCAACTCACACAGACTGGGGTTACCTTGATGTGGTTGAATGGCTTTTCATTCATGTGATCACAGTAATGTATACTAAAACCCCTTTGTTATAAAGTATGCCAGTGTGCAGATAATATGATATTGTATGGGGCCTAGGAATGTGCATCGATTATCTTTCTATGTTTGTAGAAATGTTTGACCAGATCAGTAGCACTTCCGCAAAATGTAGTTGTAAATAGCCTAATTGGAGTGCTTCCACAATCCTTGTATTTTAGGTATTTATTGGAGGCTGTCTGGTCTAGCTTCCATTTGGTAATGCACCCCCAACACGCCCCTTTTATAAGAGGTCCTATGCCTTAAATATAAAGCACTGGATGGAAGCACTGAAGGGCTGGGGGGAAGTGAGAAAGCCTGTTATATTGATCCAGTGCACAAACTATGAGAAATGCAAACGTTTGCTAATGGTAAAGGGGTTAGAAGTTAGGACCTTCCAGACAAGGGGTACCTTGACGTGGTTGGAAGGCTTTTCATTCTTGTGATCACAGTAATGTATACTAAACCCCTTTGTTTATAAAGTATGCCAGTGTGCAGATAATATGATATTGTATGGGGCCTAGGAATGTGCATTGATTATCTTTCTATGTTTGTAAACTTATACACACTCTTAATATACATATATTTTAAGGGGAGGTACATTTCCCTTATATAATGCCATTGAATTCCATCAAAACTGCGACAGGCAGTAAACATATTCTTAATTTTCTCTGTTTGGAAGAAGCAGATATGTTTTATGGGCTTGTCCCACCATCCCAGACCACATAGCCATGTTTCTAAGTTGGCTTGGCTTAGGTGATCCAGGGGCATGGGGCCTGTTTACATCCAGTCTTTCTCCCTTACTTGATTGCAACGTTGGCTACAAAACTATACAAACCCAGGGATGAGGATCTACTGGTTCTGGTTCTCATCCTTGGTACTTTAAATGAAAGAGAGTGGTTCATTTAACTGTTCATTTAAGCAATGAAGATTGTTAACTCATTGAAAGGGTCCAGCATAAAAAAACCTTTTTATAATCTGGTAGAGCGCCCCCCCCCCCCCCCCAACCAATTTTGCATTATTAAGAATTATCAAAGATGCCTCTGAAGGGACTTACCTGACCCGGTCCCTCAGCCGCCTCTACACTGCTGGTCGCGGCAGTTATTTTTATGCTGGACATGCCCTTTAAGTAACTTCAGTGTTCATTAACCCAGGTATCAGTCCTCAAATCCTCTCCCCAGTATAAATGTAATGCTGATATTCTTAAACTGTGGTAGTGATAAAGGGCAACTATAGTTTTTTTTTTAACATAAAAAGGCCATTTCTGAAGAGGTAAGAAAGCTTACTATTACCTCCCTGGCTGCTATCAAGAGCGATGAGCTGTTAGGCTGGGTACACATGGAGGGACTTTTGTCCTGGCCAAGCGCTCGCTACGAGAGAGCACTTGGCCGGGAAATGTCCATCAGTCGAGCGATCAATTCGAGCGATCGATCGTGCGGTCCCATAGGGAACCGCATGATCGATTGATCTGAATTTTCCGACATGCCCGATCCAGACGACGAACGATTGATGTCGGTCGGTGCCGCCCGCCCCACACTAGCCAATATTTCGGCCGATTAACCCAAAAGTGCCGTGAATCGGTTGGTCGACCGAAAATATTGGCTGGTGTGTACCCAGCCTTAAACTTCCACCCGCTCCTCTGTTGCCTCTTTAATGACACCCCTCATGCATAGCACTGGTATTGGGTTGACTCCTCAGGGGCTCCGAAGTGTGCAGTTCCTTTTGTTATTCACTCACAGTAGAATGTTAACTCCCATGCATGAAGGGGTGAAATTCACTTTAAAAGGACCCTCCGATGTGATGCAGATAGTGATAAAGTAAATAGCCTTCATTTTTATATTTGATTTGGTTTTCCAACCTCAGTAACTTTTTGCTCTGCTGCTCAGCAGCTTTGTAATTAATTTCCTATTTGGTTGATAGGATTACTGTTCTAAGAAAAAAAGACGGCGATCTCGATGTCACAAGGACACAATGAGTTTCAGAGAAGCTGTTCAGATTTAATGGGAAATACAAAAAATAGCTATAAAAATACCAGCTAGACTCCCGGTGAATAGCCGCCTGCTCGCGGTATTAGGGGTCACAGACTGTGGAAAACGAAGTGGCATTTTCCATTTAGACAAAATTAGATTTAGGATAAACAAACATTAAAGTAAATGAATGTGTGGATTCCATTTCTTGCAGGGAGCTGAACCGCATCATTTATACCTTAAGAAACTCTTGTATTTGCCTTAACAATGGTATAACCACAATTTTACCCTCTCCTTGTACCTCCTCCACAGCAGAGACATTAACATGGAACCCAATCCTTCCAATTACAGAGGGTAAAAGTTAAACCTTGAGGTCCACACCTCTGGGATGGCAATGTGCAGGTTTAGTTCGCCTCGGCCCTGCAGTGTCTGGGGGCATGGTCAATGGAAAGATCTTTCATTGGCCGAGTCAAGATGGGGCAGAACGCTTACTCAGATGTGACGACTTATGATATAAGAGAACTATTACCATTGTAAACTGATTGTACCACTTTGCCTTACCTGTCCTCTCATTCCCACCTTCTTCCACTTTAGGTGGCACATTCCATAAGGCCACATCAGCTGCACGTGGTGCTTTTCGGTTGTCTCCTCATTCCAATCCTAGCAGAAAACATCAAGACACCATTTCTTGTTTATATTTATATATTTTGCCCTCCTTATTCCTCTTTAACTATTTTCTAAATAATTGTTTATAATAAATTGTATAATAATGATATAACCTGGTCAATCTCCGGCAACAGCTGCGTCTGTTTGTTTTTGTGTTATCGGGTGACTGTGGTTACCATAGGGACCGGTAAAAACAAGTGAAGCAGGTGGAGCAGCCATTTTGGATTTTATTGTGTTTTCCCAATGGAAAAGCTATTATTTAATTTCCATGTCTGAAGCATTCAACCAATTATCAAACTCCTCTCTCTTCCACTTCAGGTCCCAGAGGTTTCATGCCTCTCCGTTTTATAAGTCACACGTGATCTACACCATGGAAAGCTACAGATAAACAAAACATTCTGTTGTTTAGCTTTAAATTGTGTTGGCAACTTTTCTCCGAAGGCTTAAATGAAGTGTTAGGTTTGCATTAATGAACTAAATTACATGAAACATCTAAAGAACATGTACAAACACAGACGGGCTTCTAAGTTTAGCAAATCCCAGACCTAAACTGGTGAGTCGTCAATGTCTCCATTGTGAAGCTTCTAATCACCCTTTTTAGACCATGTACTGTAGAAGTCTACTTGAAGGAAATAATTCTAAGCCTAAACCTGGCCACAACACTCACAAGGAATTGTACACTGAAAAATGACTTTGTAGTTATTGTGTTTGTTTTGGAGGTTCTGCCAATCAACTTGGACCCCACATTGCTAGTTGCTACTACAGTTCTTGTGGGCTTGCAGACTTGTGATCTACATACAAGTGACCTTTATTAAAAATAGCACATTCCTACCTTTAAAGGATAGGTTCACTCAAAAAGTGAACGCATTTGAGTTGCTCATTAATTGAAGAATGGGAGGTAAAGGTCTAACCTCTGTTCTTCAATTAATGTTACAGGAGACAGAAACAAGGAGCAAAACTTACCAGCAAGTGCCTTCCCTCGAGTCACATGACAGTTCCCAGAGGAATCAGCAGTGCTTGTGGGTAAGTTTTGCTCAGTGGCGTGACTACAGCCCCTGTGATGGCGGAGGGGCCTGGGGGCTAAGAGGGCCCAGCAATCTCCTTATTGGTATGCGCACCTTTACTTATTTATGCATGATCAGCTGTTTAAAAGCAGGGGGGGTCCAAGGTTTTGTAGGGAGATTGGGTAGGGGGGCAGGCTCCTGTAGATTTGCCTCAGGTTTTTTACTTTGTTCGGCTCCTGTAACATTAAACAGAAGAGAGAGTAGTAGAATATCTCCTTTACTTCTCTTTTAAACTTTTCAATGAATGAGCAACCGAATAGGTTTACTTTTTGAGTGAGCTCATCCTTTAAATTAGCTCTAGTTTCATACTTCTAGCTGCAGTCTATCCAAAGTTACAGCAGTATAAGGGTGGTGCCAAAAATATCTTATGGTGTGTACCCAGCCTAAAAGAGTAGCCACACAAACATTTGTGTTCTATGTGGAGTAGAAAAAACTCCAAAGAACTACCAAATCAAATAATTAAAGCAAATGCCGCATAATCACTTCTGCTCTTAAATTAGAAGCCCCAACACCAGAGAGCGCTGGTATGAACAAAGGGAAGGCATCAGCAAAATATAAATTGTGTATTACAAGAGATAACATACAGTATCCTGTACAATATAAATAAGGGTTTAATATATTACCTTCTCGCTTAACTGGTCAACAATCACTTCTCACTCTGACCTCACTCATTTAAATGCTGTGATTTCTAATATTCTTATAAACACTAGAGCTCTGAATATCCTTATAACAGTGCTTAGCTATGTCATCAGTTCTAAACAGTGCTTAGCTATGTCATTAGTTTTAAATGGTGGTTGACTATGTCATCAGTTATAAGATTGTTAGCTATATCATTAGTTATAAACAGTGGTTATCTATGTAAACAGTTATAAATAGTGGCTAGCTATGTCATTAGGTATGAATGGTTTTTAGTTATGTCATCAGTTATTAATGGGGTTAGCTATGTATTAGTTATGAAAGGTAGATAGCTATGTCATAGTTATTAATGGTTGTTAGTTATGTCATTAGTTATTAATGGGGTTAGCTATGTCATTAGTTATGAATGGTGGTTAGCTATGTCCTTAGTTATAACGGTGGTTAGCTATGTCATTAGTTTAAACGGTGGTTGACTATGTTATCAGTTATAAGTGATTGTAGCTATTATATAGTTATAAACAGTGGTTATCTATGTAAACAGTTAAAATAGTGGCTAGCTATGTCATTAGGTATGAATGGTTTTTAGTTATGTATCAGTTTTAATGGGGTTAGCTATGTCATAGTTATGAAAGGTAGACAGCTATGTCATTAGTTATTAATGGTTGTTAGTTATGTCATTAGTTATTAATGGGGTTAGCTATGTCATTAGTTATGAATGGTGGTTAGCTATGTCCTTAGTTATAAACGGTGGTTAGCTATGTCATTAGTTTTAAACGGTGGTTGACTATGTTATCAGTTATAAGTGATTGTTAGCTATATCATTAGTTATAAACAGTGGTTATCTATGTAAACAGTTATAAATAGTGGCTAGCTATGTCATTAGGTATGAATGGTTTTTAGTTATGTCATCAGTTATTAATGGGGTTAGCTATGTCATTAGTTATGAAAGGTAGATAGCTATGTCATTAGTTATTAATGGTTGTTAGTTATGTCATCAGTTATTAATGGGGTTAGCTATGTCATTAGTTATGAATGGTGTTAGCTATGTCCTTAGTATAAAAGGTGGTTAGCTATGTCATTAGTTTTAAACGGTGGTTGACTATGTCATCAGTTATAGTGATTGTTAGCTATATCATTAGTTATAAACAGTGGTTATCTATGTAACAGTTATAAATAGTGGCTAGCTATGTCATTAGGTATGAATGGTGGTTACCTATTTCATCGGTTATAAATGGTGGCTAGCTATGTGATTAGCTATGAATGGTGGTTAGCTATGTCATTAGTTATAAATCATGGTTAGCTATGTCATTAGTTATAAATGGTGGTTAGCTATGTCATTAGTTATGAATGGTGGTTAGCTATCTCATTAGTTATGAATGGTGGTTAGCTATGTTGTTAGTTATAAATTAGGTAGCTATGTCATTATCTAAAATGGTGGTTGCTATGTCATTAGTTATGAATATTGGCTGCTACAGTATGTCATTAGTTATAAATGGTGGCTAGCTATGTCATTAGTTATGAACAGTGGTTAGCTATGTTGTTAGTTATAAATTATGGTTAGCTATGTCATTATCTATAAATGGTGGTTAGCTATGTCATTAGTTATGAATATTGGCTGGCTACAGTATGTCATTAGTTATAAATGGTGGCTACTGGCTAGCTATGCCATTAGTTATAAATGGTGGTAGCTATGTCATTAGTTATAAATGGTTGTTAGCTATGTCATTAGATGTAAATGTTCGCTAGCTATGTCATTAGTTATAAATGGTGGTAAGCAATGTCATTAGTTTAATGGTTGTTAGCTATGTCATTAGTTATAAATGGTGGATAGCTATGTCATTAGTTATAAATGGTTGTTAGCTATGTCATTAGATGTAAATGTTGGCTAGCTATGTCATTAGTTATAAATGGTGGTGGTAAGCAATGTAATTAGTTAAAATGGTGGTTTGGCTATGTCATTAGTTATAAATTGTGGTTAGCTACGTCATTAGTTATAAATGGTGGTTGGCTATGTCATTAGTTTAATAATGGTGGTTGGCTATGTCATTGTTATAAATTGTGGGGTTAGCTATGTCATTAGTTATAAATGGTGGATAGCTATGTCATTAGTTATAAATGGTTGTTAGCTATGTCATTAGATGTAAATGTTGGCTAGCTATGTCATTAGTTATAAATGGTGGTAAGCAATGTAATTAGTTATAAATGGTGGTTGGCTATGTCATTAGTTATAGATTGTGGTTAGCTATGTCATTAGTTATAAATGGTGGTTGGCTATGTC
>CM033470.1:322966202-322993801 GCA_019447015.1 Hymenochirus boettgeri | reverse complement strand
ATGAAAGGTAGACAGCTATGTCATATTATTAATGGTTGTTAGTTTGTCATTAGTTATTAATGGGGTTAGCTATGTCATTAGTTATGAATGGGGGTTAGCTATGTCCTTAGTTATACGGTGGTTAGCTATGTCATTAGTTTTAAACGGTGGTTACTATGTCATCAGTTATAAGTGATTGTTAGCTTATCATTAGTTATAAACAGTGTTATCTATGTAAACAGTTATAAATAGTGGCTAGCTATGTCATTAGGTATGAATGGTTTTTTAGTTATGTCATCAGTTATTTGGGGTTAGCTATGTCATTAGTTATGAAAGGTAGATAGCTATGTCATTAGTTATTAATGGTTGTTAGTTATGTCATCAGTTATTATGGGTTAGCTATGTCATTAGTTATGAATGGTGTTAGCTATGTCCTTAGTATAACGTGGTTAGCTATGTCATTAGTTTTAAACGGTGGTTGACTATGTCATCAGTTATAAGTGATTGTTAGCTATATCTTAGTTAAAAACAGTGGTTTCTATGTAAACGTTATAAATAGTGGCTAGCTATGTCATTAGGTATAATGGTGTTACCTATTTCATCGGTTTTAATGGTGGCTAGCTATGTGATTGCTATGAATGGTGGTTAGCTATGTCATTAGTTATAAATCATGGTTAGCTATGTCATTAGTTATAATGGTGGTTAGCTATGTCATTAGTTATAATGGTGGTTAGCTATCTCTTATTTATGAATGGTGGTTAGCTATGTTGTTAGTTATAAATTATGGTTAGCTATGTCATTATCTATAAATGGTGGTAGCTATGTCATTAGTTATGAATATTGGCTGCTACAGTATGTCATAGTTATAAATGGTGGCTAGCTATGTCATTAGTTATGAACAGTGGTTACTATGTTGTTAGTTATAAATTATGGTTAGCTATGTCATTATCTATAAATGGTGGTTACTATGTCATTAGTTATGAATATTGGCTGGCTACAGTATTGTCATTAGTTATAAATGGTGGCTACTGCTAGCTATGCCATTAGTTATAAATGGTGGTAAGCTATGTCATTATTTATAATGGTTGTTAGCTATGTCATAGATGTAAATGTTCCTAGCTAGTGTCATTAGTTATAAATGGTGGTAAGCAATGTCATTAGTTATAAATGGTTGTTAGCTATGTCATTAGTTATAAATGGTGGATAGCTATGTCATTAGTTATAAATGGTTGTTAGCTATCATTAGATGTAAATGTTGGCTAGCTATGTCATTAGTTATAAATGGTGGTAAGCAATGTAATTAGTTATAATGGTGGTTGGCTATGTCTTATTTTTATAAATTGTGGTTAGCTACTGTCATTAGTTATAAATGGTGTTGGCTATGTCATTAGTTATAAATGGTGGTTGGCTATGTCATTTTTATAATTGTGGTTAGCTATGTCATTAGTTATAAATGGTGGATAGCTATGTCATTAGTTATAAATGGTTGTTAGCTATGTCATTAGATGTAAATGTTGGCTAGCTATGTCATTAGTTATAAATGGTGGTAAGCAATGTAATTAGTTATAATGTTGGTTGGCTATTTCATTATTTATGATTGTGGTTAGCTATGTCATTATTTATAAATGGTGGTTGGCTATGTCATTAGTTATAAATGGTGGTTGGCTATGTCATTAGTTATAAATTGTGGTTACATGTCATTAGTTATAAATGGTGTTGGCTATGTCATTATTTATAAATTGTGGTTAGCTATGTCATTAGTTATAAATGGTAGTAACTATGTCATTAGTTTATAAATGGTGGTTGGCTATGTAATAAGTTATAAATTGTGGTTAGCTATTGATTAGTTGTAAATGGTGGAGGGCTATGTCATTAGTTTTAAATTGTGGTTAGCTATGTCATTAGTATAATTTGTTTTAGCTATGTCATTAGTTAATAATGGTAGTAAGCTATGTCATTAGTTATAAATGGTGGTTGGCTATGTAATTAGTTATAAATTGTGGTTAGCTATGTCATTAGTTTAAATGGTGGTTAGCTATGTCATTAGTTATAAATGGTGGTTATCTATGTCATTAGTTATAAATGGTGGTTATCTATGTCATTAGTTATAAATGGTGGTTAGCTATGTCATTAGTTATAAATGGTGGTTATCTATGTCATTAGTTATAAATGGTGGTTAGCTATGTCATTAGTTATAAATGGTGGTTAGCTATGTCATTAGTTATAAATGGTGGTTGGCTATGTCATTATAATGTGTGGCTATGTCATTAGTTATAAATGGTGGTTAGCTATGTCATTAGTTATAAATGGTGGTTAGCTATGTCATTAGTTATAAATGATAGTTAGCTATGTCACATCTACAGACTATGACCAGATGACCAAACATAAAAATGTTTCTGTATACTTTGTGGAGAAATCACTTTCACAACAGGCAAGCTCACTTTAAACAACTTAAGGGCCATATTATATGACTACTATTTCCTTCCCGGCAATGGGGCGTGTTCACATATAGATTGCAATATTGATATTTTGCAATGGGGAAAATGCCGTTTCGCTCCTTTATTGTCGCCATCATTTTTTTATGACACACATCCTAAAAGATAAAGATGCAGCGATAAAAATGTAGCAGTAAAATACTGGTCCGCTATGAGTCTCTGACCGCGGTGTTGTTTTATGTCATGGCAGAAAAATAACCTTATGGGTGGCAAAGGGGCCATGGCGTGTTTTGCACAATACTGCACGGGATCGGAATTTAGAGCCTCTTGGAGCACCGCTGAATTCACTCCGTCCCATTACCCATGTTCCACTTTTGTCTTGCGTGACACGGGGAACAAGAGCACAATCAATTTGCATCAAAGGACTGTTTTTATAAGACGCTTTTTAGCTATTTCGCCACACAATGCTTTTAACGACGCTCTTGTTAAACACGCTGTAGAATCCAGATACCGGTGCTGTATTGTACTACATTGTATACAATACCAGAGTGGACGTACATGTATGATCATGGCCATAAATGGACCACCATGTTCGTAAGTGCAATTGTGGCCGTAATTTTACAATGACCTTTGATTTCGTATACCACGGCTATAAAAATAGAACCCCAAGCTCTATCTATAATGCATAGAAATTTTATTACCAAAAACATGGCGACCATTCCACCATTAGTCGCCCTGATTATAATGCTTTAAAAGCGATTTCATAAAGAGCAAGTTCACTGTAAAGTCTGCAATTCCTTTTTGGAAACATGATTAAACCTGAGAAGGACATACCACTGGACAGATCACAGGCTGGAATGGCCCACTAGCTATAAAATGGTTATCATTCATTTAACCTTTAGTGCTGGTCTGATTACTATAATCTGCAGTTCCTGCTGGAATCTTGGAAGCAAATAGCAATCCTATGCAAAGCCAGTAGGGATAACTGTCTGGATGTGTATATCCCAGTTGAACATTGTCTTTATTGGAATCACCATGAAACTTGAACAAGCCTCTGCAAGTTTATCTCTGAATAACAATATAATATTCTGTGCCAAGAGAATAATTCTTCCTAGACAGGGTGGTGTCACATCAACCGACAAAAACAATTAGTTAAATTGGCACAAAACATGATTGTTTAAACCAACAGATCACCTAGATCCACACTCTTTAACTGCTCTTAAAGGACAACTTTACCGTAAAGTTATAATCTAGTTATAATCAATCCCTACCTCCCTGCCACAGGTACTTTTAATTTTAACGTTTTTTTATAAAAACTTTATATGCAATATAGTTCTCCTTTAACTCTTAACAGAAGGTTCTCATTCATTCAGGTCACTGTATATCTGTAATATTCAGTTAGATCTGAAAGGACATCTATACTGAAAAAACATTTTTTATTTAATATTCCCTTTACTGAAACTATCATTCTTCCCCAGTATCATGGTATCAGTAATTTGTTGATCTGCCCCTATTTCTTTAGTTAACCAATCTGAACCATCTTAGATTTCATCTGTCAATCAGTGCCTTATTAACATAAACTCTTCTGCTGTGTGTAGTTTTGTTCCCGAATGGTGACAGTTGGTATGTGTGAATTGCATAGTGGGAAATTCCCTCTCCCAGTACTGGATTGATGAGCATGCTTTACTCTAAAAAGTCATTTCAGATGGAAGAGAGTTGATTAAGAGTGGAGGAGAATATGTAACCCGAAAACAAGTACTGGACTGAAGGCATGCAGCAACTCCCACTCCTCAGAGTAAGGGCTACTTTCATGTATTTATTTATAGATTAAGATAAAATGTTTGTTTTTTTTCATTATAGTTTTTAAGTATATTACCTTTGGAACAAAACACTGTTATTATTCCAAAAGCCTTGAACCTCATTATGTATGTTAGAAAACGTATCATAATGTCTATACCCTTGATGATGCATGTTGACGAGTTGACAGACAATATGCAAATGTAACATTTCATTTAAAGGCACTGGGTAGATAAAGCGGATAAGGAAGTGTGATCTAAATTTTGGAAAATGGAAGGAAAGATTAAAGAGTCATTGGTGTTTTCAATGGACATTAAAATTGAAGAGTGTCAGAGAGGAGGTTAAGATGATGATAAGAAGGCAATAGACATGTGTATGGAAAGGCCATTCTGATTGGAATTCCTTAGGAACACATGCAGTTAAGTCTGTTTACAATATGAGTCTCTGGTATGCTTCAGAAGTTCTCTGTTCCTCGTTGATCCTGGATAAGCCAAATGTATCAATCCTTGTTAAGGTCTTGGTGAATGGAATGTCAGTAATTAGCTAACATAGTCCCCATTATAAGCCAACAGCAACCCTCCTCATTAAAGCAGATTGATATAAAGGATGGTTAGGCCAAGTCATCAGAGTCCACAATAACTGAAACCAATGGATATCTTTGTATGAAGGGAAAGTCAGACGTGTAATTGATAGAACTGCAGAAATGAGATATTAATTGACAGAAAAGTACAAGAAGTGCAGTAAAAATTTGAATATTTGAATATTTAATTAGGGCTCTGCTTCATCAGGAACTCTAGCGATACAGGAGACAGACGGGTTTGATGGGTCTCTTGGGATGAACCCAATGTATAGTGATGCATAGAAGTCTTATTGCTCTTTCCTGATTTCCCTATTAGTTACACGTGAATAGTTTCACATCTTTAAATAGTATCAAGGCCAAATTGAATCTGATAAACCCTAAACACGGTTATTAATAAAGAAACGTGGATTTCCAAATCCGTGCACCATGTGTAAAATATTAATGAGAACCAGGATTCATGCAGCGATGTTGGTTGAATCTAGATTAAAGCCATGGACAATACCTCATTGCCTCTAATTTAACACTTGCAAATCTTACATAGAAAAGGGCTACAAGATCCAGAAAGAGATACACAGACTAACATTACTGCAACTTTTATTGTGACATATAATTGATGGGTTTAGTAATATTAACATAGTAACAGTAATTAAGGTTGATAAAAGACATTCGTCCATCAAGTCCAACCTATTCACTTTTTTTTTTACCCTACCTAACAGTTGATCCAAGGAAGGCAAAAACCCCAGCTAAAAAGGGGGAAAAAATTCCTTCCTGACTCCAAACGGCAATCGGAAAGTATCCCTGGATCAAACAGATCTATAGCATTAATACCAGTAATTCTCAATATTTTTTAGTTTTAGAAACTTATCCAGGCCTTTTTTAAGTTGTTCATTGGTTAGAAGCTTGGGGACACCGTAGAACACGACCGTAAGTCTGGTGTATGAGTGAAATTGGCTGAACTTGATTTGTTGTTGGACTTTCCTTCTTGTTTGAAGGACAACTGCATGGTTATTGCTCCACACTCCTTTTATCCCAGGGCCTAACCAATAGGAAGACACGTACTGAAAAGCGTTTCTTTCCTGTAATAGTTCTCTAATATAGGAATTCTGCTCAAAGGCAGGTTTATAAACACAATTTGGGGGATTCCTATAATACATTAGGTTACAATTTTTTTGATAACAAATTCACAACACAACGATAATTATGATATCTTGCGTATACAGGGCCCCATTAGTATAGTTTCTGTGCCTATAGTATAAACATAGGGGTTTAGTACAAATGCCTGCTTGGCTGAAGACTATTGACAGTCCCGTTTAAGTGAGCATAATATTATTACACTATTAAGAGCCACTTTTGTTGTGGGTGTTTAGTGATGGCCAGATCTGGCTCACTAAATGCCACTACACGGTGATATTTAGCATGTGTGGTTAGTTTTAACAGATATACTTTCTGTCACAAACGTGTCATTTTAACTCTGTAATTGCACATTCATTTTCAAATTATCCCACTTTATTGGCAGTGTCAACTAATATGGCAGCTTCCACCTAGTTCAACCCAGAGGCACTCACAGGTTTAAAAAGACTCTGGATTTACACAAGTATTCTCTCTTCATCTCCATATGTTTTTTGCAGAGGATCTAAGCTCAGCAGGGTATCTATGGTTCAAAGGGACAAGGTGTGAAGTCACTGTAAAGTTCACAGACCTTTACTTTGGGTGCGATAACAGAGGCGGAGCTCTAAAACAAAGCTAAAGGAACAGATGCCATTTCAAAGTCAGTTAATATTTCGTAATAATTCAGGGGAAGAATTATGTCATATTTTCCAAAACAATGTCAGCTTATGCTAAATCATATACGAGCTCCAATATATATCATTTTGGTAACTTTGTATTGTGTAAATTTAGCATATCACAAAAATGTTAATATATTGTATGTGAGATGTATGGTACTCATATTATAGACTAGAGGAAAACAGAATAAGGACCAGGCCACTCCCCTTCTCAGGAGAAACTAAAATAAGGCATAGCCTCAGCCCAAGCAGTTTGCCAGTTTAAACAAACAAACCAAGGAACATCACTAAGCCAATCGGACAGACTGTATATTGGTTTCCATCTTGGAGTATCATTTTGTACTTTTTTTTCCCATATTGGATATTTACTCTTAACTGCATGCTAATTTTAATGTTCATTTCTTTACTAAAATATTTTAGCTTTTTATGCACTCTTTTCTATTTTTAATAAATAATATAATAATTTAAAAATAACTATTTAAAAATGGAAAGTACATGGGGCGGGAGGTTGGATGATTATTTCTACCTCATAATATCGTTTTGTTGAGGAGCTACAGCACAATACAGGACTATCCTGTGTTAAACATAGTGCTGAAGCCAGGAGGAAGACAGAATCAGTTTTCTTTGGCTCCTCACAGAAGCTATATGGGAGGTAGGAAATACCTGTACTATATCCCTGTCCCAAGTACTTTTCAGTTTAACCCAAAACAAACCTTTTGTTTTGGAAATTACGCTAATGTATAGAAATTACTGTTTATATATATATATATACTGGTTAGGCGTGGATAACCTTTTCTTACAGGATTGTTATAGTTTAGGGGTGTGTATAACCTCTTAGATATATTTAGCAGGTCATCCTGCTGTCTCGGAATGTGGTGGCAGCCTATGGTTATGTATTGGGATGTTTTAGTGTGTGCTGTGTATATGTTCACTTCCCCTCCTTCTAGTGTTCTGTTTATTTGACTTCTCGTGTTTGGAGGATATTTTCCGATAACCGATAAGTCGATAGCCTGAAGGGAGAGGGGGTTGTGACACTTATACTATGTCCCACAGAAATAGCTCTCTGTGTGGCGGGAGAATTTTCAACTGACCATTCACGTAGTGATTTAAATCAAACCTGGTTTCAAGGCGAATTGCATGTTTGAAAATTTCTGTATCTGGTTCAACGTTTTGGATTTTTTTTTGGCCAAAAATTGAAATGGTGATGTCAAAAAGTAGAAATTGAAAATTCACTGTCAAAAATGGAAAATTTGGTGGCGAAAAGTAAAAAAATCCCTGACCCTATTGAATTGGGTTTTGATTAAAATTTTTTGGTTCTGTTGATTTTCGACAATTAAATGGAACGCCATTCGAACGACACTTGCTGATTTTGTTCATCTCCAATATCCTAACAAAGGATTACAAAGTACACCGAGCATGTCTGTACCACTGGTAGAGAAATTCCCACAAGTAACCTTTATTTAGGAATCGCCATTTTAATCAGCAATTATTTCTATTAATCAGGGTTTGGGTATGTTTAATAACCATAAATCTCCTGAAATTACAGAATGTGCTTCCTTTCCTCATTCAACACTAACAGGGAGATACAACAAAAGGTAATTTTGCCCCAACCAATCAGATGTTACCTTTTAAATGTAAAACAAAACTAGCACACCATTTTAACAATAGAACTTTTATTGAATCCCCTGTAATGCTAAACTCTGCCATAAAGTTGGAAAACAATATTTTGGGTCAGTCTTACTGTGTTTGTGTGGTAGCTTAAATGAATTTCCCATTGCAGCGTGATTGTAAAACTTCACACAGCGAATGTAAAAGAAATTGGAAGAACTGCTTTTGTTCTGCTCATCTCCAACCTGATAATACCAGATGAAATTCTAAAAAACCTTTTCACTTTATATCAACGATTTCCTTCCTCACAATACAATTCCCTTTTAAAAGTTCTGCCGTTTTCATTCAGAGAATATTGGGTGTGCAGGGTACGTGGCGCTGCTTTAATGTCGTTTCAAGATGAAGAGAAAAGAAATAAAGAAAGGAGAATAAAAGGCAGAAAATTGGATACTTTGTAACATGACAAGGAATTAAACTTTAATGAAATTCAAGCGTTTCCAGTATTTTCATTCATTCTGTGAGACAGCCATATTGTCCACATTGGATAACTTTTGATTGGTTGGACCTACAAAATACATGTCCATTCTGTATCGTCAGAAATTGTGGAATCATCTTATTGGAAGACCTGGTAATAGAAGGTTTACCGGATTCCTTCAACAGAGGGCTGGATGAAAGAAAGTTTAAGTATAAAGGTTGAATATAGCTTGAAAGGCTGCACAAAGCCTTTTAATGTGAGTGTCTGCGTCTGCTGTGAGTTTTAAAATCACGCCTGTGACACACAACCAAGACAGTGCTGATTAGGTCGCTCACAGCTGAATGCAATCAGAGGCAGGTAATCAGCACTGATTAGGTCTGCTTACAGTTGATGCAATCAAGACAAATCAGCGCTGATTAGGTCTGTTCACAGCTGATTCAAACGTAGGCTGGTAAAAAAAGATTGGTACCCTATATTCTTCTTCTACTGGCAGTTCAGGATTTGGCCAGTAGAGGTCACGTGTAAAAGTATAGAAAGGAAACAGCATGTGATCAGCCTCTTTCTGACTTCCCCAGAGGAGCCTGGGACCTTAGATAACAGGTAGGCCCAGTTAATATGAGATTAGATTCTGTTATAGATCACTCCGGAGTGATAGATAGGAGTAGGGTAGATAGTGACACCTGAGCTCCAACAAGGAGATTTAGTAGGATTAGAGTCCTGGGCATTCTACCCCAGAATGGTACATAGTGCCAGATACAGGGGTAGAAGATTCCACTACAAAGACCTGAGGGGCACTAACAAGTAGAGATGGCCGAACTTCCGAAAGGTCGGTCCCATTTTCAAACTTTCGAGCTATATGGAAAGTTAAAAACGGACCCATTAAAGTCAATGGGAGTCAAATAGTTTGAAAATTTCTAATGAAATACAATTAAATATCAATGGTAACTTAATGTAAATGGCTGTGGGACCATCTCTACTAACAATCTGATTGTTATTTATACGTTTTCTGATTCCTCTGGTTTGTGAGTATTTATATTATATATCTGTGCCATGCTATGTCACCTCTATCGTGCTAATTGCAATGCTTATTATATTGTTCTGTTAATAAACAAGATACTGTTTAATTTCAAGAACCATTGGTGCCCATTTATTGCATTCTAGCTAGAGTGGTAGTTCAGCAACTCCCTGCCTCCAACATATGCGAGGGCCTAATCCTGATAAATAAGAGTCTGTATATATGTTGATAACTGGAAACGCTTCATGGATTCCTTAACTGGGATTCACTAAGAATGAAATTAGATAGGGAGAGTATAAGTCATTAGTGCTCACATTCAATCATATGCAATTAAAGGGCATGTCCACCCCCAAAACTAAAATTTAACCCCATACTGGCCCCACTCTGTAGTTTAATCTCTGCTCCAAATGGTTCTCCTGCTATGCCCCTCCAAAGTCCAGGAAACTGCAGTGTAGGAGCTCTGTGTGATCGACTCATCCTGCTCCTGTGTCTGCCTCAAATTCAACAAGTTTGAGGCATGCGCAGGAGAGTCCTCCCCCCACTCCCTCTCCCTCCCGTTTTTCCCTCCCCCTAGCTCTAAACCCCCTCATATGTAGGTATAGTTTCCCCAGCCCCAACCACTATAATAGAATTTAGAGAGAGTCCCTCCGATAGCTACTTACCTTACCACTCTCCCCCCGGCCTTCTGAGCAACCGCAGCCGCTTCCCTGATTGGCTGCCTCTCTCCGCCAATCAGAGACGTGGCTGCCGTTCCCGGACTTGATATTAAAGGGCATGTCCACCCTTATAAAAAAATTTGCCCTATAATATAATCCTTCCCCAGCCCCAACCACTATAAAATAGTTTTAAGAAAGTGCCCGAATCTTTACTTACCTTCCCTCTCTCCTCCGATCCGGCCCGGCCTCTCTCTGCGCTGCAAGCACGGCAAGCAGGGGCGGACCGCAGCCGCGTCCGTGATTGGCTGCCTCTCAGATGTGCTGCCGGCTTCTCAGAATGCCGGGAGAGAGGAAGGTAAGTAAGTTCGGGGGTCTTTCTTAAAATTATTTTTTAGCGGTTGGGGCTGGGGGAAGATATACTAATAAAGCAAGGGGTTTTATGATAGGGGGAGGGATCCAAAACGGAGGGAGAGGAGGGGGAGAAGGGCTGCAGTACGCATCCAACTTTTCCCGGAGGGGAGACAGGAGGCAGAGTCCTATAAGGACTCTGCTATCCTCATGGTGGCAGTTTTTGGGACTTTGGGTGGGACTACAGGAAACCATATTGAGCTGGGATGTGGAGTAAGGATTTTATTACACTACATGGTGGGGCCATTAGTGGGGGGGATTATAGTTTTGGTGGTGGACAGCCCTTTAAACTCTAATGGGTTTAATACTTTTGACCTAAGTCTTTAAAAGAATTTTTTTTTAAATTGACTCTTAATGTTTAATTAAAGGTGAAAATAAGAAAGTCTATTGATCGGGGGAATAGGATTAATTATAAAAATTAGATTGTGGGTTCCAGTTAAAAACAGTGATACTGGGATAATTATAGTGTCCAGTAACGGTCATTAAAGAAAATGTTTTCAGTATAGATGCCCTTTAATATCTATATTAAGTTTGTCACACTTGCATATGGATTAACAACAGGTGTGCATGCAATGTACGCGGGAGGCTACCTCCACCACAGTACTCGCCTAATGCCACCAACATGCAGGACGCCAAACCATCAGGCTGAACCAGCTATCAGCCATATAATCCAAAAAACTATTTTGTATCTCGTGAAGGATCTGAGGCGCCATTAAACGTGTCAGATACCCATGGTTTCTTTAACATATGTTCCCTGATACATATTAATAATTATGTTGGTCAAACACCGATAATTAATTGCATATGGTACATGTAAATAACATGGGGAACAGAACATTTGTTTCAACAATTTCAGAACACAACCATTATCCTTTAACAGCAATGAATCTATCGCTCTAATATCTATACCTGTAGTTTGCGGTAATTGAAGACAGGCTTGGTTAATCTAATTTCAATTACACCAAACTACAGGTAGTCAGCTGTTATCTAAAACACACGATGGTACCTTTTAATAAATAAGTGTGATATTTTATAATGGAACTGCAGTGTATATTTCCTTATAAAAATCACCCAGCTATGTCACTAATGACTCTTTCTTATATTTCTATATCCCACTACTACTCCATTCCAGTGTTCATGCCTGAACAATGACTCATTGTTTTTTGCAGTGCTTAACTTCACTAACGAAACCTGCTGGAGCTGCTTCCTGTCACTTTATAACCAATGTCTCTCTCCTCCTCCACAAAGATTTGTTTAACCGCATAGATACTGGGATGTTCCTTTCTACTGGGTTTAAGTTACAGAAGTAGCTGGGGGATTAAGGTGGGAATAGGAACAAGGCTAGAATTTAAAATGAAAATGGGGAGAAGGAATTAGATACCTATGTATTATAAGAAATAATGTGCCCCTTTACATTTAGGATTATTCTTAAATGACCTGTATAAAAGCACTTGCCTGTGGCCTCTTGATTCCATATGGTCAGGGAACTCCTCGGTGGCATAATATATCCTTAATTGTACTTTAAGGGGTACAATTATCCCTTAATATAATACGCGATTCTGCACTCCTCGTTCATTGCTAATACTTCCTCTACAGACAAAGGTCAAACCACAAAGTTGCATTCCATGACCAGGAGAGACCAGCTTTATCAGAAGATGAGTTTCTACCCTCTAACTGTCTGTCAATCCTCTTATATTCCCTGTGACAATAGTGTAGTAGTTTTTATTTCTCATTCCAGAAGAGAAAAAGCGTTTCTACCTCCGAGGCGAATCATTTGTCTAGTCTATTAGTCTATTGCTTGGAAATCCACCATGAATAAAGCTGTAATAAAATATCTGTGCCAAAACACCAAAGAAAATGAAGAATTTCAGGAACTTCCTGGAGTTCTTTAAAAGCTGTGACACGTTAGCTTATGTCTCGTGGCTAATAGAAATCATACAATTTGTTTAATTAGATACAGAGAGCAAATACTGAAATAACCAATTTGAATTTTGGGTTGATTACTGACAAACTGCATTAGTGTTTGAGGCACATGTGGTTGTATAAGGAGAAAATCTGTATGGGGGAAGTGTAAGGACACATACTTACCTGCTTCGCCGCTCCGGTCCCTCCAAGATGGCGGCGCCCAGTCTCCCGACGCACCGACGTCAGCGCGCCATGCGCGTGACGTCACGGAAGTGCGACGGTACGTGCGTGACGCAAGTGAGCACGGAAGTCGCCCAGCGGCGCGAAGATTTAAAAGAGCCGGAAACATCAGGCGATGCCCAAAAATAGCATTGCTTGCCTTCTGAGCTGTGCTGGGATTTGATCCTGAGTTTCCTGTTGATTCCTCCTGTTCCAGCTTCCCTGCTGTCGGTGTTTTGGTATCCGGTGCCTGGATCTTTCAGCCTCCCTATTTCCCTTATTGAGGCTTGCCTGTTCCGGTGGTGTCGACTTCCTCGTTGGTCCCGACTTCGCCTGTCCTCTTACAGGTAACCTTTACAGATTTTCAGGCCATGGCCCCACCCGAGAAGCGGCCCTGGACTTGGGGAAGATCCTTCAAGGCATGTGGTGTCGCATGGATGCATACGAGCCAGCAGAATCGCATAGTAAGGGCATAGACACGCTGCTTGCATGAGCCCCGCCGCCACCCCCTACAGCTGGTGCTGCCTCAGTGACACAACGTCCTTCTCCACCTATGGAGACCCACAAGAACCACGTATTCCTCCTCCACGCTATAACGGAGACCCTCAAACTTGCAGAGGCTTCATCAACCAATGCCTGATCCAGTTTGAACTCCAACTTCCCACTTTGTGTCAGACTGTGCTAGGGTGGTATATATATCTCCTTGCTGGAAGGTAAAACTTGGAATGGGCCTCACCTCTTTGGGAGAAGAATTCTCCGTTGATAAATAATACGGTGGAGTTCCTTACCTGTTTTAAAACCATATTTGATGCTCCTGGGCGATCTACTACCGCCTCTTCGTCGCCTCTTCCAATTGAAACAGGGGGTCCTAATGCCAGCCAATTGCCATTGACTTCTTTACCTTGGCTGCAGAGGTCTCATGGAATAATGAAGCGCTAGTAGCCGCATATTGGCAAGGTCTGTCTGACAAGCTTAAAGCATACCTGCTGTTTCTAGAGACTTACCTACTACCTAGATGAACTCATCTCCCTCAGATCACAATAGAAACTCTTCTTAGGGAGCGTCATTCTGAGAAAGCACATGGCAGGAGATTTCCACCTTTGGCTCCCCGCTTCACTCCTCCTCCTCAGACTTCACTGATTTTCCCTCAACAGTAGAACCTATGCAGATAGGAAGAGCCCACCTTTCTGAAGAGGAGGCGCACGCAGGCTTATGCCTCTACTGTGGAGGAAGGGGTCATTTCGCAAAGAATTGTTCCCTCAAACAGGAAACTTTCAACCTAGATCACGATAGGGTGAACTCATCTGGGCGGAATCACCCTACAAGACTCTTCCCGTTTTTTCCTTCAAGTTCTTCTTCAAATTAAACCCACCACGTCTTGGAACTCCTGCGTCCTTGACTCAGGAGCAGCCGCAACTTCATGACCAACCTTTCCAAACAACTGAATATTCCCCTATTGCCACTACCCAATCCCTCTCCTGTTTTTCCTTTGACGACAAACCTCTCTCCTCTGATGTTATTTCCATGACCACTCATCCGTTTCCATGAATGTCGGTCCTTTCCATAAAGAGGAATCTCATTTCTTATTACCGATTGCCCTCCACGCCCCTTGTTCTTGGTCTCCTTGCTCCGTCTCATAACCCTCACATAACTGGCATACTAACACTATACACACTGGAGTCCTACCTGCCAGACCAGATGCATCTCCTCTGCTTCAATAATTCCTGTTGGTTCCGTGAACTAGAATCCCTACCGGTACAATATCAGAATTTGCAGACGTCTTTTGTAAAAAATCAGCTGAAATTCTCCCACCTCACCGACCGTGTGACTGCCCTATTGATTACTCCCAGGTTCCTTTCCACCACGAGTGTACCTATCCTCTTTTCCCCCTCCGATCTAAATCCATGCAAGAATATATTCAGGACAATTTACAACGAGGGTTCTCGACCTTCCACTCACCTGCTGGAGCTGGATTCTTTTTTGTGGAGAAGAAGGATGGGGCCTTCGCCCGTGCATCGATGACAGAGGACTCAACAAATAACCATTAAAAACCGCTACCCTCTCCCCTGTGTGCTGAGTTATTTGATCAATTAAAAAAATGCCCGTTTCTTTTCCAAACTAGACCTCCGTGGGGCCTATATTTAATTTGCATTCGTCAGGGGGATAGTGGAAAACCGCCTTCCACACTCGTGATGGACATTACAGTAACCTTGTGATGCCCTTTGGGCAATGGCAATGCTCTGGGCTGTTTTTCAGGAATTTGTAAACGCACCTGTTCCGAGATCTTCTGGGTCGCTGTGTGTGGTCATTTAGATGACATCTTAATATTTTCTGAAAACTTGCCTTCCCACAGAATCATGTAAAAGAATTCCTATCTCGTCTCGTCAAAATTTCCTTGTAACCCAAACTTGAAAGTGTATCTTTGAAGTCCCCAAAATCCATTTCTTGGCTACATAATTTCTCAAGAAGGATTTGAGATGGACCCAATCAGATTCTGCCATAAAAGAATGGCCTTACCTACCTCTACCAAAGCTGTTCAAAGATTCATTGGCTTCGCATAATATTATAGACAATTCACAGGGATTCTCCTCCCGTATTCTCTATTCCTCGCCCTTATCAAGAAGGGTGGTAAACCTAGCTCTTGGACACCACAGGCTTTGGAAGCCTTCAACTCCTTAAAGGACTCATTTACTTCTACTCCTATCTAAACATGCTAACCCTCTTCTTCCATTTTTTCTTGAAGTAGATGCATCCATATTGGAGCTGGGCAATATTATCACAACAACACGAGACAGATGGCAAACTTCTCCCCGTGCATTCTTTTCTAAAAAAATTGTCAGCATCAAACAGAATTATGATATCGGAAAACCGTGAACTTCTGGCCATCAAACTAGCTCTTGAAGAATGGAGACACTTCTTGGAAGGTTCTACTCACCCTGTCACTATTTTACAGATCATAAAAATCTCGAATTCATCAATCACTTAAAGCTAATCCTCTTCTTCTCCCGCTTCAACTTCATTATCACTTTCGTCCTGGCACTAGAAACAAGAAAGCGATGCCCTTTCTAGGATTTTAATTGTCTCGAATCTCCTCTGCATCTAGAAGAACCCATCATACCTTCCTCCAGGGTCATTGCCTCTCTGTCTCCTCCGTCTTGCCCCTCAGCTTCTATCCAGTCAATCCTCCGCACCGATCCATACCCCAATCGGTTTGATTTATATACCTCTAGAACACAGACTAACCATCCTCCAAACAGACCCACAGCTCTAAACAGGCCGGTCCATCCTGGATCCATAAAACCTTACAACTCCTTAATCGTCTGGTTTGGTGGCCGTCCATGTCGAAAGACGTAAAAGACTTTGTATCAGCCTGTGTAGTCTGTACTACATCTAAATCGACCATCCTGTCCCCCCGGACTTTTGAGACCCTTACTGATCCCTCACACCCATGGACTCATCTTGCTATGGATTTTATTGGTGACCTTCCCCCGTCTAGAGGAAATATTGTCATTTGGTCGTAATGGATCGCTTTAGTAAATATGCACACTTGTGTTCCTCTCCCCAAGTTTCCCCTCTGCTCCTGAAACTGGCTCACTTTCATCTCCCACATTTTTTCGCCTTCACGGTTTACCTGCCGAAATGCTCTGACCGGGGAACCCAATTTGTTGCAAATCTCTGGAGAGCCCTCTGCAAATCCTAGGGGTTTCACTTCAGTTCTGCCTCTGCCTATCACCCCCCAATCCAATGGGGCAGCTGAACGACTTAATCAGGCCCTTGAACAGTTTTTTCTTGTTGTCACGTTTCCCTTTGCCAAGATGACTGGTCGGAACTTTACCTTGGGGCAGATTCGCCCTAATAATGCCACACATTCCTCTATGGAGATCACCATTTCTGACTTGTGTATGGACAACATCCCTTACCTTCCACAAGATTTTCTTCTTACTGAAGTCCCAGCAGCCAATGACCAGGCGCCTCACATGTCTGCCATCTGAGTGCTACCAGACACATTTAGAAAGAGACCTCCATTGATACAAAGTCATACTCTGATAAAAAAACGCAGACCATCCCCTCCTACTCCATCGGAGTTTGGCTCTCTACTAAGAATATTAACCTTAAGCTCCATCTCCCAAACTCGGCCCTAAGTCATTGTCCTTTTCCCATCATGGAAATAATCAACCCTACTGCCTTTCGGTTATCTCTGCCTCCTCAGATAAGATTCCTGATGTATTTCATGTATCCTTACTTAACCCCGTGATTTCTACACCACTTTTCTCTCCTCATTCCACCCCTATTCCTATTTTGGTTAATGGCCAACAAGAATATGAAGTGAGAAGATCTTCGTTCCAGATTTTCCAGAGGAACCCTACAATATCTTAATCCAATGAGGGCTTCGGTCTGAAGAATGTCCTGGGTCAAACATGTGGATGTACATGCTCCTCATTTACTTCAGAATTCTACAAGGACTTTCCACGAAACCTGGACACGATGGTCCTGAGGCCCCTCCTGTGGAAGGGGGTACTGTAAGGACCATATTACCTGCTCCGCCGCTCCGGTCCCTCCAAGATGGCGGCGCCCAGTCTCCCATCGCACCGACGTCAGCGCTCCATGCGCGTGACGTCACGGAAGTGCGACGGTACGTTCCGGTGTGTGTCTACACTCGTTGGTCCCGACTTCGCCTGTGCTCTTACAGGTAACCTTTACAGGAAGGAAGGGACCCCAGCATTCCTGTCTATACACAGACTCTGTTTTTACACAAACTTCTGTTTTTAGCAAAACATTCTTAAGTACCATACCTAGATTTGTTGTTATCCCTCAGGTGGCACAACATAGAAATGCTGTGTTTTTAGAAACGCAAAGCCCATAGTCACAGGTTCAAATCCTCTTGTTAACCTATGAAACAAATAACACAGTCTGAGCTTACTGCTTTTGTTTGGTTTGTTGTGTATAGCAGCTCTGTTTTTTATTTACCAACCAGCATGAATTGCTGACAGCCGTCCTGGAAAAATACAAAATAGTTTAAGTGCTAAAGTTTTAGAGACAAAAAGACCATTGGGAAACAGGTTAAATGCAATGCATTTATCATTGTTAGGGACCGAGCATTTTTATTTTTTTACACAAAAACTGCACTGAAATCTATGTTCTTTGTGAGAAGGAGTGGATATCTCTGAGCCAAAACATAATTGGTTGTCAGCTTCCAGGAAGCAAGGCTGCAGATTCCTTGTGATGTGTACTGTGTACATTAGATGGGTGTTCCCGATAAGGTGAATTATGGGAGCTGCCCTAGTACCACAGGTAATTTCATAATCACCCAGCATGCACAGCAAAGGGAGAGGCGAGATACAGCTTTTGTATCTTTGTGAATGTGCTTTCCAATTGGGCAAATATTGGCTGGAGACTTAAGTTACCTTTTAATGCTGGTACACATAGTACCAATCTATATGAATCCTGTCTGTTATCTTTAAAAATATGTTGCAACAAAACGAGATGGAATCTGGGTCAGGCTCAGACCCGGATCTGACAAAAACCCCTCGGTTCCAAAATCCAAATGTTCTCATCAAATTTTCGGGGTTATTTTCAAGGGTCCACGAATATACAAGGTTACTTTCGGTGAACCGAAAATAACCTAGTACATTTGGTAACTGACACCCTCGAGCATTGGTAACCCTAAAAATACAACCGGAAAACACAAAAGAGTTTCCGATCGTATTTTTCAAGGGTTATTGAACATTCAGGTTATTTTTTCGAGGGTTACCGATATACGATTTACTTTCAGTAACCCTTGGATCTAACCTAGTACACTTTTGATAACCCTCGAAAATTGTTCAAACCCTCGAAAGTACGTTCCATTGTTTTTTTGCGCATACAAACGTTACCGATAAAGGACCAATCTTGACCGTTCCAACGAGATTGGCCCTTTATCAGTAATGTGTATGCCCATCTTTAGGGATGACATTTAAATGAACCACACTATCTACTGATCAGGAATATTTTCCAGTTTGGATGTATGTTAATGTTTGGGGGTTAGAATACGACCCTATGTTTGTCAATTGGTTTTTAACATGGAATTTAATTAGCAGCTTTCAGTGTAACTAAATAAAGCATGGCTATACACACAAACCGAATATTTAAATGGTCTACCTTAAACTATAAAGACTGGTCACGTATCCGTTAACCTCTCCAAGCGAACTGATTATTCAGCTCATATAGATAGTTTTTCTCACCAGGTATTTAAGTATAATTATCCATTCTGTCAGAGTAAGCTGGCCCTATTCCTGCAGTCTAATAAACTGCCTTACATTAACAACCAATGACTGATTGCCCGATTCCCCTGTGCACTCCTCTGCACATGCTCAAATCTTTTAAAAAGCTCATTGAGCAGAGGGAGAGGTAGATTCAACCTCTTGTCAGAATGAAAAAATAACAGGATTAAAACATATGTTTAAAAAGTGCATGACATTAACTGGTGTAAAAATATTAATTAGGGTTGCGGCGGCAGATAAATGACATGTCACTGTTAAGGTGGATATGCTTTACTACATATTAAACAAATAGAATTTGTCTATAGTGTGTGGTCTCCATTTTGCCCAATATTAAACATGATGCGGTGAGATCTCTTTTCCTACTCTAGCCAAAACAGAGATCACAGATTCAGTAATTTATTATTTTTGTATTTACTTTTCAGTATTGTGTTTGTACTTTACAGAAATTCTTCTTTTTCTCTGACTTACCCTACTGGCAATGTAGAATAAAACAAAAAAGGGAATTTTTAAAAACAAACTCTTGGTGTTTTAAGCTTTCAGCTTTCTATCTAAATCAAGGTTCTCTCTAATTCTATCTGTCATCGTTGTTTCTGTGCGGTGATTGAGTAGCTCGTGCCATTAGAACAGCTTGGAAATAAGTGCTCCGTTGACAATAATGAATCACATCTCGTACTTGATGCGTTGGTTTACTTTAGACAGTTGGGGTGGTTTTTGCTCTCTAAAGTATCATTGTATTTCAAAATAGAACAACATTTCTTTTTCTACTATATGTATATATATTATATATCTAGTATATAATAGATTCCAGAACTATAAAGTGAAAGATTCAGGTCAACAGGGGCAGAAAATGTCTTTCATTGCCTGACCCAAATAAAAATTGCACTCTGGAAGTAACGAAAAAGTAAACCAGATAAAAACCTCGATGCAACGGAATCTTTATTTTTGTTTTTTACTGGGGAATGTAGTCTTCTCGTAGAAACCTGCTACTAACTAGTATACATTATATCTCATACTGGAACTTGTTACTGACCTACTTTGGGCATGCGGGCACTCAAAACATTTTGTGCATCGTGGACTCTGGTTCTTCGCCCCTCTGGCCTGTCCACTGCCATCCTTTGTCTTGGCCCTCCTTTAGTAATTCCCCACCCTGGCTTCTCCCCTCAGTCTTTACCTCCTCTGGTCTTGCCTCTCCTCGTTTCTTGCCCCCTCCATTCCTGCTCCTCTCGTCCTTCTCACCTTTAGGGGCATTTATAAAGGAACGAGGTTACGCAAAAAAATTACCGCCGCACAATCGTCGGCCGCAAAATAGCGCTATCGCCTTATTTATAACGGCGAGCGCTATTCCCGCGATAACTATCGCGGCCGCGATGTGCTGCGGTAATTTTAGCCCCTTCGCGGCGATACTATAGAGTCTCGCCGCGAAGGGACTAAAATCCCGCACTACGCGCTCCTAAGGGGGCGGTCACCACGCCCACAACCCCCGCGTCGCAGCGGCGACCACCCGCCGCCGCCGCCGCCCCCGCCACACCCCCCCGCGGCGGCAGCGGCGACCACCCCCGCGCGCCGCCACTTCCGCACCCCTCCACCCGTTCCTGCCGTTCGCGGCAATCGCGGAACGTGAGGCTAGAAGGTCTGTCCGGGAAGGGGCCGCAGCATGTTGTCGCGACCACCCGCCGCGCACCCCCTCCCCTCCCCTCCCGCAACCCCTCCACAGCCGCCCCGCCCCGCCCGCGTCCCGGGAGGGGACGGGAGGGAGCCGCTGGGGGGGGTGGAGGTCCCTCCCAGCGGGGCCCGGAGAAGGGCCTTGGGCTAGGGGTCCCCGCAGCTCGACCGGACCCCCCCTACCCCGGCCCTTACAAGGCCCTTGCGGCACTGAACAAGTGCCCTTTGGCGGGGGTCCCGCGCAGCTGAATCCGGGACCCCCAGTCGGCTTCTTACAGAGCCCTTGGCGACGTCTTCTTTCTTCCAGTCCCGGCGACAGCGGGAGCCTCCGCTAGTCCGCCGACCCCCGAGAGGACCCCTGCGGCCCGCGGCCGCGGGTCCCCCCCCCCCCCCGCCGGCGACCTCAACGAGGCGATGTTGCCGGCGTCTTGATCCGACTCGACGTCTCGGTCTGGCCGACACCAACCCCACTCAGTCCGCCGATGCCAGTCAGACTCACTAGCGGCCGCCAGTGAGCCCGCTGGCACCCCGCCTCATTCGGAGCCGTGTTTGCCAGCCGCTTCTTTCTTCTTTCTTCAGCCATCACTGCGATGGCACTGAAGTTCCGCGGCGGAAAGCCTTCTTATATAGGTTTGCGAAATCCTAATCCTTTCTGATTGTCAATTTTTAATTACTTGCTTTACTTAACCAATCAGATTCTGGAAATTCTGGAAATCTGATTGGTTAATGTAAGCAAGTATTAAAAATTGACCAATCAGAAACGATATGGATTTCTGCAAAAAACCCTATATAAAGGGAGCTTTTCCGCCGCGGAACTCAGATGCCATCGCAGTAGATGCTGAAGAAAGAAGAAAGAATCGTCTGGCAACATCGGCTCCGCTGAGCCGCGGGCCAGCGGGCTCACTGGGCCGCAGTGAGTCTGCCCTGGCATCGTCGACCTGAGTGGGGTTGGTGTCGCAGCCCGAGACGTCGCGTCCGGATCAAGACGCCGGCAACATCGGCCTCGTTGAGGTCGCCGGCTGCCCCGCCGGGGTACCCCTGGCGCGCAGGGTACCTCTTCGGTGGTCGGCGGCCTCGGCGGAGCTGGTGGGTCGCCGGGATCTGTAAGAAGAATACGTCGCCCAAGCTCTGTTGTTAAGAGCCGCACTGGGGGTCCCGGTCATCTGCGGGACCCCCGCCAAAGGCACCGTCAGTGCCGCAAGGGCCCTGTAAGGGCCGGGGAGGGGGGGTCCGTTCTAGCGCGGGACCCCCAAGCCCCAAAAGGCCCTTCTCATGGCCCCGCTTGGAAACAAAAGGGGAAGGCCCCCCTCCACCGCCCCCAGCGGCTCCCTCCTGTCCCCCTCCCCGGAGCGCGGGGCGGGGGGCCTTGGAGGGGTTGCCGGGAGGGGGTTCGCGGCGGTGGTCGCGACCACCTGCTGCGGCCCCTTCCCGGCAGCCCTTCTAGCCTCCCGTTCCGAATTGCGCTAACGGGGAACGTTTTGGGAGGGGCTGCTGGGAGTGGCGGCGGCGGCGGGGGTCGCCGCTCCGCCGCTGGGTGTGGGCGGTGGGTTGGTGTCTCCCTGGCGGTTCTACCACCCGCCGCGGGTTTTGCCTGCCCATCCCCGCCGCGGGAGGTTAGTATCGGCTGACTTCGCCACCTTCAAGGTTGCGAGTAAACAGCCGTATACTAGCGAGGAACCAGTCCCGCCTGCTTTTATAAATAGAAGGCGCGGTACCGGGTAAGTATCGGCGCTAAAGGTTTAACGCTTCGTTAACTTTTCGCGGGCCGTTTTTCGGGGCTTTATAAATCGCGTAAAGCGATTCATGCGTTAATGCCGCGAAAACGGCCCGAAAAGTTAACGAACCTTATAATAGCCCCTTAGTCTTACCTCCCTCCGGGCATTCCCCCTTTGTTCCTGGCCCACATGGTCTTTGTCCACCCGGCATACCCCACTCTGTCCGGCTCTACTGCGGCTTCCTCATCTCCAGTAAGCCCCTTCTAGTCCTTCTCCACTTCGCTCTTGCCCTCTCGATGATGCTTTCCCAGGCGAAATATCAGTTGGCTTTGTTTATATCCTACCCGCAGATCATCACCAAGGCGACTGAGAGACAGTCTTGCCCGCCTGAAGCCCGGACACTATCGTAGCAAATAAACATATACAACACTCATTCATCTCAAGCCATGGGTCCGGCTTCCCTCTTGGCCTGCCTACTTTGGGGTTAGGGCAGGCCAAAGGGAGCTGGACCAAACCCAATGCACAATGGTTTACACGTTCATTGGCCGACTTCTTGTTTCCGCATTTGGTCAGTCCAAATCCTAGTTCGGATGGCCCTTGTTACAATCTACCCGGCGAATCTTCAACATGGCCAATTGAACGCTTGTCTGGCCCCCCGACCCTGGAACAATTGTGGGCTATAACGAACATTCAAAAAATATTGTCATCGCGGGACTTTGGGTTCGGCTTCCCCTGTGTCCTGGCCCACGTGCCGTCTGCCCATCTCTGGGTATGCTTCTCTTTGGTCTTTGGCCCTCCTTTAGTACTTCCCCACCCCTGGCCTTGCTCCCCTCAGGTCCTAACTCCTCTGGTCTTGCCTCTCCTCTGTCTTTCCCCCCCTCTATCTGGTCCTGCTCACCTTTAGTCGTACCTCCCTCCCAGGGGCATGCCCTCTGTTTCTGACCCCACATTTGTCTTGGTCCATCTCCGGGCATACACCACTCTGGTCCTGCCCTACTGCGGCCTTCCTCATCTGCAGGTATGCCCTTTCTAGTCTTTCTCCACTTCGTCTCCATTGCCCATCTCCGCCCATGCTTTCCCAGGCAAAACTAGAGATCCTCAGCTTTGTTGATGATCCTACCCGGCGATCATCAACAAGGACTGGCTGAGAGACAGTCTGCCGCCTGAGCTCGGAAACAACTGTTGGACCAAATAAATGTACCAACCATCATCATCGCCAGGCCTGGTCCGGCTTCCCTCCGGTCCTGTCCTAACTTTGGTGTTATGGCATGACTCAGAGGGGGTCTGACCCAAAACCCGCAAGGCACAATTTGTTACAAACGCTTAATTCGTCCGACATCGTTGTGTCCTCATTTGGTCGACCAAAGGCGTTCAGATTGCCTTCGTTGACATCCTACCCGGCGATCTTCAACATGGCCAAACTAAGAGCCATGTCCTCAGCTCCTTCCTGTCCCACTTCCGTCTTGCCATTCTTTATCTTGGCCCTCCTTAGTACTTCCCCCACGGTCCCTACCTTCCGCTGAATCGTGCCTCCTTCTGTACTTGTCCCCTCCAGACCTGCTCCTATCTGGTCCGCTGATCACCTTTAGTCCTTACCTCCCTCCGGGCATGCCCCCTCTGTTCCGCCCCACATTGGTCTGTCCATCTCCGATCATACCCCACCTGGTCCGTCCCTACTGTCAGCTCCTTCCTTAATCTCCAGGTAGGCCCCTTCTGCTCCTGTTCCACATTTGGTCGGCCAAAATAGGCATTCAGATTGCCCTGTTGACAATCCTACGGCGAATCATCAACATGGCAAACTTAAAGCTGTGTCCTTGGTCCCCCGGCCTGGAAAAATTTCGGCTAAAACGAACATTCAAACATACGTGCATCTCGGGACTCTGGGTTCGGCTCCACTCTGGTCCCTGTCCCCTTCTGTCCTTGCCCATCGCTGGGTATGCGCCCCTTTGAATCTTGGTCCTCCTTTAGTACTTTCACCACTGGGCTGCTCCCCCTCAGGCCTTACCTTTCTCTGGTCCTGCCTCTCTTCTGTCTTGGCCCACACTAGAAATTCTCCATCTGGTCCCGCTCACCTTTAATCTTTCCCATATTGGTCGTGTCCATATCTGGTCATAACCACCGTGGACCTGTTCCCCCGTGTCCTTGCCCCATCTCCACGTATGCCCCTCTGAAGGCTCGTTCCACTTCACTCTTTGCCCATCTCCGGGCAGGCAGCATTCCCCCCTCTGGTCGGACCTCATTTCATTTGGCCCATGAAATGCCCCCCCCCTCTCCAGGCCTACCCCCCCTTTTGGTCCTTGCCCCACTCTGGGCATGCCCTCTCTGGTCTACCCACTCGTGTATGGCCATCTCTGTGCATGCCTTCTCCGTTCTGCTCCAGTTCGAGCCTGCTAGACAAACCACAACAACAGCAATCGTTTTCATTATATCAAACAACAAAACCCCAGTATAATAGGTAGGCTGGTTTTACCATGCCGAGCACACACTACACCTCTATAGGTGTGGCAATCCTCATACAAAATCAGTTCATTTTGAGTTGCTTCATTTGAGGTTGACCGATACGGAAAATATGTATTTATCTATGGTACTATACAATCCAACCCAATTATTTTTGTTGACCATTTTACACCCCCCATCCCCTTTAACATAACTGTTATCTATGAGGGAATACAATCTAAGGCTGAACACCAACGTACACAATAGGAATGGGCATGTTCATTAGGTACCTACAGACCAGCCATGCCTAAAAATCTCAATTTTAAAACTCCCCCTCCTAACAATCCACTCCTTCCCATACTAATTAGTCAAACACAGCCAATAAATCTCAAATTAAAAAGCCCCCAAGCTGAAATCCTGCAAATTGTGTGGCCCAAAGGGCCTCTGACAACTATGCAAATACATATATATATTTTGCATACGAGGCCATCGTAAGGCAGAGCGTGCCTCCCTATTGGCCTCGTGCCGACCGGGAGGATGGGCAGAGCCTACCCGAGCAGCGTTGCCTTAAGTGCTTTAAGTTACGCGAACCCAGGGGTGAGGGTAATTATCCTTAATAGCACATGCAAAAGAACACTCTCCTTTAAAAAGTTCATTCTCTACAAGCACAGGTACTACCTGTGACAGTTATTTTGGATTCCAAATTCACATACCGGGCCTGTCAGCCTGTTAACACCAGTAATCATATTTCAAAAAAAAATAGCAAGGGACAATTGGAAATAGTCTAGACCAGCAGCAGCTGTACTGGTGCCCCTATGAAATTACATTCAAGCCACTACAATAAGAAATCCATTAAAAAATGATACGTCAATATTGGTCATTAAGACTATTTGTTTCCTTATAACCTTAACTGATTCCTATGGCAAAACTTTTATATTGATACTATCATCCCCGATTGGCTACCTGTACTGCCGCATTAGATACCATTAAAACCATCCCTAATTCCATACTTAATGAACATCAAGTATAAATCCTGCTGCCAGGTTCCAGGGCCAGCAAACTGCCAATCCCAGCAACAAGTTGGAGTTGTAAAGTGTTGCATTAAAGAGAAGAAACAAATGGGGGGATGGGGAAATCCAGAAAAATGCGAAAAAAATAAATTCATCAAAAGCACAAAAGGTGCACAAAAACCCTCCTGATTTGTCACTATCTCACAAGTGGGAAAAAAAATCTGTAATCTGTGAATTTCAATCCCTTTATAGTGAGTGAATGATATCACTGATGACATTCATTGAAGAACATCATCAATGACGACAAACTTCTAGAATACCTCAAAAATAGCAACAGGGAATGACATCATCCAGGATATTAAAGGGACAGTTCAGTGAATTGTTCCATATTCGTTAAATTGTTGTTTGTGATACCTTCTTAGTTATTCTACATATGCTCTCCATTTTGATAATTCAGTTGATTTCTTACCCTTTGGCTGTTCCCGCTGTGGACATTAGTGAGGCTTATATTTCAGGGTCTTGTGTACTTTTTATTAAAGCAGAAGTGAAATTGGATATTCATGTAAGATACCATAGCAATCGTGATTGAAACTCCAAGTGTGACATAATGTGGTTACCAGGCTTAACATACCTATGGGTTATATTTAGAGTGTTTGCATATTGTGTTTGATACTATAATAAGATGTCATTTTTTATTAATTAAACTACCGACAAGTTACTTTGTACACGGTGGTGTTGCTTTTCTTCATTCATTAGAGTCTTCTGTAGAACAGACTTACTGTAGCACAATGCCAGACAGCAATATCGGAGAGCTATCAAGATATTGTCTTTTAATAAGAGTGGAATAGATTCAAGAGAGAAAGATATTATTCTTCCCTCTTTACAAAGCACTGGTAAGGCCTCATTTGGAATATCAGACACTTTTGAATCCCATTACATGGGACATCTGGAAATCCATCAGTTAGAGAAGGCCAACTAATTATAAAGTAATGGAGGGCTTGACTATGCAGGCAGATTCACAAGTTAGGGCTGTTTCATTGGAGAAGCGCCCGTTTGCGTGGGATATGGATTATTTTTATATAAATGACTCTCTGGTGCATTGTTCACTAAGCGGTCATATATAGGACAGGTGGACATCCTTTAGCTTGAAGACAAGTTAGAGGTTAGAAAATGTTTCTGTTACAGTGAGAATGGTGAAACGTCATCCATACGATTTGGTTAATGGCAGTCATGAAATAGCTTAAAAGTTTCCTCCAGAAAGGGGATTTGTGAAGTAAACTCTTGGCCCCCAATTGCTTAATGAGATTGAAATTTTCAGAGCTTTCGCTAAATCTTGGGTCTTTTCAAGTAAATGCATGCGCTGATAAAGCACATGGTTGTATATAATGGTAAACAGTTATAAATAGTGGCTAGCTATGTCATTAGGTATGAATGGTGGTTACCTATTTCATCGGTTATAAATGGTGGCTAGCTATGTGATTAGCTATGAATGGTGGTTAGCTATGTCATTAGTTATAAATCATGGTTAGCTATGTCATTAGTTATAAATGGTGGTTAGCTTTGTCATTAGTTATGAATGGTGGTTAGCTATCTCATTAGTTATGAATGGTGGTTAGCTATGTTGTTAGTTATAAATTATGGTTAGCTATGTCATT
>CM033470.1:322860709-322964945 GCA_019447015.1 Hymenochirus boettgeri | reverse complement strand
TAGTTAGCTATGTCACATCTACAGACTATGACCAGATGACCCATAAAAAAATGTTTTCTGTATACTTTGTGGAGAAATCACTTTCACCAACAGGCAAGCTCACTTTAAACAACTTAAGGGCCATATTATATGACTACTATTTCCTTCCCGGCAATGGGGCGTGTTCACAATATAGATTGCAATATTGATATTTTGCAATGGGGAAAATGCCGTTATCGCTCCTTTATTGTCGCCATCATTTTTTTATGACACACATCCTAAAAGATAAAGATGCAGCGATAAAAATGTAGCAGTAAAATACTGGTCGCTATGAGTCTCTGACCGCGGTGTTGTTTTATGTCATGGCAGAAAAATAACCTTATGGGTGGCAAAGGGGCCATGGCGTGTGTTTGCACAATACTGCACGGGATCGGAATTTAGAGCCTCTTGGAGCACCGCTGAATTCACTCCGTCCCATTACCCATGTTCCACTTTTGTCTTGCGTGACACTGGGAGACAAGGAGCACAATCATAATTGCATCAAAGGACTGTTTTTATAGACGCGGTTTAGCTATTTCGCCACACAATGCTTTTAACGAGCGCTCTTGTTAAACACGCTGTAGAATCCAGATACCGTGCTGTATTGTACTACTATTGTATACAATACCAGAGTGGACGTACATGTATGATCATGGCCATAAATGGACCACCATGTTCGTAAATGTGCAATTGTGGCCGTAATTTTACAATGACCTTTGATTTCGTATACCACGGCTATAAAAATAGAACCCCAAGCTCTATCTATAATGCATAGAAATTTTATTACCAAAAACATGGCGACCATTCCACCATTAGTCGCCCTGATTATAATGCTTTAAAAGCGATTTCATAAAGAGCAAGTTCACTGTAAAGTCTGCAAGTCCTTTTTGGAAACATGATTAAACCTGAGGAAGGACATACCACTGGAGCAGATCACAGGGCTGGAATGGCCCACTAGCTATAAAATGGTTATCATTCATTTAACCTTTAGTGCTGGTCTTGATTACTATAATCTGCAGGTCCTGCTGGAATCTTGGGAAGCAAATAGCAATCCTATGCAAAGCCAGTAGGGATAACTGTCTGGATGTGTATATCCCAGTTGAACAATTGTCTTTATTGGAATCACCATGAAACTTGAACAAGCCTCTGCAAGTTTATCTCTGAATAACAATATAATATTCTGTGCCAAGAGAATAATTCTTCCTAGACAGGGTGGTGTCACATCAACCGACAAAAACAATTAGTTAAATTGGCACAAAACATGATTGTTTAAACCAACAGATCACCTAGATCCACACTCTTTAACTGCTCTTAAAGGACAACTTTACCGTAAAGTTATAATCTAGTTATAATCAATCCTACCTCCCTGCCACAGGTACTTTTAATTTTAACTGTTTTTATAAAAACTTTATATGCAATATAGTTCTCCTTTAACTCTTAACATGAAGGTTCTCATTCATTCAGGTCACTGTATATCTGTAATATTCAGTTAGATCTGAAAGGACATCTATACTGAAAAAACATTTTTTATTTAATATTCCCTTTACTGGAAACTATCATTCTTCCCCAGTATCATGGTATCAGTAATTTGTTGATCTGCCCCTATTTCTTTAGTTAACCAATCTGAACCATCTTAGATTTCATCTGTCAATCAAGTGCCTTATTAACATAAACTCTTCTGCTGTGTGTAGTTTTTCTGTTCCCGGAATGGTGACAGTTGGTATGTGTGAATTGCATAGTGGGAAATTCCCTCTCCCAGTACTGGATTGATGAGCATGCTTTACTTCCTAAAAAGTCATTTCAGATGGAAGGAGGAGTTGATTAAGAGTGGGAGGAGAATATGTAACCCGAGCAAAACAAGTACTGGACTGAAGGCATGCAGCAACTCCCACTCCTCAGAGTAAGGGCTACTTTCATGTATTTATTTATAGATTAAGATAAAATGTTTGTTTTTTTTCATTATAGTTTTTAAGTATATTACCCTTTGGAACAAAACACTGTTATTATTCCAAAAGCCTTGAACCTCATTATGTATGTTAGAAAACGTATCATAATGTCTATACCCTTGATGATGCATGTTGACGAGTTGACAGACAATATGCAAATGTAACATTTCATTTAAAGGCACTGGGTAGATAAAAGCGGATAAGGAAGTGTGATCTAAAATTTGGAAAATGGAAGGGAAAGATTAAAGAGTCATTGGTGTTTTCAATGGACATTAAAATTGAAGAGGTGCAGAGAGGAGGTTAAGATGATGATAAGAAGGCAATAGACATGTGTATGGAAAGGCCATTCTGATTGGAATTCCTTAGGAACTACATGCAGTTAAGTCTGTTTACAATATGAGTCTCTGGTATGCTTCAGAAGTTCTCTGTTCCTCGTTGATCCTGGATAAGCCAAATGTATCAATCCTTGTTAAGGGTCTATGGTGAATGGAATGTCAGTAATTAGCTAACATAGTCCCCATTATAAGCCAACAGCAAACCCTCCTCATTAAAGCAGATTGATATAAAGGATGGTTAGGCCAAGTCATCAGAGTCCACAATAACTGAAACCAATGGATATCTTTGTATGAAGGGAGAAGTCAGACGTGTAATTGATAGAACTGCAGAAATGAGATATTAATTGGACAGGAAAAGTACAAGAAGTGCAGTAAAAATTTGAATATTTGAATATTTAATTAGGGCTCTGCTTCATCAGGAACTCTAGCGATACAGGAGACAGACGGGTTTGATGGGTCTCTTGGGATGAACCCAATGTATAGTGATGCATAGAAGTCTTATTGCTCTTTCCTGATTTCCCTATTAGTTACACTGAATAGTTTCACATCTTTAAAAATATGTATCAAGGCCAAATTGAATCTGAATAAACACTAAACACGGGGTTATTAATAAAGAAACGTGGATTTCCAAATCCAGTGCACCATGTGTAAAATATTAATGAGAACCAGGATTCATGCAGCGATGTTGGTTGAATCTAGATTAAAGCCATGGACAATACCTCATTGCCTCTAATTTAACACTTGCAAATCTTACATAGAAAAGGGCTACAAGATCCAGAAAGAGATACACAGACTAACATTACTGCAACTTTTATTGTGACATATAATTGATGGGTTTAGTAATATTAACATAGTAACATAGTAATTAAGGTTGAATAAAAGACATTCGTCCATCAAGTCCAACCTATTCACTTTTTTTTTTAACCCTACCTAACAGTTGATCCAGAGGAAGGCAAAAAACCCCAGCTAAAAAAGGGGGGAAAAAATTCCTTCCTGACTCCAAACGGCAATCGGAAAGTATCCCTGGATCAAACAGATCTATATGCATTAATACCAGTAATTCTCAATATTTTTTAGTTTTAGAAACTTATCCAGGCCTTTTTTAAAGTTGTTCAGTGGTTAGAAGCTTGGGGACACCGTAGAACCACGACCGTAAGTCTGGTGTATGAGTGAAATTGGCTGAACTTGATTTGTTGTTGGACTTTCCTTCTTGTTTGAAGGACAACTGCATGGTTATTGCTCCACACTCCTTTTATCCCAGGGCCTAACCAATAGGAAGACACGTACTGAAAGAAGCGTTTCTTTCCTGTAATAGTTCTCTAATATAGGAATTCTGCTCAAAGGCAGGTTTATAAACACAATTTGGGGGATTC
The DNA here is from genome assembly GCA_019447015.1 of Hymenochirus boettgeri. Lineage (NCBI taxonomy): Eukaryota > Metazoa > Chordata > Amphibia > Anura > Pipidae > Hymenochirus > Hymenochirus boettgeri. The sequence goes on along the minus strand of CM033470.1, from coordinate 322,961,273 downwards.
CTATAATACATTAGGTTACAATTTTTTTGATAACAAATTCACAACACAACGATAATTATGATATCTTGCGTATACAGGGCCCCATTAGTATCATAGTTTCTGTGCCTATAGTATAAACATAGGGGTTTAGTTACAAATGCCTGCTTGGCTGAAGACTATTGACAGTCCCGTTTAAGTGAGCATAATATATATTACACTATTAAGAGCCACTTATGGTTGTGGGTGTTTAGTGATGGCCAGATCTGGCTCACTAAATGCCACTAACACGGTGATATTTAGCAATGTGGTTAAGTTTTAACAGATATACTTTCTGTCACAAACGTGTCATTTTAACTCTGTAATTGCAGCATTCATTTTCAAATTATCCCACTTTATTGGCAGTGTCAACTAATATGGCAGCTTCCACCTAGTTCAACCCAGAGGCACTCACAGGTTTAAAAAGACTCTGGATTTACACAAGTATTCTCTCTTCATCTCCATATGTTTTTTGCAGAGGATCTAAGCTCAGCAGGGTATCTATGGTTCAAAGGGACAAGGTGTGAAGTCACTGTAAAGTTCACAGACCTTTACTTTTGGGTGCGATAACAGGAGGCGGAGCTCTAAAACAAAGCTAAAGGAACAGATGCCATTTCAAAGTCAGTTAATATTTCGTAATAATTCAGGGGAAGGAATTATGTCATATTTTCCAAAACAATGTCAGCTTATGCTAGAATCATATACGAGCTCCAATATATATCATGTTTGGTAACTTTGTATTGTGTAAAATTAGCATATCACAAAAATGTTAATATATTGTATGTGAGATGTATGGTACTCATATTATAGACTAGAGGGAAAACAGAATAAGGACCAGGCCACTCCCCTTCTCAGGAGAAAGCATAAAATAAGGCAATAGCCTCAGCCCAAGCAGTTTGCCAGTTTAACAAACAAACCAAGGAACATCACTAAGCCAATCGGACAGACTGTATATTGGTTTCCATCTTGGAGTATCATTTTGTACTTTTTTTTCCCATATTGGATATTTACTCTTAACTGCATGCTAATTTTAATGTTCAGTTCTTTACTAAAATATTTTAGCTTTTTATGCACTCTTTTCTATTTTTAATAAATAATATAAAATAATTTAAAAGATAACTATTTAAAAATGGAAAGTACATGGGGCAGGGAGGTTGGATTGATTATTTCTACCTCATAATATCGTTTTGTTGAGGAGCTACAGCACAATACAGGACTACTCCTGTGTTAAACATAGTGCTGAAGCCAGGAGGAAGACAGAATCAGTTTTCTTTGGCTCCTCACAGAAGCTATATTGGGAGGTAGGAAATACCTGTACTATATCCCTGTCCCAAGTACTTTTCAGTTTAACCCAAAAACAAACCTTGTTTTGGAAATTACGCTAATGTATAGAAATTACTGTTTATATATATATATATACTGGTTAGGCGTGGATAACCTTTTCTTACAGGATTGTTATAGTTTAGGGGTGTGTATAACCTCTTAGATATATTTAGCAGGTCATCCTGCTGTCTCGGAATGTGGTGGCAGCCTATGGTTATGTATTGGGATGTTTTAGTGTGTGCTGTGTATATGTTCACTTCCCCTCCTTCTATGTTCTGTTTATTTGACTTCTCGGTTAGTTGGAGGATATTTTCCGATAACCGATAAGTCGATAGCCTGAAGGGAGAGGGGGGTTGTGACACTTATACTATGTCACCACAGAAATAAGCTCTCTGTGTGGCGGGAGAATTTTCAACTGACCATTACAGTAGTGATTTAAATCAAACCTGGTTTCAAGGCGGAATTGCATGTTTGAAAATTTCTGTATCTGGTTCAACGTTTTGGATTTTTTTTTGCCAAAAATTGAAATGGTGATGTCAAAAAGTAGAAATTGAAAATTCACTGTCAAAAATGGAAAATTTGGTGGCGAAAAGTAAAAAAATACCTGACCCTATTGAATTGGGTTTTGATTAAAATTTTTGGTTCTGTTGATTTTCGACAGATTAAATGGAACCGCCACTCGAACGACACTTGCTGATTTTGTTCATCTCCAATATCCTAAGCAAAGGATATACAAAGTAACACCGAGCATGTCTGTACCACTGGTAGAGAAATTCACACAAGTAAACCTTTATTTAGGAATCGCCATTTTAATCAGCAGATTATTGCTATTAATCAGGGTTTGGTATGTTTATAAACCATAAATCTCCTTGAAATTACAGAATGTGCTTCCTTTCCTCAATTCAAGCACTAACAGGGAGATACAACAAAAGGTAATTTTGCCCCAACCAATCAGATGTTACCTTTTAAATGTAAAACAAAACTAGCACCATTTTTAACAATAAGAACTTTTATTGAATCCCCTGTTAATGCTAAACTCTGCCATAAAGTTGGAAAACAATATTTTGGGTCAGTCTTACGTGTTTGTGTGGTAGCTTAAATGAATTTCCCATTGCAGCGTGATTGGTAAAACTTCACAGCGAATGTAAAAGAAATTGGAAGAACTGCTTTTGTTCTGCTCATCTCCAACCTGATAATAGCCAGATGAAATTCTAAAAAACCTTTTCACTTTATATCAACGATTTCCTTCCTCACAATACAATTCCCTTTTAAAAGTTCTGCCGTTTTCATTCAGAGAATATTGGGTGTGCAGGGTACGTGGCGCTGCCTTTAATGTCGTTTCAAGATGAAGAGAAAAGAAATAAAGAAAGGAGAATAAAAGGCAGAAAATTGGATACTTTGTAACATGAAACAAGGAATTAAACTTTAATGAAAATTCAAGCGTTTCCAGTATTTTCATTCATTCTGTGAGACAGCCATATTGTGCACATTGGATAACTTTTGATTGGTTGGACCTACAAAATACATGTCCATTCTGTATCGTCAGAAATTGTGGAATCATCTTATTGGAAGACCTGGTAATAGAAGGTTTACCGGATTCCTTCAACAGAGGGCTGGATGAAAGGGAAAGTTTAAGTATAAAGGTTGAATATAGCTTGAAAGGCTGCACAAAGCTCTTTTAATGTGAGTGTCTGCGTCTGCTGTGAGTGTTAAAATCAGCGCCTGTGACACACAACCAAGACAGTGCTGATTAGGTCTGCTCACAGCTGAATGCAATCAAGAGGCAGGTAATCAGCACTGATTAGGTCTGCTTACAGTTGATGCAATCAAGACAGAAAATCAGCGCTGATTAGGTCTGTTCACAGCTGATGCAAACGTAGGCTGGTAAAAAAAGATTGGTACCCTATATTCTTCTTCTACTGGCAGTTCAGGATTTGGCCAGTAGAGGTCACTGTGTAAAAGTATAGAAAGGAAAGCAGGCATGTGATCAGCCTCTTTCTGACTTTCCCCAGAGGAGCCTGGGACCTTAGATAACAGGTAGGCCCAGTTAATATGAGATTAGATTCTGTTATAGATCACTCCAGGAGTGATAGATAGGAGTAGGGTAGATAGTGAGCAGCCTGAGCTCCAACAAGGAGATTTAGTAAGGATTAGAGTCCTGGGCATTCTACCCCAGAATGGGTACATAGTGCCAGATACAGGGGTAGAAGATTCCACTACAGAGACCTGAGGGGGCACTAACAAGTAGAGATGGCCGAACTTCCGAAAGGTCGGTCCATTTTCAAACTTTCGAGCTATATGGAAAGTTAAAAAATGGACCCATTAAAGTCAATGGGAGTCAAATAGTTTGAAAATTTCTAATGAAATACAATTAAAATATCAATGGTAACTTAATGTAAATGGCTGTGGGACCATCTCTACTAACAATCTGATTGTTATTTATACTGTTTCTGATTCCTCTGGTTTGTGAGTATTTATATTATATATCTGTGCCATGCTATGTCACCTCTATCGTGCTAATTGCAATGCTTTATTAATATTGTTCTGTTAATAAACAAGATACTGTTTAATTTCAAGAACCATTGGTGCCCATTTATTGCATTCTAGCTAGAGTGGTAGTTCAGCAACTCCCTGCCTCCAACATATGCGAGGGCCTAATCCTGATAAATAAGAGTCTGTATATATGTTGATAACTTGGAAACGCTTCCATGGATTCCTTAACTAGGGATTCACTAAGAAATGAAATTAGATAGGGAGAGTATAAGTCATTAGTGCTCACATTCAATCATATGCAATTAAAGGGCATGTCCACCCCCAAAACTAAAAATTTAACCCCATACTGGCCCCACTCTGTAGTTTAATCTCTGCTCCAAATGGTTCTCCTGCTATGCCCCTCCAAAGTCCAGGAAACTGCAGTGTAGGAGCTCTGTGTGATCGACTCATCCTGCTCCTGTGTCTGCCTCAAATTCAACAAGGTTTGAGGCATGCGCAGGAGAGTCCTCCCCCCACTCCCTCTCCCTCCCGTTTTTCCCTCCCCCTAGCTCTAAACCCCCTCATAATGTAGGTATAGGTTCCCCAGCCCCAACCACTATAATAGAATTTAGAGAGAGTCCCTCCGATAGCTACTTACCTTACCACTCTCCCCCGGCCTTCTGAGCAACCGGCAGCCGCTTCCCTGATTGGCTGCCTCTCCGCCAATCAGAGACGTGGCTGCCGGTCCCGGACTTTGATATTAAAGGGCATGTCCACCCTTATAAAAAAAATTTGCCCTATAATAAAATGCCTTCCCCCAGCCCCAACCACTATAAAATAGTTTTAAGAAAGTGCCCAGATCTTTACTTACCTTCCCTCTCTCCTCCGATGCCCGGCCCGGCCTTCTGCTTGCAAGACACTGCAAGCAGGGGGCGGGACCGGCAGCCGCGTCCGTGATTGGCTGCCTCTCAGAATGTGGCTGCCGGCTTCTCAGAATGCCGGGGAGAGAGGGAAGGTAAGTAGAGTTCGGGGGTCTTTCTTAAAATTATTTTTTAGCGGTTGGGGCTGGGGGAAGATATACTAATAAAGGCAAGGGGTTTTATGATAGGGGGAGGGATCGCAAAACGGGAGGGAGAGGGAGGGGGAGAAGGGCTGCAGTACGCATGCCAAACTTTTCCCGGAGGGGAGACAGGAGGCAGAGTCCTATAAGGACTCTGCTATCCTCATGGTGGGCAGTTTTTGGGACTTTGGGGTGGGACTACAGGAGAACCATATTGAGCTGGGATGTGAGGTAAGGATTTTATTACACTACATGGTGGGGCCATTAGTGGGGGGGATTATAGTTTTGGTGGTGGACATGCCCTTTAAACTCTAATGGGTTTAATACTTTATGACCTAAGTCTTTAAAAGAAAGTTTTTTAAATTGACTCTTAATGTTTAATTAAAGGTGAAAATAAGAAAGTCTATTGATCGGGGGGAAATAGGATTAATTATAAAAATTAGATTGTGGGTTACAGGTTAAAAACAGTGATATCTGGGAATAATTATAGTGTCCAGTAACGGTCAATTAAAGAAAATGTTTTCAGTATAGATGCCCTTTAATATCTATATTAAGTTTGTACAACTTGCATATGGATTAACAACAGGTGTGCATGCAATGTACGCGGGAGCGCTACCTCCACCACAGGACTCCGTCTAATGCCACCAACATGCAGGACGCCAAACCAGCAGGCTGAACCAGCTATCAGCCATATATATCCAAAAAAACTATTTTGTATCTCTGAGGAAGGATCTGAGGCGCCATTAAACGTGTCAGATACCCATGGTTTCTTTAACATATGTTACCTGATACATAATTAATAATTATGTTGGTCAAACACCGATAATTAAATTGCATATGGTACATGTAAATAACATGGGGAACATGAACATTTGTTTCAACAATTTCAGAACACAACCATTATCCTTTAACAGCAATGAATCTATCGCTCTAATATCTATACCTGTAGTTTGCGGTAATTGAAGACAGCTTTGGTTAATCTAATTTCAATTACACCAAACTACAGGTATGCAGCTGTTATCATAAAACCACGATTGGTACCTTTATAATAAATAAGTGTGATATTTTATAATGGGAACTGCAGTGGTATATTTCCTTATAAAAATCACCCAGCTATGTCACTAAGTGACTCATTTCTTATATTTCTTATATCCCACTACTACTCCCATTCCAGTGTTCATGCCTGAACAATGACTCAGTGTTTTTTGCAGTGCTTAACTTCACTAACAGAACCTGCTGGAGCTGCTTCCTGTCACTTTATAACCAATGTCTCTCTCCTCCTCCACAAAGATTTGTTTAACCGCATAGATACTGGGATGTTCCTTTCTACTGGGTTTAAGTTACAGAAGGTAGCTTGGGGGATTTAAGGTGGGAATAGGGACAAGGCTAGAATTTAAAATGAAAATGGGGAGAAGGAATTAGATACCTATGTATTATAAGAAATAATGTGCCCCTTTACATTATAAGGATATATTCTTAAATGACCTGTATAAAAGCACTTTGCCTGTGGCCTCTTGATTCCATATGGTCAGGGAACTCCTCGGTGGCATAATATATCCTTATATTGTACTTTAAGGGGTACATTATCCCTTATATAAATAACGGATCTCTGCACTCCTCGTTCATTGCTAATACTTCCTCTACAGACAAAGGTCAAACCACAAAGTTGCATTCCATGACCAGGAGAAGACCAGCTTTATCAGAAGATGAGTTTCTACCTCTAACTGTCTGTCAATCACTTTTTCTTCAAATTAAACCCACCACAGTCTTGGAACTCCTGGCGTTCCTTGACTCAGGAGCAGCCGGCAACTTCATGGACACAACCTTTGCCAAACAACTGAATATTCCCCTATTGCCACTACCCAATCCTCTCCGTGTATTTTCCATTGACGACAAACCTCTCTCCTCTGATGTTATTTCCATGACCACTCATCCGTTATCCATGAATGTCGGTCCTTTCCATAAAGAGGAAATCTCATTTCTTATTACCGATTGCCCCTCCACGCCCCTTGTTCTTGGTCTCCCTTGGCTCCGTCTTCATAACCCTCACATAGACTGGCATACTAACACTATAGCACACTGGAGTCCTACCTGCCAGACCAGATGCATCTCCTCTGCTTCAATAATTCCTGTTGGTTCCGTGAAACTAGAATCCCTACCGGTACAATATCAAGAATTTGCAGACGTCTTTTGTAAAAAATCAGCTGAAATTCTCCCACCTCACCGACCGTGTGACTGCCCTATTGAATTACTCCCAGGTTCCTTTCCACCACGAGGACGTACCTATCCTCTTTCCCCCTCCGAATCTAAATCCATGCAAGAATATATTCAGGACAATTTACAACGAGGGTTCATTCGACCTTCCACTTCACCTGCTGGAGCTGGATTCTTTTTTGTGGAGAAGAAGGATGGGGGCCTTCGCCCTTGCATCGATTACAGAGGACTCAACAAGATAACCATTAAAAACCGCTACCCTCTTCCCCTGATTGCTGAGTTATTTGATCAATTAAAAAATGCCCGTTTCTTTTCCAAACTAGACCTCCGTGGGGCCTATAATTTAATTTGCATTCGTCAGGGGGATGAGTGGAAAACCGCCTTCAACACTCGTGATGGACATTACGAGTACCTTGTGATGCCCTTTGGCAATGGCAATGCTCTGGCTGTTTTTCAGGAATTTGTAAACGACCTGTTCCGAGATCTTCTGGGTCGCTGTGTAGTGGTCTATTTAGATGACATCTTAATATTTTCTGAAAACTTGCCTTCCCACAGAAATCATGTAAAAGAAGTCCTATCTCGTCTTCGTCAAAATTCCTTGTACGCCAAACTTGAAAAGTGTATCTTTGAAGTCCCCAAAATTCCATTTCTTGGCTACATAATTTCTCAAGCGTCAGCGCGCCATGCGCGTGACGTCACGGAAGTGCGACGGTACGTTCCGGTGTTGTCTACTACCTCGTTGGTCCCGACTTCGCCTGTGCTCTTACAGGTAACCTTTACAGGAAGGTGAAGGTGACCCCAGCATTCACTGTCTATACACAGACTCTGTTTTTACACAAACTTCTGTTTTTAGCAAAACAATTCTTAATGTACCAGTACCTAGATTTGTTGTTATACCTCAGGTGGCACAACATAGAAATGCTGTGTTTTTAGAAACGCAAAGCCCATGAAGTCACAGGTTCAAATCCTCTGGTTAACCTATGAAACACAATAACACAGTCTGAGCTTACTGCTTTTGTTTTGTTTGTTGTGTATAGCAGCTCTGTTTTTTATTTACCAACCAGCATGAATTGCTGACAGCCGTCCTGGAAAAATACAAAATAGTTTAAGTGCTAACATTGCGTGTCATGATAATAGTGCTTCAATATTTCAGGGAACATGATTATGATATTAATTTAAATGACCATGATTAATGTATAAATAATCCCGATTAATATATAAATAAATTTAAGTAGACATTATTACTTTATGTATAAGTAGCACTTATGATATTACACTGTTTGGTTGGCTTGATAAAGGTCCTAGACGTGGACCGAAACGTTGCCTTGTTTTTGCACTATTAAAATTTATATTGATTAAGACCCCTTGTGTGCACCTACCTCTTTACCCTTTGAACTGTCTATTGAATTTTTGGGTAGCACCAGGGGCGAAGTAGGGTTGGAGTGGAGTGTGCCCTGATTTACGTTTCAGTATATATATATATATATATATATATATATATATATATATATTCCAGACTATAAAGGAAAGATTCAGGTCAACAAGTGGCAGAAAATGTCTTTCATTGCCTGACCCAAATAAAAATGCACATCTGGAAGTAACGAAAAAAGTAAACCAGATAAAAACCTGCGATGCATACGGAATGTCTTTATTTTGTTTACTGGGGGAATGTAGTCTTCTCGTAGAAACCTGCTACTGGTCAACTAGTATAGATTATATCTCATAACTGGACTTGTTACTGACATACTTTGGTTTTGCCCTTCTCCAAGCTTGCGGGCATTCATAACATTTTGTGAATTATGTCCAATCACTGTGGGCAGACTTCTGAAAACATGGCCAATCACTGTAAGCTGACTTATGTACCATTCACTGTGGGAAAACTTATGTCCAATCACTGTGGGCAGACTTATGTCCAATCACTGTGGGCAGACTTATGTCCAATCACTGTGAGCAGACTTATGGCCAATCACTGTGGGCTTATGGCTAATCACTGTGGGCAGTCTTGTGTACAATTCACTGTGGGCAGACTTATGGCCAATCACTGTGGGCTTATGGCCAATTACCGTGGTAGGACTTATGTACCAAACACTGTGGGCAGACTTATGGCCAATCACTTTGAGTAGATTATATACCATTCACCGTGGGCAAACTTATGGCCAATCACTGTGGGCACATTTACAGCCAGTCACTTTGGATAGACTTATGTTTAATCACTGTAAATAGACTTATGTACCATTCACTGTGGGCAGACTTATGGCCAATCACTGTGGGCAGTCTTATGTCCAATCTCTGTGGGCAACTTACGTTCAAACACTTGAACTAGACTTATGCCCAATCACTGTGAGCAGACTTATGTCCAGTCAATGTGGGAAGACGTATATACCATTCACTGTGGGCAGACTTATGTACCATTCACTGTGGGGAGACTTATGGACAATCATTGTAGGCCAACTTATGTACCATTCACTGTGGGCAGACATGCCTTATCACTTTGGGCTTATGGACAATCACTGTGGGCTTATGGCTAATCACTGTGGGCTTATGGCTATCACTGTGGGTTTATGGCTAATCACTTGGGCAGACTTATGCCTAATCACTGTGGGTTTATGGCCAATCACTGTGGGCAGACTTTTGTACCATTAACTATATGGTAGACTTATGACCAATCACTGTGGGAAGACTTACGGACAATTTACCAATCACTGTGGGCAGCATTTATATACCAGTCACTGCAGGCAGACTTATGTACCATTCACTGTGTATGTATTGACACACTTGGATTCCCCTGATTAGTGTACTCCCCCATATCTTTCTTTTGCTAGACCATTCACTGTGGGCAGACTTATGGACAATCACTGTGGGCAGACTTATGGATAATCACTGTGGGCAGACTTACAGATAATCATTGTGGGCAGACTTATGGACAATCACTGTGGGCAGACTTATGGACAATCACTGTGGGCAGATTTATGGGCAATCACTGGGCAGAATTATGGACAATCACTTTGGGCAAACTTATGTACCATTCACTGTTGGCAGACTTATGGATAATCACTGTGGCAGACTTATGTACCATTCACTGTTGGCAGACTTATGTGCCATTCACTGTGGGCAGACTTATGTGCCATTCACTGTGGGCAGTCTTACATACCATCCAGTGTTGGCAGACTTATGTTCCATTCACTGTGGGCAGACTTATGTGTCTCTCATATTTTCTAATTACAGCAGGTCTGACCTGGAAAATTCTTAGCATAGTCAAGTGCCCCTTTATATTCAGTTTGGAATCTGTTCTCTATTATTTTGTATGGGAAAATGACTGCCATTAATTGTCTATGGGGAAGTCATTTAGAAAACATTAGTCAAAGGGCCATTTAATCAGCGCAGCATTCATGTTTTTGTTATTGTCTGTGGAAAATTCAATGCCCTTTATTCTCTGTAGGGAATTCCATTAGGAATCTTTCAAGCAGCAATGTCAGTTTAATCACATAATCTAGAGATCAATGGGTTTTAACCACCGCAATTCATTTGTTTTAATAATTCTGGGTTGTAGAGGAAACAGGTCAAAATAAATGGTAACAGATTGATTGTGTTCATTGTAGTATGGAATTAGTAGAGAGAGCATCTTAAATAGTTTAATATCACATCTAAATACTAGAATTATGTGATATGGTGTCTAAATTCTATTATATCACATGGCTTCTAAATACTATAATATCACATGGATTTTAAATACTATTATATCACATGGCTTCTAAATACTATAATATCACATGGCTTCTAAATACTATAATATCACATGACTTCTAAATACTATAATATCACATGTCTTCTAAATACTATAATATCACATGGCTTCTAAATACTATTATATCACATGGCTTCTAAATACTGTTATATAATATGGCTTCTAAATACTATTATATCACATGGCTTCTAAATACTATTATATCACTAGGCTTTTAAATACTATTATATCACATGGCTTTTAAATACTATTATATCACATGACTTTTAAATACTATAATATCACATGGCTTCTAAATACTATAATATCACATAGCTTCTAAATACTATTATATCACATGGCTTCTAAATACTATAATATCACATGGCTTCTAAATACTATAATATCACATGGCTTTTAAATACTATTATATCATATGGCTTCTAAATACTATAATATCGCATGGCTTCTAAATACTATAATATCGCATGGCTTCTAAATACTATAATATCGCATGGCTTCTAAATACTATAATATTGCATGGCTTCAAAATACTATAATATCACATGGCTTTTAAATACTATTATATCACATGGCTTCTAAATACTATAATATCACATGGCTTTGAAATACTATAATATCACATGGCTTCTAAATACTATATTATCACATGGCTTCGAAATACTATAATATCACATGGCTTCTAAATACTATATTATCACATGGCTTCTAAATACTATAATATCACATGGCTTCTAAATACTATTATATCACAAGGTTTCTAAGTACTATTATATCACATGACTTTTAAATACTATAATATCACATGGCTTCTTAATACTATAATATCACATGGCTTCTAAATACTATTATATCACATGACGCGGCGGCGGCGGGTGGTCGCCGCTGCCGCCGCGGGGGGTGTGGGCGGGGTGGGCGTGTCTCCCGGGGCGGGTGCGACCACCCGCCGCGGGTTGCCTGCCCATCCCCGCCGCGGGAGGTTAGTATCGGCTGACTTCGCCACCTTCAAGGTGGCGAAGTAAAACAGCCGATACTAGCCGAGCGAAACCAGTACCGCCGCTTTATAAATAGAAGCGGCGGTACCGGGTAAGTATCGGCGCGAAAGGTTAACGCTTCGTTAACTTTTCGCGGCCGTTTTCGGGGCTTTATAAATCGCGGTAAACGCGATTCATGCGTTAATGGCCGCGAAAACGGCCGCGAAAAGTTAACGAACCTTTATAAATATGCCCCTTAGTCTTACCTCCCTCCGGGCATTCCCCCTTTGTTCCTGCCCCACATTGGTCTTGTCCATCTCCGGGCATACCCCACTCTGGTCGTGCTCTACTGCGGCCTTCCTCATCTCCAGGTAAGCCCCTTCTAGTCCTTCTCCACTTCGCTCTTGCCCATCTCCGATGATGCTTTCCCAGGCGAAAATATCAGTTGAGCTTTGTTGATGATCCTACCCGGCAGATCATCAACAAGGCTGACTGAGAGACAGTCTTGCCCGCCTGAGCCCGGAACAACTATCGGACAAATAAACATATACAACACATCATGCATCTCAAGCCCTGGGTCCGGCTTCCCTCTTGGCCTGTCCTACTTTGGTTTTAGGGCAAGGCCAGAGGGGAGCTGGACCAAAACCCTGAAATGCACAATGTGTTACAACGTTCATTTCGGCCGACATCTTGTTCCGCATTTGGTCAGCCAAAATACTAGTTCGGATGGCCCTTGTTGACAATCCTACCCGGCGAATCTTCAACATGGCCAAATTGAACGCTTGTCTTGGCCCCCCGACCCTGGAACAATTGTTGGCTATAACGAACATTCAAAAAATATTGTGCATCGCGGGACTTTGGGTTCGGCTCCCCTGTGGTCCTGTCCCACTTCCGTCTTGCCCATCTCTGGGTATGCTTCTCTTTGGTCTTGGCCCTCCTTTAGTACTTCCCCACCCCTGGGCTTGCTCCCCTCAGGTCCTAACTTCCTCTGGTCTTGCCTCTCCTCTGTCTTGCCCCCCTCCTATCTGGTCCTGCTCACCTTTAGTCTTACCTCCCTCCGGGCATGCCCCCTCTGTTCCTGACCCACATTTGTCTTGTCCATCTCCGGGCATACACCACTCTGGTCCTGCTCTACTGCGGCCTTCCTCATCTGCAGGTATGCCCTTTCTAGTCCTTCTCCACTTCGCTCTTGCCCATCTCCGCCCATGCTTTCCCAGGCAAAACTAGAGATCAGTCGAGCTTTGTTGATGATCCTACCCGGCGGATCATCAACAAGACTGACTGAGAGACAGTCTCGCCCGCCTGAGCTCGGAACAACTGTTGGACAAAATAAATGTACACAACACATCATGCATCGCAAGGCCTGGGTCCGGCTTCCCTCTGGGCCTGTCCTACTTTGGTTTTAGGGCAGGACCAGAGGGGGGCTGAACCCAAAACCCCGCAAGGCACAATGTGTTACAAACCTTAATTTCGTCCGACATCTTGTTCCGCATTTGGTCGACCAAAAAGGCGTTCAGATGGCCTTCGTTGACAATCCTACCCGGCGAATCTTCAACATGGCCAAACTAAGAGCTTGTCTCAGCATCCCGGTCCTGTCCCACTTCCGTCTTGCCCATCTCTTTAGTCTTGGCCCTCCTTTAGTACTTCCCACCACAGGTCCTACCTTCCTCTGATCTTGCCTCTCTTCTGTCTTGTCCCCTCCAGACCTGCTCCTATCTGGTCCTGATCACCTTTAGTCTTACCTCCCTCCGGGCATGCCCCCTCTGTTCCTGCCCCACATTGGTCTTGTCCATCTCCGATCATACCCCACTCTGGTCCGGCTCTACTGCAGCCTTCCTTATCTCCAGGTAGGCCCCTTCTGCTCCTTGTTCCACATTTGGTCGGCCAAAATAGGCATTCAGATGGCCCTTGTTGACAATCCTACCCGGGCGAATCATCAACATGGCCAAACTGAAAGCTTGTCTTGGTCCCCCGAGCCTGGAAAAATTGTCGGCTAAAACGAACATTCAAAACATATCGTGCATCGCGGGACTCTGGGTTCGGCTCCACTCTGGTCCTGTCCCACTTCTGTCTTGCCCATCGCTGGGTATGCTCCCCTTTGATCTTGGTCCTCCTTTAGTACTTTCCCACCACTGGGCTGCTCCCCTCAGGCCTTACCTTTCTCTGGTCTTGCCTCTCTTCTGTCTTGCCCCCACTAGAAATTCTCCCATCTGGTCCCGCTCACCTTTAGTCTTGTCCCATATTGGTCTTGTCCATATCTGGTCATACCACCGTGGACCTGTTCCCCCGTGTCCTTGCCCATCTCCACGTATGCCCCCTCTGAGGCTTCGTTCCACTTCACTCTTGCCCATCTCCGGGCATGCAGGCATGTCCCCTCTGGTTCTGACCTAATTTCATTTTGCCCATGAAATGCCCTCTCCAGTCCTACCCCACTTTGGTCTTGCCCCACTCTGGGCATGCCCTCTCTGGTCCTACTCCACTTCGGTTATGGCCATCTCTGTGCATGCCCTTCTCCGTTCCTGCTCCAGTTAGAGGCCTGCTAGACAAACCAAAACGAACAGCAATATTTCATTATATCAAACAACAAAACCCCAGTATAATAGGTAGGCTGGTTTTACCATGCCGAGCACACTACTACCTCTAGAGGTGTGGCAATCCTCATAACAAAATCAGTTCATTTTGAGTTGCTTCATTTGAGGTTGGACCGATACGGAAAATATGTATTTATCTATGGTAAGATACAATCCAACCCAATTATTTTGTTGCCATTTTACACCCCCCATCCCCTTTAACATAACTGTTATCTATGAGGGAATACAATTTAAGGCTGAACACCCAGACGTACCCACAATAGGAATGGGCATGTTCATTAGGTACCTACAGACCAGCCATGCCTAAAAATCCCAATTTTAAAACTCCCACCTCCTAACAATCCACTCCTGACCATACTACGTAGTCAAACAGCAGCCAAATAAATCTCAAATTAAAAGCCCCCAAGCCTGAAATCCTGCAAAATTGTGTGCCCAAAGGCCTCTGACAAACTAATGCAAATACATATATATATATTTGCATTACGAGGCCAATAGGAAGGCAGAGCGTGCCTTCCTATTGGCCTCGTCGCCGACAGGGAGGAGGGGCCAGAGCCTACCCGAGCAGCGTTGCTCTTAAGTGCTTTAAGTTACGCGAACCCAGGGGTGAGGTAATTATCCTTTAATAGCACATGCAAAATGAACACCTCTAATTTAAAAAGTCCATTCTCTACAAGCAACAGGTACTACCTGTGACAGTTATTTTGGATTCCAAAGTCACATGACCGTGCCTGGTCAGCCTGTTAACAGCCAAGTAATCAGATTTCTAGCAAGGGACAAATTGAAATAGTCTAGACCAAGCAGCAGCTGTACTGTGCCCTATGAATTACATTCAATCCACTACAATGAAAGAAATCCATTAAAAAATGATACGTGCATATTGGTCATTACAGTACTTATTGGTTTCCTTATAAACCTTAACTGATTCCTATGGCAAAACATTTATATTGATACTATCATCCCCGATTGGCTACATGTACGGCCGCCATTAGATACCAGTAAAACCAATCCCCTAATTCCATACTTAATGAACATCAAGTTAGAATCAGTGACTGCCAGTTTCCAGGGCCAGCAAAGCCAATCCCAGCAACAAAGTTGGAGTTGTAAAGTGTTGCATTAAAGAGAAGAAACAAATGGGGGGGAGGGGAAATCCAGAAAATGCAAAAAAATAAATTCAGCAAAAAGCACAAAAGTTGCAAAAAAACCCTCCTGATTTGTCACTATCTCACAAGTGGGAAAAAAAATCTGTAAATCTGTGGAATTTCAATCCCTTTTATAGTGAGTGAATGATATCACTGATGACATCATTGAAGACATCATCAATGACAGGACAAAACTTTCTAGAATACCTCAAAGAATATCAAAGGGAATGACATCATCCAGGATATTAAAGGGACAGTTCAGTGGAAATTGTCAATATTCGTTAAATTGTTAGTTTGTGTAATACCTTCTTAGTTATTCTACATATTCTCTCCCATTTTGAGAATTCAGTTGATTTCTTACCCTTTGCTGTTCCCTGCTGTTGACATTAGTGAGCTGATATTTCAGGTTCTTGTGTACTTTTATTAAAAGCAGAAGTGAAATGGATATTCATGTAAGATACAAGAGCAATCCGTGGATTGAACTCCAAGTGTGACATAATGTGTTACACAGATTAACATACCTATGGGTTAATATTTAGAGTGTTTGCATATTTGTTTGATACTATAATAAAGATGTCAAGTTTTTAATTAATTAAACTACCGACAAGTGACATTTGTACACGGTGTGTTGCTTTCTTCATTTCTATAGAGTCGTTCTGGTAGATAACAGACTTAGCTGTACAACAATGCCAGACAGCAATAGCTAGAGCTAGCAAGATATTTTCTTTATAAAGAGGAATAGATTCAAAGAAAGATATTATCTCCCTCTTTACAAAGCACTGGTAAGGCCTCATTTGGAATATGCAGGCACTTTTGAATCCCATATACAAATGGGACATCTTGGAAATAGAAGCAGTTCAGAAGGGCAACTAAATTAATAAGGGAATGGAGGGGCTTGACTGCAGGCAGATTACACCATTAGCTTTTTACATTGGAGAAGCGACGTTTGCGTGGGGATATGATTATTTTATATAAAATGAACTCTCTGGTGCATTGTTCACTAATCGGTCATATCAGAGGACAGGTGGACATCCTTTAAGATTGGAAGAAAAGGTTAGAGGTTAGAAAATGTTTCTTTACAGTGAGAATGGTGAAACCGTCATCCAGACGATGTGGTAATGGCAAGTTCATTAAATAGCTTTAAAAGTTCCTCCAGAAAGGGGATTTTTGAAGTAAACTCTTTGGCCCCCAATTGATTAAATGAGATTGAATTTCAGAGCTTTCTCTAAAATAGTGGGTCTTTTCAAGTAAATGCATGCGCTGATAAGACAATGGGTGTATATATGTATATAGGTCCATTTACTATATTTATAGATTTAAACATGTTAAACATGAGCCTTGTATTATAATAATTTCCATCTTTTAGAAATATGCACTGCCACATTACCTTTAAAGGGCATCTATAGTGGGAAAATGAACTTTTTTTCCTTTCTTTCCATGTGTTCTATAATTCCCTACAACCCCCAGAGTGTCTTCAGTTTTTCCAGATTCCCTCTCTGTCCTGAGATACACCAGTTAGAAGAATACGTGATTGCATTCCTCTACTCCTACTTGGACTGTCAATCAAATCCCTGTGACTGATCCCCCCTCCCTGCTCTGTAATATACATAGAGATAAGAGCATTAGCAGGGGGAGAGTGGTAGCTTTGATGGTAGATATAAGGCTGCACTTGACCCCCCTTCTTAATAGCTTTCACTGATTGATGATGGGTCACAAAGTGAGAGATCGTAAACTGTACTGATCTCCTTCTTCCGTGTCTCCAGGACAGCTTGCTTTCTATTGGCCACTGTGCGTGGGTGTGTTTTTCAGGATGTTGAACTTTTAACTCCTACTGCACATAAAAAGCTTGTCGGTTAGCCGGAGCTGAGACATGGAGGAGGTAACAGAGGGGAGGGAGAAGGGGGGAGTGCTGCACATAGATCTGACACCGTGGTTAAACAGAGTCAGTGACAGATATAGGATTAAGGCAGCACAGAGTACATGAATTTAACTTTGCAAAGGGGCAATGTGTTTTTTTCACTATAGATGCCCTTTAAGAAGGTTAGAGATAACTTTATATGTATATATTACTGTACTGAATGATCATTTATTGAACTTAACATCGTTGATTTAATATTGTCATTTTTACCAATAAAAGCCATCCTTATTATTCTTATTATATTGCAGTAATTTAAAATTAGTATTATATTATACTTTTGATACCATGAGCGGCATTCATTTTATGCCAATGAATATAAGTGCCACCAAGGTTCCAGTATACTCCAATTATATGTAAGGGAACTGAAGTTTAGGACTAGCAGTTCCCTGGCCAGCCTTAATTAGTGGTGAACCAGGAGGGAAATAAAGAGACTCGGGATTCGGCACACCTACAAGACCCGGAAGAAGGAAGTTAATCCTCCAAAACGCGCATAGGTTTGTTTGTGCAGTGTCCAGCAGCTTCAGTGGTAGGAGACCCTTAGCAATCGGACGGCCCAGAATGAATCATCGAGTGACAGCGGCTTCCCTGTTCCAAAAGGGGAGAATGTAGGATTTGCATTGGATGAAACACATACAGGAACAGTGTCCAGGACGTGTAACTTGAGAAAGGGCCCAGTGTGTCTGCAGATGCAAAAAGTTGCCGGTTGCAGTTATCCTGCTTGTTGCCTGAATTGTTACCTCTATCACTCTGATCATTTGCAACCCTTTTAGTTTGGTTGGAGACGCCCAATAGTTTTTTTATGTGGACTCTGGTTTATATTCAGATATATTTATGTGTGGAATCTTTTACAGCTCCATGATTGTGTTTGTTTGATTTTTTGTTATTTATCTTAGATTTCATTAAAGCCATTGTGTCGAATACAAACCAACGCCCTCACCTTGCCTATTTTTATATATAACTTAACTCCTTTTTTTAGGAGAAGTATTTCCCTTAAAATATCGATGGAGTGCCCCCCGTTTGGGAGTATAGTGGGATACTTGGGTCAGGATCTTTCCGGGCCTCTTTTTCTGGTGTTTAATCTTTATTTTATTCCCATCGAACCCACACTTATTATGGTGGTTTTACGATTATAGGGTTAATAATGCTCCGATATTGTATATATATATAACTTCCCTACCGGACCTCATTGCCCAATCAATAACTAATGACGTGTTTGACTAGAAATCACAAATCTCGTGAGATCAGATAATTGATCCCCCAAACCTTGTTCTATTAGAGATTCAATTAACACAGAACCATTTATGGTGTAGGTGGCACAGGGATTATTAAACCCCAAATGCATCACCTTTCAAGTATCAACATTGAATCTCATTGCCACTTTGCTGCCCATTTTGATAATCTATCTACGTCTAGGCAATATGTAATATTGGCTTTACATTGGCTATTTTTCAATCCAGCATCACATCTCCAAACCATAGTGACTTTCTTAAGATCCAAGGATGTATTTCACTCGGTCCTAGGGCTTTATTTATATATATAGTGTACAATCCTCGTTTATACTCTTATTATTATTACAGTCCCTGCTATAAGGACAAGGATTCTCTACAGTTTATACAGAGGGAAAAAATATTTACCACATTAGCTTTTCAGCATCCACTATAACTATTGTATTATTTAATGGTCCTATGTTCTCAATCCTCATCTATTTACAAATAATATTTTTTATGTTTATTTTTTATATTATAGTATAGTATAGTATAGTATAGTATAGTATAGTATTTGAGGTTGAATAAAGACATGTCCATCCAGTTCAACCCATCTAGCAATATCCTCATTTCCTGCCTATCTGTTGATTCAGAGGAAGGCAAAAAAAACCCACCAAATTTATGACTGGGGAAAAAATCCTTCCTGACTCCAAGTGACAATCGTAAATTTCCCTGGATCAACTCTACTTTATGTATCAATACTAGTAACTTGCAACATTCCTTGTTTTCAGAAACTCATCCAGCTTTCTTTTGAAACTATCCAGTAAACCTGCCATCACAACTTCCAATGTAAGACAGTTCCATAGTTTTACTGTTCTCACGGTGTAAAAACCCTTTCTGAACTTGAAGACTAAATTTCTTTTGCTCAGGTCTTAAGGGATGTCCGTGTGTCCTCTGACATGCTCTATTGGTGAACAGTTCCCTAGATAGTTAAATTTATGGCCCGTTAATGTATTTATACACAGTAATCATATCCCCACGCAAGCGCCTTTCCTCTAGTGTGCATAATTGTAACTTATCCAATCTGTATTCAAGCTCCCCCATTCCCTTTATTATTTTAGTTGCCCTTTTCTGAACTATTTCCATTTCCAAGATGTCCTTTTTGTATATAGGATACAGTGCAATTTTGGAATCCTGTGTACAAAAAGGACATCTTGGAAATGAAAAGGGTTCAGAGAAGGGCAACTAAAATAATAAATGGAATGGGATCGCTTGAATATGAAGACAGATTGGATAAGTTACAATTATGTACCCTAGAGAAAAGGCGCTAGCACAGAAAAATCCAGGGATATTTCTGATTGCCATGGAAGAAGGATTTTTTTTCCCTTCATAATTCTGGTTATTTGCCTTCCTCTGGATCAACAGTTAGGCAGCAAATGATTAGGTTGGACTGGCTGGACGTATATCTTTATTAACCTCAAACACTATACTATACGATATTATAAGTAGTAATCGGCATGGATTTATGATAAATAGATCTTGCCAAACTAATTTGCTTGGCTATTATGAAGATGTAAGTAGGAATTTAGATTTTGGCATAGCAATGGATGTGGTATACTTAGATTTTGCTATGGCTCTTGATACTGTGCCACATAAGCAACTTGTGTATAAACTGTCTGTTAGGCTAGAAACAATGTGCCCCAGGGTTCATTACTGGAGACCCCTTCTATTTAATCTGTTTATAACAAACTTAGAATTGGGTATAAAGAAAGGATTCTGTGTTTACTGATGAAACAAACATGCAGGTGCACTTAGATTGGGCAGCAGAGGCAGATAAGATTCAATGTTGATAAATGTAAGGTAATGCATTTGGTGTTTAACAATCCTTGTGCAACAGAGGGTGAGGAGAAGGTATTCTGTAACAAAACTCCAGGAGCAACTAAGGGAGAGATAAAGGGTAGTACTAATCAGGACACCAGGAGCAATGGAAGGTAAAAGGGCGGTAGTGCTACAACAGACCAGGAGCAAATGAGGTTGGGAATGGTAGAAGTACTGAAGCAGGAGACCGGGAGCAACTAGAGGGACACATGGCAACAGGAGACCTGAAGCAAAACAGCAAAGGTACTGTACCAGACACAGGCACAGAAAACAATCATAGACAAAGTCTAAGATCCAAACAAGCAAGGCAACAATCAGTACTTACCTGGAGGAGGCGACCAGCATTTAAAGGACACGTCTGCGGTGGAATAGCTAAAGGATAGGCCCACTTCTGTGTGGCTGAATGCTCAGATAAGAAGGTAAACTGAAACAAAGGAAGGGGCATGTTAATCTTTAAATCAGGGGGAGCAGAGCAGTACCACGTGAATTATTAAAGCTGCAATAAGGTTTGCACAAAAACATTTAAACTAGGTAAAATAGAAAAAGTTTGTCTGTAAAGTGTGTGACATGCGGGCAATGTGTGTCTGGTGCCCGTGTAGTCCATACCCCCAACCATACCAGTTTGAGTAGGTGGATGGGGGCATGTCTGCAATGTTAGGATGGGTGGGGGCATGGTGTTCTGGGATGTGGAAGGCCTGTGGGCGTGTCCATAATGATGTGGTGTTTAGCAGGTGTGGGCATAACATTTAGGGGTCGTAATGTTTGGGGGAGTGGCCATGATGTTTTGGGGGTGTATTGGAAGCATATTAATGTTTCTTAATCCAGTTGCCTGCCTTCCTATAGTTTTATCAATATGATATAGTATTTGTCTTTCCACATTGTATTGAACTCAATTGTGCAAGTGGTCCACCCGCTTGGGCATGGCAAGTGTTGTGGCATCGCGGCAGGGCTACACCTGTGGCCCAGTCACTGTATTGGAGGTGCTAGTGCATTGGGAACCCCTTATTTAAGGTGTGTACAGGGTTACCAAATGTTCCTATTAGGATGGGATTGTCCCTACTGCAGGGACAAAATGCAGAGTACTGCAGTCAATCTGCAGTCAATGCTGAAATCCCATCCTAGAAACAGCCCTGACGGCCCTGCCCGTGGCTGGCCCAACTCACCCAGACTGCTCTCTATCCCGCCTCCTGCTCCACTCGCTCGGGCACCAGAGAAACCTGCCAACCCTGGGTTTGTTTAATGTAATGTCTCCTCCAGTAAAAAGCCATGTTGGTTGTCCATAATGTTGTGGTGTTCAGCAGGTGTGGGCATGACATTCAGGGGCATGGTCGTAATGTTTGGGGGAGTGGCCATGATGTTTTGGAGGTGGTGGCTGTAACTGCAATATCTGGGGGTGTGGTTGCAACATTTGGCTGTGATCTTTGGGTGCGTGACCTAGATGGTGTGGTATGGGCGTGACAGTGATGTTTGGGGGCCTCCCCTTAATGTGTGTGGGGGGTGGGCATGGGTGAGATATTTGGGGGCGTGCCCTTTATGTTTTGTGACGTGGCCATGATGTCTTGCGTCGTTTTCCATTGCCACAGCATATTCCAGTATTCAAGGGCATTAGCAATTACATTTCTTAGCATGACAATAACCGTAAATGTGGTTCATATCCCCAATAGTAACACAGTCTCTCCAGGGTTCACATTTAAAACCTTCCAGGAGCAAATTGGAATGCCTTACAGACCTTAAAGGGACAGTTCAGTGGAAATGATAAATATTAAATTGTTAAATTGTTAGTTTGTGTAATGCCTTCTTATTTATTCTACATATTTTCTCCCATTTTGAAAAATCAGTTGATTTCATACCATTTGCTATTCCCTGCTGTTGACATTAGTGAGCTGACATTTCAGGCTCTAACGGTCCTTCTTCTTCCCAGGATGCACCACTTCCTTGGAATGTTCCTAACAGTAATTTCTACTGATTGGCTGTTGGATGGGTCAAACATGCTCAGATCTCTACTGAGCAACTGAATCAACCCAGGCGCTGGGTCATGGGCAAGACCATATTGGTCTCTACTAGGGGTCCTGCAAACAGGAAGTCAGTATTTTGGTTGCATTTATTTATACACAGACACAATGCTGAATGGGCAGGTTAAGGTCACTGGGATGGGAAAATACTGCTCTTTTTTCTGAAAAGCATATGTATTTGCACTGAACTTCCCCTTTAAGGGAAATGTCTCGTTCCCTCTGTTATAGAAGCCGGGGGTGACGCTGTTACATGTCTTCAGCTCTCTGTGCTGCTGTAGGAGGGCGTTGCCGGCATGTGGGTGCAATTGGGGTATGTGGCTGTGAGGTGAGCACAAGGAGACAAGATTTCTACTTTATATAGCAGATAATCTGAAATCCACAAGATTCCACCTGGTGCAGGTCAGTAAAGACACTGGGAGAACCATCACGTACCCTGATCACACTGACATATGGAGATGGGAACTCATTTTCCACACTAGGGAGATGTAGGAGAGCTGGACAGTAGGGGAAAGGCAGGTACCAGAGATTCAGTGATGTGAATCAGAAGGGATGAAGCAGAACTGGCCGAATTACTCTAAGCAACAAGTCTGGGTCAAAAGCTACAGCAGCCACTGCTTGGGTCTCGATTAACCCCTTCACTGCCAGGAAGGATAGATAGGGTTAACCATTTAAACAAATACAGCCCTAGGAGTTTTGTTGGTTACAATAAAGACATTTATTTTATTTGTTTTCTAGGTTTTTGTTTCTCAACTTATTATAGTTTAACCAGTTAAAGGGTTTCTCCACCCACAGTGTAGGGGACCCCCCCACAACCCTGATCACTATATTAAAATGTTTAAAAAGTGCCAAGAAATGTACTTAACAACCTTCGTTCCCTCTGCCTCTGCCTCTTCTGTTTGGGAATGGAAGATCAGAGGGGGCGTGACCGCCAGCCGCATCTGTAATTGGCTGAAAGTCAGCCAGTCACAGATGCGGCTGCCGTTCTTCTCAGCCGCGGGAACAAAGGTGTGTAAGTACATTTCTGAGCACATTTCAAACATTTTAATATAGTGATCAGGGTTTCATTTGTTTTAAATAAGGAAGCAGCAAAGAGGGATACAGATCGAGGAAGAGGAGAGCTCCTCTGCGCATGTCAGGGTCCTCCAAGAGAACAGGAAAGGGGCAGATACCTTATTACACACAGCGAGGCTCCTACTCTTCAGTTTCCTGGACTTTGAATAGCCACTGCAGGAGAACCATATGGAGCCGAGGAGTAAGGTACGGATTTTTATACACTTCACATTGGGGCCAGCAGTGGGGAAATTGTAGTTTGGGGGTGAACATGCCGTGTAACCTAAACAGGTAACTAGTAAAACTTCAATATGATTTCTTCATTAAAATCCCAGATCCCCCTTGTGTTGTTATTCTATATATGTATGTATGTATGTATGTAAGTATGTATGTATGTATGTATGTATAAAGCGCCATTTGGGTACGCAGTGCTGTACATTATAAAATATTGAGTATACAAATAAGGGGATATGTGCAAGCCATTATACAGATAAATAAAAAGTAAACACAATTTCATACATTGGTTAAGAATACATATATATAAATTGATATAAGTGCAGCAAGCCTTGACACATTAGGAATGAGATCCCTGCCCCGAAAGCTTACAATCTAAGTGGGAGGGACAACATACAGATACAAGTGGTGGGATGGGTACAAAGTGCTTGAGATGGCTAACAATCATTTGTTGTGCTGATGCTCAGAAAGGTAGGATAACAGTCTAGGTTTAAGAATTAAAAGTGTGAATGGATGTTACGTGGCAAAGCAAGAGAGTTTCAAAAGGTAGGAGCAGCAAGAGAGAACGATTTAAGGCGGGAGGCAGCAGTGATTGTAGGAGGCTTGTGGAGGGCACAGCCTGGGACATAAGGGACCAAGAGAGAAGATTAGTAGGGAGGTGCAGTAGAGCAAATGGATTTAAAGGGAAAGTTCAGTGCAAATACATATGCTTTTCAGAAAAAAGAGCAGTATTTTTCATCCCAATGACCTTAACCTGCCAATTCAGCATTTTTTCTGTGTATAAATAAATGCAACCGAAATACTGACTTCTTGTTTGCAGGACCCCTAGTAGAGACCGTTATGGTCTTGTCCTTGACCCAGCGCCTGGGTTGATTCAGTTGCTCAGTAGAGATCTGAGCATGTTTGACCCATCCAACAGCCAATCAGTAGAAATTACTGTTAGGAACATTCCAAGGATGTGGTGCATTCTGGGAAGAAGAAGGACCGTTAGAACCTGAAATGTCAGCTCACTAATGTCAACAGCAGGGAATAGCAAAGTGTATAAATTCAACTGATTTTTTAAACTGGGAGAGAATATGTAGAATAACTAAGAAGGTATTACACAAACCAACAATTTAACAAATATTGATGATTTTCACTGAACTGTCCCTTTAAAGTTTAAAAGCAGTGTATTGAATATGATTACCGTATATACTCGAGTATAAACCGAGTTTTTCAGGCTGAAAAATCAGCCTGAAAACTTGGACTCGGTTTATACTCGAGTCAGTAGCTTACCTGAGAATTCCGGCAGCCGCACGATCTTTCTGTGTACTGGCGCGCCGGCCTGACGTCACTGCCCGGCGCCAAGCCCGGCGCCGGGCAGTGACGTCAGCCGGCACGCCAGTACTGGAATGAGCGCGCGGCTGCCGGAATGCTCAGGATAACGCACCTGCCAGGAAGCCCTTGGATGTAGCAGAGCCCTTGGATGTAGCAGAGCCCTTGGATGTAGCAGAGCCCTTGGATGGAGGAGAGGGGAGAAGAGCCCACAGGTAAAAACTGAACTGGGTGAGGGGGGCATTCAAGATGTTTGGGAACTACAACTCCCAGCATGCTTTATTAGCTGGGAGTTGTAGTTTCCAAACATCTTGAATGCCAAGTTTCATCGTGTATGGGCCTTTAGTCTGCCAACAGTGATTGGACATAAGTCTGCCCACAGTGATGGATAAGTCTGCCAACATTGTGTTTTTGCAGCAGAGGCAGGATACATTACCCAGGCAAGAGACACAGCCAGTGAGGCGGCAGCTACTGCAGGGAAGAGAGAAAAAATTTGCGGGTGCAGAACTCGCACATACGATTTTTTTCCATTTCCAACGGACCACTGTCTGGGATTAGCATCTGATGGGTGAGTTCACCATAAACTTCAAAAAGAACAGTAAAGTGGGCACACACTTTAATATTAAAGGGACAATTCCAAAGGATCCTTTATTATTGTCCATTGTGTACTGCCAAAACCAGTATTCACCATTGGTCTCTGGATCGCTTGGCCCATGTACTAAAGATAGAGAGAGCGGCTGCGGCTTAAGGAAACGTGGCAGTGCTGAGCGTATTTCCTATACTTTATAGGGGAGAAACTTGAGGCTGAGGTTAGGCTGATCTTAATACAATAACAAAGATGCCCCTAAAGGGAATACCTGCAAAAACAGGAGCAGAGGGTTTCGTACTGACAGTCGCTCTACTTCCTGGTCGCGGCTGTCAGGCTATTGGGCTTGAACGTCGCTTCTTTACTGGCCAGGAAGGGACCTGTCAGGTAAGACACTTCAGGGCATCTTGGAAATGATTGTTAATGTGAACGTGGGGTTTGGGGTGGAGATCATTTATAGCTAAGAGTATTTTGTTCCTGGACTTGTCCTTGTTCCTTCCAGCAGGATCCAGACACTTGGATACAAAGTTGCAACAGAAGCTCTGCCTCCCTCCCCCCTTTACCCCTCACTCTGTATCCAGTGTCCTGATAGTGGAGAAATCAGACATGTGCTCGGCCTCAGGCTCCAGACCTAGCAATTTGGATTACAGATGAAAACCAAGAGTCTATGGACAGGTACTACCGTCTCTCCATCCACTTCCTGGACCACCGTCCCACGGCTTCACTGCTGCTAAACCTTCCTAGCCAATGGCGTCCGTAGCTCTGCCCCACGCATTCTGCATGAAGTTTGTCTGGACCACTGGAGCCCTCCATGCACGATCAGGCCATCTCTGCTGCCAGTCTCCCCCTTCCGTGTAAGGGAAAGGTACAATTATCATGGCACGGCCAGGTGATTCCTCTATTGTAAATGTAGAAACCTCCTGTTCCTCTAAAGCACACATGTCAAAACTCAACCCGCGGGCCGAATCCGTCCCTGGCCTTTGTTTGTGGCCCCGGAGATGTACAGATCCAAGACTTACTTTACTGCCATGCATTTGTGCACGTCCAAGTAGTTGCGTAAATATCCTAGATCAGCTCATCGGACACACCTTTACTAAGATAGGTATGATCAGTGTTAAAACAGCTGATCAGGGTATCTAGCAGGCAGATCTAAATTACGATGCTGTTTGGCACTGCACAAATGGTACTTACACAAATGAATAGCAGTGTAGTAAGACTTGGATGCAGTCACCACTGTAACAGCTGATTGCATATCTAGCCCTGTGAGTTATGACAAACTAAGGATAATCACTGCAAATAAAGGACCTAGAGTCACACTCCAAAGTGATCAGTGAATTTTATTCAAAAAACAAATATCAACACAACATTTCGGGGGTTCAAGCTCCCTTCCTCAGGTTATGAGCTCTGAGCGTGTTTTCAGAGTCCCAATCCTGCACCTGCTTAGTATCTTTTGCCCACCACTTAACCTGTCCTTTTGATTTTGGCCCTTTGTGATTGAGTTTGACACCACTGCTCTACAGTTCTCCCTGGGCCTGCTACTGTTTATTCATTGTGCTGCAGGTATAGCTTCTATTTCACTCAGGCCAGTCTATAGTCTGCACAAATCTGTGTGGGCCTGTGGTGCTCTGGGGTCTGTCCAGACATCCCACCCTTTCACTATTACCGTATATACTCAGTATAAACCGACCCGAGTATACACGAGGTACCCAATTTCAGCTAAAAATCCTAATAAAAGTTGTTGACCTGAGTATAAACCGAGGGTAGAAACTTGGCATTCAAGATGTTTGGAAACTACAACTCCCAGCTAATAAAGCATGCTGGGAGTTGTAGTTTCCAAAATCTAAATGCCAAGTGAGGGTGGCATTCAAGATGTTTGGAAACTACAACTCCCAGCATGCTTTATTAGCTGGGAGTTGTAGTTTCCAAACATCTTGAATGCCACCCTCAATGAGTACTGGAATGAGCGCGCGGCTGCCGGAATGCTCAGGATAACGCACCTGCCAGGAAGCCCTTGGATGTAGCAGAGCCCTTGGATGTAGCAGAGCCCTTGGATGTAGCAGAGCCCTTGGATGGAGGAGAGGGGAGAAGAGCCCACAGGTAAAAACTGAACTGGGTGAGGGGGGCATTCAAGATGTTTGGGAACTACAACTCCCAGCATGCTTTATTAGCTGGGAGTTGTAGTTTCCAAACATCTTGAATGCCAAGTTTCTACCCTCGGTTTATACTCAGGTCAACAACTTTTATTAGGATTTTTAGCTGAAATTGGGTACCTCGGTTTATACTCGGGTCGGTTTATACTCGAGTATATACGGTAATAGTGAAAGGGTGGGATGTCTGGACAGACCCCAGAGCACCACAGGCCCAACAGCAGATTTGTGCAGACTATAGACTGGCCTGAGTGAAATAGAAGCTATACCTGCAGCACAATGAATAAACAGTAGCAGGCCCAGGGAGAAGACTGTAGAGCAGTGGTGTCAAACTCAATCACATAAAGGGCCAAAATCAAAAGGACAGGTTAAGTGGTGGGCAAAAGATACTAAGCAGGTGCAGGATTGGGACTCTGAAACACAGCTCAGAGCTCATAACCTGAGGAAGGGAGCTTGAACCCCCGAAATGTTGTGTTGATATTTGTTTTTTGAATAAAATTCACTGATCACTTTGGAGTGTGACTCTAGGTCCTTTATTTGCAGTGATTATCCTTAGTTTGTCATAACTCACAGGGCTAGATATGCAATCAGCTGTTACAGTGGTGACTGCATCCAAGTCTTACTACACTGCTATTCATTTGTGTAAGTACCATTTGTGCAGTGCCAAACAGCATCGTAATTATAGATCTGCCTGCTAGATACCCTGATCAGCTGTTTTTAAACAGCTGATCATACCTATCTTAGTAAAGGTGTGTCCGATGAGCTGATCTAGGATATTTACGCAACTACTTGGGACTGCACAAATGCATGGCAGTAAAGTAAGTCTTGGATGCTGTACAGTCTCCGGGGGCCACAAACAAAGGCCAGAAGGGACGGATTCGGCCCGCGGGTCTTGAGTTTGACATGTGTGCTTTAGAGGAACAGGAGGTTTCTACATTTACAATAGAGGAATCACCTGGCCGTGCCATGATAATTGTACCTTTCCCTTACACGGAAGGGGGAGACTGGCAGCAGAGATGGCCTGATCGTGCATGGAGGGCTCCAGTGGTCCAGACAAACTTCATGGCAGAATGCGTGGGGCAGAGCTACGGACGCCATTGGCTAGGAAGGTTTAGCAGCAGTGAAGCCGTGGGACGGTGGTCCAGGAAGTGGATGGAGAGACGGTAGTACCTGTCCATAGACTCTTGGTTTTCATCTGTAATCCAAATTGCTAGGTCTGGAGCCTGAGGCCTAGAGCACATGTCTGATTTCTCCACTATCAGGACACTGGATACAGAGTGAGGAGGTAAAGGGAGGGAGGGAGGCAGAGCTTCTGTTGCAACTTTGTATCCAAGTGTCTGGATCCTGCTGGAAGGAACAAAGGACAAGTCCAGGAACAAAATACCTTTAGCTATAAATGATCTCCACCCCAAACCCCACGTTCACATTAACAATCATTTCCAAAGATGCCCCTGAAGTTCCTTACCTGACAGGTCCCTTCCTGGCCAGTAAAGAAGCGACGTCAAGCCCAATAGCCTGACAGCCGCGACCAGGAAGTAGAGCGACTGTCAGTACAGAAACCCTCTGCTCCTGTTTTTGCAGGTAATTCCCTTTAGGGGCATCTTTGTTATTGTATTAAGATCAGCCTACACTCAGCCTCAAGTATTCTCCCCATATAAAGTATAGGAATAACGCTCAGCACTGCCACGTTCCCTTAAGCCGCAGCCGACTCTCTATACTTTAGTACATGGGCCAAGCGATCCAGAGACCAATGGTGAATACTGGTTTTGGCAGTACACAATGGAACAATAATAAAGGATCCTTTGGAATTGTCCCTTTAATATTAAAGTGTGTGCCCACTTTACTGTTCTTTTTGAAGTTTATGGTGAACTCACCCATCAGATGCTAATCCCAGACAGTGGTCCGTTGGAAATGGAAAAAAATCGTATGTGCGAGTTCTGCACCCGCAAATTTTTCTCTCTTCCCTGCAGTAGCTGCCGCCTCACTGGCTGTGTCTCTTGCCTGGGGTAATGTATCCTGCCTCTGCTGCAAAAGTACCCAATGTTGGCAGACTTATAGCCAATCACTGTGGGCAGACTTATGTCCAATCACTGTTGGCAGACTAAAGGGGCCCATACACGATGCAATGAAATTGGACTATGAACTACCGACCAGATTTAAATTGGAAACAATCGTCATATAATCGGACATTAACGAACACAATAAAATTGTTGCCATTTGCTGTGCACAATCTGGCATTAATAGGCAGATATGATTGTGTAAGATCTAAATTGTTGCAGAATAGAATGTGCCGCTAGAAAGCAACCAATTCACCATATTTGGGCAGATTTAATTGTTGCTGATAGTGTAATATGGCGAAAATGACGAATGTAAAAAGCACTTTTGAGGTCTCGAATGGTAATGAATGAAGTAGTTTGCGATTGTGTTTGCTGGTTTTTCTTTCATATTTTATTTGCTAACGAATGTCGGTGTGTGTTCGTACATTAATTAATGCGCCTGTTGTTGTCATGTGTACCGCATCACACATTGCCATCATGAACCAAATATACACTCTATGGTCTCACACCTTCCAGACTGTGAGCTCTGCTTTTTCCAGGAAGTTGTTAATTTGACACTTCAGGGTTGAGTTAGAAGACATTTGTTGGACAATCATCCATACACATAAACAATTTTATTGTAGCAGATAAAAATTTTCCGTTCTGACAGATCACCTTCAGATTCAATCAGATCTTCTCAATTTAATTGCACCAGACTTTATCTATACCATTAACGATACAATTGAAGTGGAGTTCGTACGACGATTGTACAACAAAATTGCATAGTGTATGGGCCCCTTTATAACCAATCACTGTTGGCAGACTTATAGCCAATTACTGTTGGCAGACTTATAGCCAATTACTGTTGGCAGACTTATAGCCAATCACTGTTGGCAGACTTATATCCAATTACTGTTGGCAGATTTATGTCCAATCACTGGTGGCAGACTTATAGCCAATCACTGTTGGCAGATTTATGTCCAATCACTGTTGGCAGACTTATAGCCAATCACTGTTGGCAGACTTATAGCCAATCACTGTTGGCTGACTTATAGCCAATCAATGTTGGCAGATTTATGTCCAATCACTGTTGGCAGACTTATAGCCAATCACTGTTGGCAGACTTATAGCCAATCACTGTTGGCAGACTTAGGTCCAATTACTGTTGGCAGACTTATGTCCAATCACTGTTGGCAGACTTATGTCCAATCACTGTGGGCAGACTTAAGGCCAATTACTATCGGCAGATTTATGTACCTTTCAGTCTGGGAAGACTTATGCCCAATCACCGTGGGCAGACTTATGTACGATTTACTATGGGCACATTTATGGCCAATCACTGTGGGCAGACTTATGTACCATTCACTATCGGCAGATTTATGTACCTTTCAGTCTGGGCATACTTATGCCCAATCACCATGGGCAGACTTATGTACGATTTACTATGGGCACATTTATGGCCAATCACTGTGGGCAGACTTATGTACAATTCACTATGGGCAGACTTATGCCCAATCATTGTGGGCAGACTTATGGCCATTTACTATGGCAGATTTATGGCCAATCACTATGAGCAGACGTATGACCAGTCAATGTGGGAAGACTTACGTCCAATCATGGGCAGACTTGTCAAAACATGGCCAGTCTCTGTGGGCCGACTTATGTACCATTCATTGTGGGCACACTTATAGCAGTCACTTTGGGCAGACTTACCGTATGTCTTTATTCAACCTACAATACTATGTTACTATGTAACTGTTATACAGGCATTATGGTTAGGGTATAAAAGTTGGACTAGATGGATGTATGTCTTTATACAACCTCCAATACTATGTTACTATGTAACTGTTAGACAGACATTATGGGTAGGGTATAAAGGTTGGACAAGATGGATGTATGTCTTTATACAACCTCCAATATTATGTTACTATGTAACTGTTAGACAGACATTATGGGTAGGGTATAAAGGTTGGACTAGATGGACGTATGTCTTTATACAACCTCCATTACTATGTTACTATGTAACTGTCATATAGGCATTATGGTTAGGGTATAAAAGTTGGACTAGATGGATGTATGTCTTTATACAACCTCCATTACTATGTTACTATGTAACTGTTATACAGGCATTATGGGTAGGGTATAAAGGTTGGACTAGATGGATGTATGTCTTTATTCAACCTCCAATACTATGTTACTATGTAACTGTTATACAGACATTATGGGTAGGGTATAAAGGTTGGACTAGATGGACGTATGTCTTTATACAACCTCCATTACTATGTTACTATGTAACTGTCATATAGGCATTATGGGTAGGGTATAAAAGTTGGACTAGATGGATGTATGTCTTTATACAACCTCCATTACTATGTTACTATGTAACTGTTATACAGACATTATGGGTAGGGTATAAAGTTTGGACTAGATGGACGTATGTCTTTATTCAACCCCCAATACTATGTTACTATGTAACTGTTAGACAGACATTATGAGTAGGGTATAAAGGTTGGACTAGATAGACATATGTCTTCATACATCCTCCAATACTATGTTACTATGTAACTGTTATACAGACATTATGGGTAGGGTATAAAGTTTGGACTAGATGGACATGTCTTTATTCAACCCCCAATACTATGTTACTATGGGCTCTACTTGTAAAGACCCATAGTAAACTGATCATTAGTTTCCGATCTGATTAGCGATCGTCAATTTACGTTATTGTTAATTAACGTTAATGATCGTAAATTACCGATAACGATCGTAAATCTATAACACGATTCCCATTGAATACCATTGCAGTAGTATGCTATTACATGGTATTCTATGACCAAATGTTTGCTGTAAATGTACCACATCGGCCGTACATTTAAGGATGCGGTCATACATTATCGATAATGCATGGTATCGCTAAATATGGCCCTATGTAACTGTTAGACAGGAATTTTGGGTATGGTATAACAGTAGGACTAGATAGACGTATTTCTTTATTCAACCTCCATTACTATGTAACTGTGTTACTAAATGTTTGAAACTAAATAATTGGGTTCCACATTAGCCAATCAGAGAACAATGGACTTTATAATTTATTGATTTTTTTGGAAAGTTTTATTTAGATAGGCTATGATTGGTTAAGTTATTGTCATGTGATGTCTAGATGTCAGTTAGAAAGTCTAGATGTCAGTATTTAACTACCCATATTCTCACCTATATTTCCATCTCCTAAAGGATGAGCTTCATTTGGATCAGTGTGTTTATCATCGCCCAACTCTGGGTCAGTCGTTCACCAGGTAAATAGAGAAAATACAAATATTATATAAATTGTTCATTCTGTAACCTGAAAAGACAAATTTACCCCTGTTTTGTTGACTGTAAATCTTAGAAAACATAAAAAAGTTCCTGTACTGTATGTTATTAACCTGTATAACCAAGGGGAGTAACTGCAGGGCCCAGCCCCCCTGTGAGATTGGAGGTCGGGCCCCTGGTCCAACCCCCTCCCCATAGGCCCCTGATCAGCTGTTAAAAAAGAACGGACCCGAATTTCCGGTTCGGTATGTCCACCCTTAAAAAAAATTTCTCACCAAAGATTCCCCCTGTCCCCCTGCCCCAACCGCTATGTTAGTATTATTAGAAAATGCCCCAAACTTTACTTACCTTCCCTCTTGCCTCCGCCACGCTGCCAGGCCCTCTGCTTGCGAGTAAATGCAAGCAGAGGGGCGGAACCGGCAGTCGCGTCTGTGATTGGCTGAGCGGCAGCCAATCACGGATGCGGCTGCCGGGAGCTCAGTGCGGCGGAGGCAAGAGGGAAGGTAAGTAATGTTTCGGGCATTTTCTAATAATACTAACATAGCGGTTGGGGCTGGGGGGACAGGGGGAATCTTTGGTGAAAAGGGTTTTACACTAGGGGGAGGGAATCCTAATCAGGAGGGAGAGGGAGGGGAAGGGAGGGGGAGAAGGACTCCACTACGCATGCCAAACTTCTTCGGGAGGCCAGGTAGGAGGCATCCTCCTGGTGGGCAGTTTT
The DNA here is from genome assembly GCA_019447015.1 of Hymenochirus boettgeri. Taxonomy (NCBI): domain Eukaryota; kingdom Metazoa; phylum Chordata; class Amphibia; order Anura; family Pipidae; genus Hymenochirus; species Hymenochirus boettgeri. The sequence goes on along the minus strand of CM033470.1, from coordinate 322,927,333 downwards.
TGGGACTTTGGGGGGGGGGACTACAGGAGAACCAGCAGTAGTTACGCCACAGTGTATAACACATATCTTTTAAATTTTAATTTATCATCTATTGCTGTGGTGTTGCTTAGTTTTGCATTATCTGTTATTGTGTCTTTAAAACTTCACATCGTTTTTTCCTTTCAGTTGTAGAGGTAGATGGTGGAAAGGATTTTGATGATATAATACTAACGGAAAGCGAACAATATGGAGCCGATACTAAACTCCTATTGAGAGGAAAACGTGAGATTTTCATTGAAACCTGGAAGCTCATAGACACTAATGTTATTGTAGTTCTGGGAATGTTGGTAATGATTGGCCTGTTTGGATGGTAAATGCCTCCATTTAATATTATTTATAGAGAGAAACCAATCAAGATATCCCTTTCTTAAGGGGGGTTTATATCACTTGTGCACAGCAATGTCTCAATCTGTATTGCGCTGGATTATTATTGTTGGATATTTATGAATTGAAAGCTTATTCCTATGCGATGGTATTTAGTTATTACCCATATATATTATGCATTATAATACATTAAAAGACAACCCCACCTTCATAATGACATCTTTAATATATGTTTACATATCCTAACTTGTCTTCTGGAATTATGGGGAGGGGGTAGGTTTGTTATTGGCTATATTTGTTCATGCTACCTTTAGCAGTTTAGAGAGCTGTTAATGAGCTTGAGCATGCTTAGAGGACTTTCATAACATTGTCATCATTAAACACTGAAAACATGTGTGTCTCATCTATTACATAGCATCTCAATTGAACCAAACAACGAGTTTATGTAATATTCCCCTAGTTCCAATATTGTGACTTGTTTACATCTTGGAACCCTGAAGCTGTGTTATAACAAGCACATATAATAATAAGTTGAAAATTCAGTACATTTTTATTATATCAAAAAGAAACTATCAGGGAGATATAATAAAAGCTAATTTCGCCCCAACCAATCAGATGTTAGCTTTCAAATGGTAAATAACATCTGATTGGTTGGGGCAAAATTAGAACCATTTAAGAACTTTTATTAACTCTCACTATATAAAAATACCTAAATGTCTGTGTTCAGGTATTACCGGAAGAAAGCGGAAGAACAGATTGGTGGTGTTATCCGTATACCAATAACTGAAGAACCAAATATAGAAATCTTTATAAAAAGGAGCAGAAACGATCCAGAAGACTATGATGACCATGAGGACTGCAATGACCATGATGACCAACTAGAGAAGGTCACAATATGGCGCACGGAATAACACAATGTTTTCTGTGTAATGTGTGTAAATGCCTTTTACTATATTCCAAGGGACCTTCTGTTGTAAAGTAAACTTTATGTATTGTTTATTAAAAAGAACAATATGATCCATGTAGTCTGCAGGTTGTGGAAGTTTGCTTTTATTTTTCTTAAAGCAGGTCATAGGCGCAATAATATTGTCAATAAGATAAGATGCAGAAGTGCACTCCAATGCAAGAAGTGAATTTATTGTAAACCTGATGAAGGGGGTTTAGACCTTCGAAACGTTGTGATTATTTGATGTGTGGTTTACAATAAATTCATTTCTTGCATTGGAGTGCGCTTCTGCATCTTATCTTATTGGTTTGAATTGTTTTCCTTGGAAGTCGGGAATCAGAGGCTTGCACCCAGGTGGACAGTGTGCATATGGACTGTTTGCTCATATTGCAATAATATTGTCCCCTGAAACAGGTGAATCTATGATGACCTTTACGACTGACCCTTGTTGGGATTGAACCCTGGGATATAGCTATTCAGTCGATTGGGCAACTTTTAAATCCCTTGTGGGAAGAAATTACCTGTGGTAAGGAAAAATTCTGCTCAAACTGCATTGTACCTTTAATGTTACATCTGGTGATGGATCTGTCTCTCTTGATGGACATCCCTTTAATTGGTCTGTGATAATTCAGAAACAAGTTTAGGCCACCAATGTAACATGTATGGTGGTTCTCCCATAAATTGTTTAGTGATCCGTCACTTTTTTACGTAGATCCAAGTACTACGTACTACTAAGTACTACTGCTGAATAGAATAGAAACTTCTGAGTTTCATTCTATGAAACCAAAAATCCAATTCAAACTCAATTTTAATTAGATTTAGATTTTCCAACAATGATTTTCAATTGTTTCGTCATTATTTTAGAATTTTCAACCACAATTACTTACTATTAAAGGAGAACTAAACCCAATTTTTTATACTCCAGAATCTGAAAACGACCCCCCTAAAAACACCAATAAGCTAATAAAATCCCACTTAAGTAAATTGTATTGAAGTAAATGTAAGCCTGTTAAGAGCTGGATGAAGTATCTGTGTGTTTGGGCACTGTCAGACCACGCCTCCTGACCTCAGTCACATGCTTCCTTGCTTTATCTGTCCTGTAAAAGGATTGGCTAGAGATTATTAATGGGTGTGACCAACTGTAACAAGTTTCTGCCATAGCTTAGGACTGAGCATGTGCAGAACATAATGGTCGTTGACCAAACTGTATGATACTAGAATGCTGTGAAGTGAAGCACAAACCATATGTTATTTTGGTTAATTTCTCAGTGCCCGTATCAAAATGAGAGGTAAGACACAGATTACTGGTTTTATATCAAGGTGTTCTGCCTTTTGGTTCAGTGTAGTTCTGTGGCTTTAGTTGCCCTTTAAGCTGTGGATATCATTAAGTTACGTATTTCGAAATTCCGCCATAATTCCGAGGCTGCAGGGTCCGTCATTGCTCAGTGTTAAAAGAAAGGATGTCTACTGCTGAGAAAGCTCAGTTACATGAGAAAAACGCACCTAGTCACTGTGGCTACTCCCAGTGGCGTATCTATGTTAAAAGATTCGGGGCACGTGCCCCGGATCTTTTGCTAAGTGCCCCGAATCTCCTAGCGCTTCGAATCTCCTAGCGCTTCGTAGCGCGAGTGCCCCGAACCAACTAATGTGAGCTCGCTCCCGCCCTCCTACTACTGCAGAGTCACGTGTACAGCAGGGAGAGCGGGAGATTCAAACTCCTGCGTGTGGCTTTACAGAGGGAGAGAGAGAACTGACTGAATCCTCCCTTCTGGACCTCCCCAACACAGATAATTCACGATTTACAATGCCTGCTTCCTGGCTGGGTCTCTCCATGCAGTCACATTGTGGGCGGGTCATATCAATTGGAGCCGATGTAGAGTGCAGTACAGCATAGGAAGGAGGAGGGACTGAGGAATTTCCAACTAACGTCTGGCTGGCAATGGCATGCCTTGGGAATCCAACTTTGTTTTCTATCACTGACCTGACTGCACAGCAGGTAACAATGCTGTACCAAAAATCACATTAGATAGATAGGTAGACAGAAATATAGATAGATAGCAGAGTTAGATAGATAGAAAGCAGAGATAGATAGATAGAAAGCAGAGTTACATAGATAGATAGATAGATAGATAGAAAGCAGAGTTAGATAGATGATAGATAGAATCGCATCAACTTCCCCTTTAGGGCGTATCGCATCAACTCCCCCTTTAGAGCGTATCGCATCAACTTCCCCTTCGGTGCGTATCGCATCAACTTCCCCTTCGGTGCGTATCGCTCCCCTTCGGTGCGTATCGCATCAACTTCCCCTTCGGTGCGTATCGCTTCAACTTCCCCTTTAACGATTATCGCATCAACTTCCTCTTTAGTGCATATCGCATCAACTTCCCCTTTAGCGAGTATCGTATCAACTTCCACAGTAACGCATCAACTTCCCCTTTAGCGAGTATCGTATCAACTTCCACAGTAACGCATATCGCATCCACTTCCCCTTTAGCAGTTATCGCATCAAATTCCCCTTTAACGGTTATAGCATCAACTTCCCTTTTAGTGCATATCACATCGCATCAACTCCCCCTTCAGAGCGTATCGCATCAACTCCCCCTTCCAGAGCGTATCGCATCAACTCCCCCTTCAGAGCGTATCGCATCAACTCCCCCTTCAGAGCGTATCGCATCAACTTCCCCTTCAGAGCGTATCGCATCAACTTCCCCTTTAGCGAGTATCGTATCAATTTCCTCATTAGCGTGTATTGCATCCACTTCCCCATTAGCGGTTATCGCATCAACTTCCCCTTTAGGGCGTATCGCATCAACTCCCCCTTTATATAATAAGCAGGTTACGAAAGATACGCAGAGTTAGATAGATAGGAGAGAAAGCAGAGTTAGATAGTGAAAGCAGTTAGATAGATGAAAGCAGAGTTTAGTTCGAATATAGACCTCAGAGTTCGATAGCTAGTAGATACGATCTATGATGATAGCTCCGATAGATCGATAAATAGATAGATTAGCTCGCAGAGTTAGATAATAGATGAAAGCAACGTTAGAAGATAGATCAAGACATGAGAAAGCAGAGTTAGAAAGATATCTAGATAGATAGATAGATAGATAATAATAGATGAAAGCAGAGTTAGATAGATTAGAATATAAAGCAGAGTTAGATAGATAAATAGAAAGCAGACTTAGATAGATAGATAGATTGATAGATAGATGATAGAAACAGAGTTAGATAGATAGATAGATGTAGCTGATATATAGAAGAAGATTTAGATAGATGATAGATAGCAAGAGTTAGATATAGATAGCAGAGTTAGATAGGATGCAGAGTTAGAAGATGATGAAAGCAGAGTTAGATAGATAATAGCAAGAGTTATATAGATAGATAGATGATAGATAGAAGCAGAGTAGCAAGATAGATAGATGAGATAGATAATAGATAATAATATATAGATAGAAAGCAGATGTTAGAATAGATAAGCAGTAGATAATAGAGACCAGAGTGTAGATATCGTAGCTAGAGTTGATAAACGATAGATAGATAGATAATAGATAGATAGATCGAAATAGAAACCAGAGTTAGATAATAGATAAAGATTAGATACGATAGAAAACAGAGTTAGAAAGCAGAGTTAGATAGATAGATAGATGATAGAAAGCAGATTTATAATAGATAGAAAGCAGAGTTGTTAGATAGATAGAAGCAGAGTTATAGATAGGTAGAAAGTATAGTGTAGATAGATAGCAGAGTTAGATAGAATAGATCGATAGATCAGATAGCAGAAGATAGTAAGAAGCAAGTTAGATAGATAGATAGATAGATAGAAAGCGAATAATAGATATGATAGATATTTATAAGCTAGATAAAAAAAGCAGAGTTGATAGATAGATAATGATATATCGATAGAAGCAAAGAGTTAGAATAGATAGATAGATGATAATAGATGATAGATAATAGATAGAAATAGAGAGGGAGAGCGGAGATTCAAACTCCTGCTGTTGCTACAGAGGAGAGAGAGAACTGACTGAATCCTCCCTTCTGGACCTCCCCAACACAGATATTCCACGATTTACAATGCCTGCTTCCTGGCTGGGTCTCTCCATGCATCACATTGTGGCGGGTCATATCAATTGGAGCCGATTATAGTGCAGTACAAGCATAGGAAGGAGGAGGGACTGGGATTTTCCAACTAACGTCTGGCTGGCAATGGCATGCCTTGGGAATCCAACTTTGTTTTCTATCACTGACCTGACTGCACAGCAGTAACAATGCTGTACCAAAATCACATTAGATAGATAGGTAGACAGAAATATAGATAGATAGCAAGTTATATAGATAGAAAGCAGAGATGATAGATAGATAGCAGAGTTACATAGATAATAGATGTCAGAGATAGAAAGCAGAGAAGATAGATAGATAGATAGATAGCAGAGTTAGATAGATGCAGAGTTATATAGATACGATAGATAAGCAGAGTTAGATAGTAGATAGATTAGATAGATAGATAGATAGATAGATAGATAGATAGATATAGATAGAGCAGAGTTAGAAAGATAGCAGAGTTTAGAGATAGAAATAGATAGCAGAGATAGAAGCAGAGTAGATAAGATAGATAATAGATAGCAGAGTTAGATAGATAGCAGAGTTAGATAATTAATAGAAGACAGAGTTAGAAGATAGCAGAGTTAGAAGATAGCGAGTTTAAGATAGATAGAAAGCAGAGTTAGATAGATAGTTATAGAATAGATCAGATAGATGATAGATAAGATAGATAGATAGATAGAAAGCAGAGTTAGTTAGATAGTAGAAATCAGAGTTAGAATAGATAGATAGATAGATAGATAGCAGAGTTATAGATAGAAATAGATAGATAGATAGATGATAGATATAGATAGAATAGCAAGTTAGAAGATAGTATAAATAAATAGTAAAGAGTAGTTGAAAGATAGATAGATAGATAGATAGATAGATAGATTAATAGAAGCAGAGTTAGATAGATAGATAGAACAGAGTCAATAGATAGATAAGAAGCAGAGTTAGATAGATAAATAGAAAGCAGAGTTAGATAGATAGAATAGATAGATAGATAGATAGATAGATAGAATAGATAAAGATAGATAGATAGATAATAGAAAAGAGTTAATAGATAATAGATGATAACAGAGTAGTTAGATAGATAGAATCAGAGTTATAGATAGATAGATAGATATAGATAGATAGATAGATAGATAGATAGATAGATAGATGATGATAGATAGATAGAATAGATAATAGCAGAGTTAGATAGATAGATAGATAAGATAGATATATGAAAGCAAAGTTAGAAGATAGATAAAGTACATAGAAAGCAGATTTTAGAAAGATAGATAGATAGATAGATAAGATAGATAGATAGAAGATAATGATAGATTCAATAGACCAGAGTAGATAGATGATGAAAAGCAGAGTTAGAATAGATAGATATAGATAGATAGAAAACAGAGTTAGATAGATAGATAGATAGATAGATGATAGATAGATTATAAAAGCAATTTAGATAGATAGATACAAGTTAGTAGATAGATAGATAGCAGTAGTTAGATAGATAGATAGAAAGCGAGTAGATAGATAGAAATGCAGAGATAGATAGATAGATAGATAAATGAATAGATCAGAAGTTAATAGATAGATTAGATAATAGATAGATATATAGATAGATAGAAGATATGATAGATAGTAAAAGAACAGCAGTTAGATAGATAAATAAATAGAAAGCAGAGTTTAGAAAGATAGATAGATAGAAGATAGATAGATAGATAGATATGAAAGCAGAGTTAGTATAGATAATAGAAAGCCGAGTTAGATAGATAGATAGATAGATAGATAGATAGATAGATAGATAGAAAGCAGAGTTAGATAGAATAGATAGATAGATAGAATAGAAAACAGAGTTAGAAAGCAGAGTTAGATAGATAGATATATAGATAGATGAAGACAATAGATAGATAATAGAAAGCAGAGTTAGAATAGATAGATAGAAAGAGAGTAATTAGATAGATAGAGTAGACAAGCATAGTATCGATAGATAGCAGAGTTAGATAGATAGATAGATAGATAGATAGATAGATAGAAGAGTAGAAGATAGACAAAGATAGATAGATAGAATATGATAATAGAGATAGATAGATAGATAGATAGATGATAGATATATAAAAACAGAGTTAGATAGATAGATAAGATAGAAATAGAAGCAGAGTTAGATAGATAGATAGATAGAAATAGATAGATAATAAGTTAGATAAAGAGATAGATAGATAAAAAGCAGAGATAGATAGATAGATATGATAGATGAGATAGAAAGCATGAGTTAGATAGATAGATGATAGATAGATAGATATGATAAACAGAGTTAGATCAGATAGATAGATAGATGATGATAGATATATAGAAAGCAGATTTTAGATAGATAGAAGATGCAGAGTTGATAGTAGATAGCAGAGTTAGATTAGATATCAGTTAGAAATAGATACAGAGATTAGATAGATAGATAGAAAGCAGAGTTATAGATGATAGTCAAGTTAGATAATAGATAGATAGATAGAAAAGCAGAGTATTTAGAAAGATAATAATAGATAGATAGATAGATAGATAGATAGATAGATAGATAGATAGATGATAGATAGATAGATAGAAAGCATAGTTAGATAGATAGATAGAAAGCAGGGTTAGATAGATAGATAGAAAAAGCAGTTAGATAGATAGAAGATAGATAAGAGATAGATAGATAGATAGTAGTATAGATAGATAGATATATAGTAAAGCAGAGTTATATAGATAGATAGATCAGATAGAATAGATAGAAACAGAGTTAGAAAGAGCAGAGTTAATAGATAGATAGATAATAGATAGATTAATAGATAGATAGATAGATAAGATAGAGATTTAGATAGATAGATAGATAGATAGATATATAGATAGAAAGATAGTATAGATAGATATATAGATATATAGATAGATACATAGTGATAGATAGATAGATATATAGTATAGAAGACATAGTAGATAGATAGATAATAGAATAGAATAGATAGAAAGCGAGTTAGATAGATGATAGATAGATAGTAGAGTAGATGATAGATAGAGAGATAAAAACAGAGTTAGATAGATAGATAGATGATAGATAGATAGAGAGCAGAGTTAGATAGATAGATATATAGATAGATAAAAGATTAGATAGATATATAGATAACAGGTTAGATAGATGATAGATGAAATAGATAGATTATAGAAGAGATTAGATAGATAGATAGCAAGAGTTAATAATAGATAGAAGTTAGATAATAGCAGAGTTAGATAGTAGACATAGTTATGATAGATAGATAAGAATAGTATAGATAGATATATAGCATGAGTTAGATAGATAGATGATAGAATAGAAGCGAGTTAGATATAAGATAGAATAGATAGATAGATAGATAGAATAGATAGATAGATAGATGATAGATAGAAGCAGAGTTAGATAGATAGATAGAAAGCAGGTTAGATAGATAGATAGAAAGCAAGTTAGATAGGATAGATAGATAATAGATAGATATATACTAGATAGATAGATAGATATATAGATGATAGAGCAATAACAGAGTTAGATCGATATAGATAGATAGATAGTAGATAGATATAGATAGATAGATATAGATAGAAAACGATTAGAAACAAGATTAGATGATAATAGATAGATAATAGATAGAAGCATTTAATAGATGATAGAACTTAGATAGATAGATGAAAGCAAGTTAGATAGATAGATAGAAAGTAGAGTTAGATAGATAGTCAGAGTTTGATAGATAGATAGATGATTAGACCGATATATAGATAGAAAAGCAGAGTTAGATATGGAATAGAATAGATAGAAAGCAGAGATAGTAATAGATAGATAGATAGATAGATAATACAGATATAATAAAAAGCAGAGTTAGATAGATAGATAATGATAGATAGATAGAAAGCAGAGTTAGATAGATAGATAGATAGATAGATAGATAGATAGATAGATAGATAGAAAGTAGAGAGGGAGAGCGGGAGATTCAAACTCCTGCGTGTGGCTTTACAGAGGGAGAGAGAGAACTGACTGAATCCTCCCTTCTGGACCTCCCCAACACAGATAATTCACGATTTAAATGCCGCTTCCTGGCTGGGTCTCTCCATGCAGTCACATTGGGGCGGGTCATATCATTGGAGCCGATGTAGAGTGAAGTACAGCATAGGAGGAGGAGGGAACTGAGGAATTTCCAACTAACGTCTGGCTGGCAATGGCATGCCTTGGAATCCAACTTTTGTTTTCGCATCGACCTGACTGCACAGCAGGTACAATGCTGTACCAAAATCACATTAGATAGATAGGTAGACAGAAATATAGAATAGATAGCAGAGTTAGATGAAAGCAGAGATAGATAGATAGAAGCAGAGTTTACATAGATATAGATAGCAGAGTATAGAAGCAGAGTAAGATAGATAGATAGATAGATAGCAGATTAGAAGATAGATAGATAGCAATTAGAAAGATAAGCAGAGTTAGAAAGATAGCGAGTTAGATAAGATAAGCAGAGTTAGAATAGATAGTAGATGAGATAGATAGATAGTAGATAATGATAGAAAGCAGAGTAGTTATATAGAGAGAATCAGAGTTGTAGGATAGATAATAGTATATATCGATAGATAGATACAGAGTTAGATAGATAGATAGAGAGTTAGATCGTATCGTAAGAAGCAATAGATTTGAAATAGATAAATAAATAGAAAGCAGATTTAGAAAGATAGATAGATAGATAGATAGAATAGATAGATAGATAGAAGCATAGTTAGATAGATAGATAAGAAAGCAGTTAGATAGATAAATAGAAAGGCATAGTTAGATAGATAATAGAAAGCAGAGTTAGATAATAATATAGTAGATCTATGATAGATAGATAGATAGATAGATAGATAGATAGAAAACAGAGTTACATAGATAGATAGATAGAAAGCAGAGTTAGTTAGATAGATAGAAATCAGAGTTAGATAGATAGATAGATAGATAGATAGATAGATAGATAGATAGATAGATAGATAGATAGATCGAGAGATGGGGGGGGGCATTTGATGTAGCATCGCTAGTGCGTGTTATTCGTGTGTTGATAGGTGGTATAGTGTATAGAACGGTTAGATGATGTGTGATTAGTGTGTTTGCTGTGCTTGCAGCAGAGTTAGATATATCGAATAGATGAAGTCAAGTTAATGCATAGTTCGGCTAGTAGATATGATAGTAGATAGATAGATAGCATAGATAGATAGCACGAAAGCAGAGTTAAGATGAATAGATAGATAGATAGATAGATAGATAGATAGATCAGATAGAATAGATAAGCAGATTAGATAGATAGATAGCAGAGTTTATATAGAGATATGATAGCATAGTAGATAAAGCAAGAGTTAGATAGATAATAGAAAGCAGAGTTTAGATAGATAGAAAGCAGAGATAGAAAGCATAGATAGTAAGATAGATAGATAGATAGATAGCAGAGTTAGATAGATAGATAGATAGATAGATAGATGATAGATACCGTTAGATAGAGAGATAGATATATAGATAGATAGATAGATCGAGAAAGAAGCAGAGTTAGATAGATAAATAATAGAAAGCAGATTTAAACGATAGATGGTAGATAGTAGATCGATAGATAGCTAGATAGATAGACGATAATAAAGCAGAGTTGATAGATAGATAGATAGCAAGCTAGATAAGATATAGATAGAAGATTAGATAGATAGATGAAGATAGATAGAAGATAGATTAGATAGATAGATAGAACAGAGTTAGATAGATAGATAGATAGATATACGATAGATAGAAAACGATAGAAAGCAGAGTTAGATAGATATGATATATAAATAGAAAGCAGATTTAGATAGATAGATAGAAAGCATTTAGATAGTAGATAGAAGAAGTAGATAGATAGGTAGAAAGCAGAGTAGAGAATCAGAGTTAGATAGATAGATAAGATTAGAAGAGAGATAGATAGATAGATAGATAAGAAGAAGCAGATTAGATAGATAGAAGATAGATAGATAGATGAATAGATGATAGAAATAGATAGATAGATAGATAGTAGATAGATAGATAGATAGATGGATAGATAGATAGATAATAGATAGATAGATAAGAAGCAGAGTAGATAATAATAATAGAAATCAGAGTTAGAGAAGATAGATAGATAGATAGATAGATAGATAGATAGATAAGATAGATAGATAGACAGCAGAGATTAGATAGATAGATAGATGAGATAGAAATAGATAGATAGATAGATAGATAGATGATAGATAGATAGATAGATAGATAGAAAAAAGAAAATAGCAGAGTTAGATAGATAGATATGATAGATAGATGAAGCAAGTTAGATAATAGATAGATAGAGAGAGTAAGATAGATAGAGATAGATAGATAGATAGATAGATAGATAGATAGATAGATAAAGAGCAGATTAGATATTAGATAGATAGATATAGCAGAGTTAGTAGTAGATAGATAAGTAGATAGATAGATAGATAGATAGATAGATAGATAGATAATCATAATGTGTAGAACCAGCCAGTTAGATAGTAATAGAGTTGAAATGATGAAGATAGATAGATATGAGCATGAGTTAGATAGATGATAGATAGTAGATAGAGCAGATAGATAGTAGTATATGATAGCAGAGTTAGTGTTGACAGAAGATAGATAAGCATAATAATAAGCAGAGTATATAAGATAGAGAATAGAGTATATATAGATAGATAATAATTAGAAAGAATAGAAAAGCAATTACAAATAGAAATAGAGATAATGAAATCAAGACATAAGATAAAAAAAGAAAATAAATATAGATAGCCAATTTTTTTTTTTGTGTTTGAAAGAATACAGTATTTTTGTTTTGATATTTTTGCATGTGTTAGAAGAAGTAGATAAAAAAACAGCATAATAGATGATAGAACTAGATATAAAAAAATCAGAAATCAAAAAGATAGATTCGATATTTGAAGTAGTTATAGCAGAGTTAGATAGAGATAATAGATAATAGATGGATGGCAGAGTAGATAGAATGGACAACCAGACAGATGATAAACAGGCAGATTATAGATACAACAGAAGATGATAGAACAGTTAGATAGATACGACAACAGAGGAGACAAGAAAGTCAGACAGACATAGAAAGAGAGACAGATAACTCGAGCAGACAGATAAATAGATAAACAAGGCCAGTATATAGATAGATAGATATACAGATAAGAGAGGGTAAGAAGTAGAGATAGATATACAGAGAGAGGGGGGACAGATAGAGATAATATACAGATGAGTAGGGGACAGATAGAGATAGATAGGGACTAGACCATGTAGGTACAAAGGTCTCCCCGGCCCAAGGTGTGGGCACAGTGTCTGCTACAACTGAACACAGCAGAAGTTTAAAAATGACCAAAATTGCTACCATATATAATGAATTTGCACAGTTTACTGTGTCCTTTGTGTCTTAATTTGTGTCTCTCTTTCCAACTCTGGATCTCTCTCTCTGTCTGTCTATCTCCTGTCCCTTAATTTTTTTGTTTTCACTGTCTTTCTGTCTGTTTTCACTATCGGGCGTGTGTGTCTATGTGGTTGTCTATCTTCGTCCTGTGTCTTTTTGGCCACCTATTAATACATAACGGGTGTGGGCTTATTTGGGGCGAGATAAAGGGCTTGGCCTAAAAATTTTCCTCGCCGCGGCACGTGCAGTTCCCAGAGTGCCCCTGATTCTTCTTAGACCTTAGTATGCCCTGGCTACTCCGCATTTTGTATATTTTGCTAATCGTTGGTGTATGTCCAAGGTGCATATTATATATGTGTTATATTGTTATACTGTAGGTAGTTGCTATCCAGCAGCTACTTATATTCACTATTTCTTGGCTTATATCTATATATTATTTGTGTGTTTTTAACCTTACCATATTTATATATAAAGTATTTATCCTTCCTATAGTATAAGATTATTATAAGTTCATCTGAGAATGCATTATGTTTTAAGGACCTACCAGTGAGGCGGGGGTATATAATATTAGATATAGGAAAGGTTAAAGGACCCCCAGTGGGCGGGGGATATAATATTAGATAATAGGAAGGTGTATAAGACCCACCATAGTGCGGGGTTATGTAATATAGATATAGAAAGGTGTATAAGGACCACACCAGTGAGGCGGGGTATGTAAGATTGATAAGGAAGGTGTATAAGGACCACCAGTGATGGCGGGGGTAGTAATATTAGATATAGAAGGTGTATAAGGAACCCACCATGAGGCGGGGGATGTAATATTCAGAATATAGGAAAGGTGTATAAGACCCACCAGTGAGCGGGGGTAATGTATATTAGATATACGGAAAGGTGTATAAGGACCCCCCAGTGAGGCGGGGGAAGTAATTAGTATAGGAGTTAAGACCGTATGGGGTATAAATAGATAGGATGTATAAGGACCCACCATGAGGCGGGGGTATGTAATTTAGATTAGGAAAGGTGTAATTCGGACCCCACCAGTGAGGCGGGGTATGTAATATTAGATATAGGAAAGGTGTATAAGGACCCACCAGTGAGGTCGGGTGTATGTAATTTAGATATAAAAGGGGTATAAGGACCCCACCAGTGAGGGGCGGGGTATATATTAGATATAGGAAAGGTGTATAAGCCCACCACCAGTGAGCGGGGGTATTTAATATTAAATATAGGAAAGGTGTATAGGACCCACCAGTGAGGCGGGGGTATGTATACTTAGATATAGGAAAGGTGTATAGGGACCCACCATGAGGCGGGGGTATGTAATTATTAGATATAGGAAAGGTGTATAAGGCCCACCAGTGAGGCGGGGTATGTAATATTAGATATAGGAAAGGTGTATAAGGCCCCACCAGTGAGGCGGGGGTATGTAATATTAGATATAGGAAAGGTGTATAAGGACCCACCAGTGAGGCGGGGGTATGTAATATTAGATTATGAAAGGTGTATAAGGACCCACCAGTGAGGCGGGGGTATATAATATTAGATTAGGAACGGTGTATAAGGACCCACCAGTGAGCGGGGGTATTAATATTAGATATAGGAAAGGTGTATAAGGACCCACCAGTGAGGCGGGGGTATGTAATATTAGATATAGGAAGGTGTATAGGACCCCCACCAGTGAGGCGGGGGTATGTAATATTAGATATAGAAAGGTGTATAAGGACCCACCAGTGAGGCGGGGGTATGTAATAATTAGTATGAAAGTTGTATAGGACCCACAGTGAGGCGGGGGTATGTTATTAGATTAGGAAGGTGTATAGGACCCCCAGTGAGGCGGGGGTATGTATATTAGATATAGGAAAGGTGTTATAAGGACTCCACCAGTGCGGCGGGGTAAATTAATATTAGTATCATAGAAGTGTTATAAGGACCCACCAGTGAGGCGGGGGTATGTAATATTAGATATAGGAAAGGTGTATAAGGACCCACCAGTGAGGCGGGGGTATGTAATATTAGATATAGGAAAGGTGTATAAGGACCCACCAGTGAGGCGGGGGTATGTATATAGATATAGGAAAGAGGTGTATAGACCCACCAGTGAGGCGGGGTATGTAATATTAGATATAGGAAAGGTGTATAAGGACCCCCAGTGAGGCGTGGGATGTATATTAGATCTAGGAAAGGTGTATAAGGACCCACCAGTGAGGCGGGGGTAATGTAATATTAGATATAGGAAAGGTTATAAGGACCCACCGTGAGGCGGGGTATGTATATTAGATATAAGGAAGGTGTATAAGACCCACCAGTGAGGCGGGTATGTAATATTAGATATAGGAAAGGTGTATAAGGACCCACCAGTGAGGCGGGGGTATGTAATATTAGATATAGGAAGGTGTATAAGGACCCACCATTGAGAGCGGGGGTATGTATATTAGATATAGGAAGGTGTATAAGGACCCACCAGTGATGCGGGGGTATGTAATATTAGATATAGAAGGTGTTATAAGGACCCACCATAGGCGGGGTATGTAATATTAGATATAGGAAGGTGTATAATGACCCACCGTGAGGCGGGGTATGTAATATTAGATATAGGAAGGTGTATAAGGACCCACCAGTGAGGCGGGTAATCGTAATCATTAGATATAGAAAGGTGTATAAGGACCCACCAGTGAGGCGGGGGTATGTAATATTAGATATGGAAAGGTGTATAAGGACCCACCTCTGAGGCGGGGTATGTAATATTAGAATATAGGAACGGTGTATAAGGACCCACCAGTGAGGCGGGGTATGTAATATTATATTAGAAGGTGTATAGGACCACCAGTGGAGGCGGGGGTAATGTAATATTAGATTAGGAAAGGTGTATAAGGACCCACCAGTGAAGCGGGGGTTGTTATTTAGATATGGAAAGGTGTATAAGGACCCACCAGTGAGGCGGGGGTATGTAAGATTAGATAAAGGAAAGTTGTATAAGGCCCACCAGTGAGGCGGGGGTAATGTTATATTAGATATAGGAAGGTGTATAAGGACCCACCAGTGAGGCGGGGTATGTAATATTAGATCTAGTAAAGGTGTATAAGGACCCACCAGTGAGGCGGGGTGATGTAATATTAGATATAGGGAAAGGTGTATAAGGACCCACCAGTGAGGCGGGGGTCTTAATATTAGATATAGGAAAGGTGTATAAGGACCCACCAGTGGAGGCGGGTATGTATATATAGATATAGGGAAAGGTTATATAGGACCCACCAGTGAGGCGGGGGTATGTGATATTAGATTAGGAAAGGTGTAATAAGGACCCACCAGTGAGGCGGGGTATGTAATATTAGATATAGGAAAGGTGTATAAGGACCCACCATGGGCGGGGGTATGTAAATATTAGATATAGGAAAGGTGTATAAGGACCCACCATGAGGCGGGGTATGTAATATTAGATATAGGAAAGGTGTATAAGGACCCCCAGTGAGGCGGGGGTATGTGAATATTAGATATAGGAAAGGTGTATAAGGACCCACCAGTGAGGCGGGGGTATTGATATTAGATATAGGAAAGGTGTATAAGACCCACCAGTGAGGGGGGGTATGTAAGATATGATATAGGAAAGGTGTATAAGACCACCAGTGAGGCGGGGGTATGTTATATTAGTATAGGAAAGGTGTATAAGGACCCCATTGAGGCGGGGTATGTAATATTAGATATAGGAAAGGTGTTAAAGGACCCACCAGTGAGCGGGGGTATTGTATTAGATATAGGAAAGGTGTATAAGGACCCACCAGTGAGGCGGGGGTATGTAATATTAGATATAGGACAGAAGGACCCACCAGTGAGGCGGGGTATGTAATATTAGATATAGTAAGTGTATAAGGACCCACCAGTGAGGCGGGGTATGTGATATTAGATATAGGAAAGGTGTATAAGACCCACCAGTGAGGCGGGGGTATTATCTTAGATATAGGAAGGTGTATAAGGACCCACCAGTGGGCGGGGTATTGTAATATTAGATATGGAAAGTTGTATAAGGACCCACCAGTGAGGCGGGGTATGTAATATTAGATATAGGAAGGTGTATAAGGACCCCACAGTGAGGCGGGGTATGTAATATTAGATATAGGAAGGTGTATAAGGACCCACCAGTGAGGCGGGGGTATGTAATTTAGATATAGGAAAGGTGTAAGGACCCACCAGTGAGGCTGGGGTATGTAATATTAGATATAGGAAAGGTGTATAAGGCCCCAGTGAGGCGGGGGTATGTAATATTAGATATAGGAAAGGTTAATAAGGTCCCACCAGTGAGGCGGGGGTATGTAATATTAGATATAAGGAAAGGTGTATAAGGCCCACCATGTGAGGCGGGGTATGTATATTAGATATAGGAAAGGTGTATAAGGACCCCCAGTGAGCGGGGGTATGTAATATTAGATATGGAAAGGTGTATAATGGCCCACCAGTGAGGCGGGGGTATTTGTATATTGATATAGGAAGGTGTAATAAGGACCCACCAGTGGAGGCGGGGTATGTATAATTAGATATAGGAAAGGTGTATAGAGACCCACCCAGTGAGGCGGGGGTATGTAATATTAGATATAGGAAAGTGTATAAGGCCCCACCATGAGGCGGGGGTATGTAATATTAGATATAGGAAAGGTGTATAGGACCACCAGTGAGAGCGGGGGTATTATATTAGATTAGAAAGGTGTTAAGGCCCACCAGTGAGGTCGGGTATTATAGTAGATAGAAGTGTATCACACCAGTGAGGCCGGGGATATCTAATATAGATACTAGTAATTACCTGGCGTTGCCCCCGTTTTTCTAAAGATCCCACCCGCGATCCTGCATCCAAATTCAAAAACCCAACCTGGACCTGGAGCTTTCTAACCTGACCCATTCAAAGTTTACTGCAAATCTGGTAAACTTGGGTGTGTCCAACACAATGCAGGATTCTAGGGCAGACTTCATCCCCAATTAACTTACCTCACAACATTTGGGGGTTATTGTTGTGCAATAAGGGGATATTGCAAAATGTGCAAATTTGGGGTCAAAAAATGTTGGTATTTTCCCTAAAAAAATAAATTAATGTGAGGTGTTGTATCCTGTTTCTAAAGGGGAAGTTCATATGAAACACTTTAAAGTTAAAGGGGAAGTTAATATGATACACTTTAAAGCTTTAAACTTCCCCTTTAAGGCTTATCACACCAACTTCCCCTTTAATGCATATTGCATCAACTACCCCTTTACATGTATCACACCAACTTTCCCTTTGACGTAGGACAAGACCACCTGCCCTTTAGCTATCTTCACCAACTACCTCTTTAAGGCATATCGCCTCTTTAGCGCATATCGAATCAACCTCCCCTTTAGCGAGTATCGCATTAATTTCCACTTTAGTGCGTATGGCATCAACTTCCCCTTTAACACGCATCATATCAACTTCCCCTTTAGCGGTTATCGCTTCAACTTCCCCTTTAGCGATTATCGCATCAACTTCCTCTTTAGTGCATATCGCATCAACTTCCCCTTTAGCGAGTATCGTATCAACTCCACAGTAATGCATATCGCATCTACTTCCCCTTTAGCAGTTATCGCATCAAATTCCCCTTTAGCGGTTAAGCATCACTTCCCTTTTAGTTGGCATATCAAACAAAACTCCCCCTTCAGAGCGTATCGCTCAACTCCCCCTTCAGAGCGTATCGCATCAACTCCCCCTTCAGAGCTAGTCGCATCAAACTCCCCCTTCAGAGCGTATCGCATCACTCCCCCTTCAGAGCGTATCGCATCAACTTCCCCTTCAGAGCGTATCGCATCACTTCCCCTTTAGCGAGTATCGTATCAATTTCCTCATTAGACGCGTATGCATCCACTTCCCATTAGCGGTTATCGCATCAACTTCCCCCTTTAGGGCGTATCGATCAACTCCCCCTCCCTTGGAGCGTATCGCATCACACTTCCCCTTTAGGGCGTATCGCATCAACTCCCCCTTTAGAGCGTATCGAATCAACTTCCCCTTTAGCGAGTATCGTATCAATTTCCACATTAGTGCGTATCGCATCAACTTCCCCTTTAGCGCTATCGCATCAATTCCCCTTTAGGGTTTAGTACAACTTCCCCTTTAGGGCGTATCGCATCAACTCCCCCTTTAGAGCGTATCGCGCATCAACTTCCCTTTGGGCGTTCGCCTCAACTCCCCCTTTAGAGCGTATCGCATCAACTTCCTCCCCTTCGGTGCGTATCGCATCAACTTCCCCTTCGGTGCGTATCGCTTCAACTTCCCCTTTAAAACGATTATCGCATCAACTTCCTCTTTAGTGCATATCGCATCACTTCCCCTTAGCGAGTATCGTATCAACTCCCACATAACGCATATCGCATCCACTTCCCCTTAGCATTGATCAAATCCCCTTTAACGGTTATAGCATCACTTCCCTTTTAGTGCATATCACATCGCATCAACTCCCCCTTCAGAGCGTATCGCATCAACTCCCCCTTCAGAGCGTATCGCATCAACTCCCCCTTCAGAGCGTATCGCATCACTTCCCCTTCAGACGTATCGCATCAACTTCCCCTTTAGCGAGTATCGTATCAATTCCTCATTAGCGTGTATTGCATCCACTTCCCCATTAGCGGTTATCGCATCAACTTCCCCTTTAGGGCGTATCGCATCACACTCCCCTTTGGAGCGTATCGCATCAACTTCCCCTTTAGGGCGTATCGCATCAACTCCCCCTTTATGAGCGTATCGAATCAACTTCCCCTTTAGTGAGTATCGTATCAATTTCCACATTAGTGCGTATCGCATCAACTTCCCCTTTAGCGGTTATCGCATCAAATTCCCCTTTAGGGGTTATAGCATCAACTTCCCCTTTAGGGCGTATCGCATCAACTCCCCCTTTAGAGCGTATCGCATCAACTTCCCCTTTAGGGCGTATCGCATCAACTCCCCCTTTAGAGCGTATCGCATCAACTTCCCCTTCGGTGCGTATCGCATCAACTTCCCCTTCGGTGCGTATCGCATCAACTTCCCCTTTAGAGCGTATCGCATCAACTCCCCCTTTAGAGCGTATCGCATCAACTTCCCCTTCGGTGCATACCGCATCAACTTCCCCTTTAGAGCGTATCGCATCAACTCCCCCTTTAGAGCGTATCGCATCAACTTCCCCTTTAGAGCGTATCGCATCAACTTCCCCTTCAGTGCGTATCGCATCAACTTCCCCTTTAGAGCGTATCGCATCAAATCCCCCTTTAGAGCATATCGCTCAACTCTCCCCTTCCCCTTCAGTGCGTATCGTTCTTCTCCCCCTTTAGCGCGTATATCGCTTCAAACTTCCCCTTTAGTGCATATCGCATTAACTTCCCTTTAGTGCATACCGATCTACTCCCCTATGCACTAATGGCATCAACTTCCCCTTTGTGGATATCTACATCAACTTCCCCTTTAGTGCATCACCGATCTCTCCCTTTAGCACATATCGCATCAACTTCCCTTTATGCATACCGATCTACTCCTCTTTAGCACATATCGCATCAACTTCCCCTTTAGTGCATACCGATCTACTCCCCTTTAGTATGGCATCAACTTCCCCATTAGAGCACATCGTATCCTCTCCCCCTTTAACACGTATCGCATCAACTTCCCCTTATAGCGCTCAGCGCATTAATTCCCCTGTACAATGGTAGATTTCACATTAATTTATTTTTTAACCCGCTATTGATCATTATGACACACAATGTTCCCCCAGAAAACACAATTTTCTTGCAAAAATGACCCATGAAAGGAAGGTGAGTGATAAGAGTGTGGCTTGCCCTTTAATACTGGGGTTGTCAGTAGTTTGTGGGGGAAAGAGACACAAGTGTAAAGTATATGAACCCCCTTACAATGCAGTTGTATTGCATGTGGCAGCTCCATCCCCATTCACAGCTGTCATTATCTTTCCTTAAGTAAATACACTTTCCATAGGTGCCTTCTCTCTGAACTCTCAAATTTGACTCTGGCACTGCCCTGAACAATCTTGTGATATTTTGAAGGGGTACAGTTTACTAATTTACTCGATTCACCACCAGATGGCAGCGCACTGGTTAATTAATTAAAAAATGTCGAACAAAGGTGGTACAGAGGTTTTTTAAATTTGTAAAGTGCCATGCTTTTCTTCCCGCTCCTTATACATAGTGAGTGATATAAGATCCTTATACATATATGTAGTCTCAATGGAAATTGCCCGCCGTTCGAAAGTTTTTCTGGAACATACAACCCACATACACACATACATTGACCTTGAGAAAGGTCTGAGAACAAAGACCGAAACGTCGCTATCTGTTTGCTGCTTATGGATAAAAGTTAAAGATTTTTTTCAACAAGTCCTGAGAGTGCTCTACATGTTACTATGGTTGGATATTTAGAGGATCTGCAGTAGCACCTGGGCATTACTCTTGAAGGTAGAGTGCACACTGTTTTGCTAATTAGATAGATAGATAGATAGCAGTTAGATAGATAGATAGCAAGTTAGATAGATAGATAGATAGATCCAGAGTTAGATAGATAGATAGATAGAGATAGATAGATAGCAAGTTAGATAGATAGATAGCAGATTAATAGATAGATAGATAGCAGAGTTAGAATAGATAGATAGATAGAGATAGATAGATAGATAGATAGATAGAGATAGATAGATAAGAGATATTAGATGATAGAGTTAGATAGAGAGATGATAGAGATAGATAGATAAGAGATAGGATAGATAGGAGATGATTACCAGTCTGACGTCACACGCGGGCGCATTCGTGAGAGCGCAGGCAGTTTTCGCGGCTTTTCCCGCGAGGTGGGCTGATGTGCATATACCGCGACGTCCAGCGTCGCGCTTGTGACGTCATACGCGCGACTGCCCGCGTGGCGCTCGTAACACATAACAGCCTATACAGCACAGACTGCACCGCAGTTGCCCACGCCCAGTGCCAGCTGAAGCCCCACAAACCAGGAAATACGGAATAGCACTGACTGACACCACCATCAACACCCCCCACCCCCCATCCTGACACTGGTCCAAAAAAAAAACAAATGGAAATTTAAAGGTACATTTTTTTTTTTAAACTTCAACAGTTCTTCACTTGGAAGGCTTAGCCCTTCCCAGCCTTATATGAAAATACGCCTATGCTGAACTTACCCCTAGTTAGTATACTCTGTATTTTTTTTAATGTTCAGCGCTGCGTACCCAAGTGGTCGCTTTATAAATAAAATTATCATACATACCTGCAGCTGGCTACCTTACTTTAGATAAACCTAATTTATATTCATTTCTTTTTTAATGGCTTTCAATTTTGCCATGCGGTTCCTTCCTTACAATCCAACCCATGTTATGATAATCCCACCTAAGGACCCTATTAGTCTGCATAGGAGTCAGTACTTCTATTAATGCAGATATAAACATGGGAGGCGAATTAGGTCATTGAAAATGAGAAAACACTAACTTTTCTTCTCAAAGTTTATGTATCTGCACTGAACTTTCCCTTAAATGACGTCCACATACATAAACCGTATAAAGTGCTCCGGTTTAGTGCAATTACTACTCTCGATTGGTGTTACAGTACACGATGCAGAACCAGGGACCTATTTTTGCACTCAGGTTTGTGTCATTCTTTAAAAGCTCACCATGCCAAAAATCACCCACAAGTCTTATTATAATTACAAAAGGGGCTGTTGGCAGGTTCTTCCCTACCAGTTCGGCATGAATTATAGGCTTAAAGCTGAATGAACAAATTTCTGGTTTTGCATTAAGCTAATATAACAATTCAAAGCCCAAAGTATGGTGTTGAATTTTCTTAAAGGGCTTCCATATAAATTACCCATAAGTCTCTTAGAAATATCAACCAAAATGGATAGAAGGAGAAATCTCAGCATTAGGTCCAGTAGCAGATGCGGATGTGGCCTAGACATTACACACACTCACATTCTTAATAATGAATACTGGTAGAGGTAATAAATATAACTATTTATTGAAAGTTCTTGGAATCAGACTGCTAGGAAATAGAGCAATCAACATCAACCTATACACACATGTAGTGAAATGAATTGCAGTTTCATTATGGGCAACCTTGAAGAAATCTATTCCAGCCTTCATGAAGTGGCCTATTTCTCAAAACACTTTATTCTAGGCAAACCTTTCCCATAAGGATCAATTTACGGTGTTAATTTATAAATTCCAGCCGTGAACAAAGGGGCGTGCGATGTTCTTAGACCTCATTATCAAAAGCTTGATAAACACATGATGGATTAAAACATGGCCGTGCTCCCTTGAGTAGGACATTGGGATAATAAGAACATTTCAAACTGGGCTAAGCAGAGGTCCTGTCAACATGATGTACTGATCCGTCTGGTGAAAGCAAGGGACGAGTACTGACACCTAGTTAATAAAATAGAATTTGACATGTGCCTTGGTATTATCATTTCTGTAGGACCATTGTATTTTCTTTACTCTGTAATGTGTATTGAGAGAATATCACACTGTACACATAGGGCACTCATTTCTAAAGGAAAAAGCTTATTAAAGCTAATAAATTCTATTATCCTTAACTAGCAGATAGGGGTTTTCTTACTGCTCGGTCGTGATTAGATAAGGTCATGGGTAGCCACCCAGTAGTTACTGGAAAGCTCCAGCAGAAGGGAGGGGCTACAATATTCACTTACAGGGCGATGCCCGAGCGCCGCTATCGGCAACCGGTGCAAAACAGCCCGCGATGTATATGCCGATCAGCGGGGCGCTCGGACATCGGTACTTGGCGCTCTTATATTCCCGCACTTCAACGCCAGCTATTAGCTGGCGTTGAAAGTGCCACAATAAAATGCCGATTTCGGCATAATACATCACTTGCGGCGGCTGCGCTGTTACTTTCCGCGTTAGCCACGCGCTGCCGCAAGGAAGGAGTTAAATAAGTCACCTAACCGATATAACATCGTTACGCAACTTTAACTCCAAATCAGGAGCAATGCGCCCGTTTTGCATCGCCCTGTTAGAATGTGCACCTATGTATGTTGTGCAGGACCCACCTCTGGAAAGAGAGATGCAGAACTCTGTCCAATTGGAAGAATACCGTGCAGTATTACCTGCTTAACTAGCTTCAGAAAGATTGGTTTGTGGGTGGGGGGTTGTATCTTACACAGCTCATCATGTCCTTGTCAAGACACGCAAGGAACTGTAGCTTTTACAACAATGCAGCTAATCTGTGTGGCACAGTACTCAATATAATACAGGACTGTTAGTTAACGCTATATATCTAGCGGTGCCTTAAAGGGTATATATCCATACAAACCTATCGGGGGCCAATAACAGCTCCCCAGAAAAGACCCTTATACAAAAGGCACTAACAATACATGTCCAAAAAAGCAGCAAATACGTGTTTGATCATCCAATCTTGTTATAGACAACTTCCCTAAAGTGCATAGCAAGTATATTAAAGTGCAACAATGTAACAACCCCCCGTAATAAAATAACCACTGGGCGTCCCAGCGGTCAATTCCCTAATCCGGCTCAGTGAACTAGCCAAGTCCAGCAACTAATGGCCAAAAAGGAAAAGGATGGTTCCAAATATAGAGTCAAACAATACCAATGATCACAGTTCCCACTTCCTAGTGGAATACATAATGGCCTCACATTTTCTGCATATTCGGGACTTACTGAGAAGCCAGACCCCTATTGGGACGGACCACACTCTTCACCTGACAAACGGTAATAGATTGTTGTCGCTCCTCCGGTGTGTTCCGAATCCCCGTGTCCGTTTCCTCAGCTCTCCAGTCACTCTCCACTGCCTTTTTTACTCTGGACTCCTACACCGAACACCGGTTGAACTACTCCCTTACTCATGACCTATGCCTTTATCACCAGATGCGAAAACTTGCGCCTTGGGCTATTTCAGGGTCTCGCGATATGCAGCTGGTGAGACCTTTTTACCCAAACTCATTAACGACATACACCTCCTAACGATCCCTTAATTGCATACCAGAAGCGATGTCCATGATTGCCTGGTTCAGCTGATCGCATCAACTTCCCCTTTAGCGAGTATCGTATCAACTTCCACAGTAATGCATATCGCATCTACTTCCCCTTTAGCAGTTATCGCATCAAATTCCCCTTTAGCGGTTATAGCATCAACTTCCCTTTTAGTGCATATCACATCAACTCCCCCTTCAGAGCGTATCGCATCAACTCCCCCTTCAGAAGCGTATCGCATCACTCCCCCTTCAGAGCGTATCGCATCACTCCCCCTTCAGAGCGTATCGCGATCAAACTTCCCCTTCAGAGCGTATCGCATCAACTTCCCTTTAGCGAGTATGGTATCATTTCCTCATTAGCGCGTATTGCATCCACTTCCCCATTAGCGGTTATCGCATCAACTTCCCCTTTAGGGCGTATCGATCAACTCCCCTCCCCCTTTGGAGCGTATCGCATCAACTTCCCCTTTAGGGCGTATCGCATCAACTCCCCCTTTAGAGCGTATCGCATCAACTTCCCCTTTAGGGCGTATCGCATCAACTCCTGTAAATTAGATCTCGGAAAGGTTTATAAGTAGGACCCACCAGTGAGGCGGGGGTATGTGATATTAGATATAGGAAAGGTGTATAAGGACCCACCAGTGAGGCGGGGTATGTGATATTAGATATAGGAAAGGTGTATAAGGACCCACCAGTGAGGCGGGGGTATGTGATATTAGATATAGGAAAGGTGTATAAGGACCCACCAGTGAGGCGGGGGTATGTGATATTAGATATAGGAAAGGTGTATAGGACCACAGTGAGGGGGGGTATGTGATATTAGATATAGGAAAGGTGTATAAGGACCCACCAGTGAGGGGGGGTATGTGATATTAGATATAGGAAAAGGTGTATAAGGACCCACCAGTGAGGCGGGGGTATGTGATATTAGATAAGGAAAGGTGTATAAGGACCCACCAGGAGGCGGGGTATGTGAATATTAGATATAGGAAAGGTTATTTTGACCCCACCAGGGAGGCGGGGGTATTGTAATATTAGATATAGGAAAGGTGTATAAGGACCCACCAGTGAGGCGGGGGTATGTAAATTTAGATATAGGAAAGGTGTATAAGGACCCACCAGGAGGCGGGGGTATGATATTAGATATAGGAAAGGTGTTAGGACCCACCAGTGAGGCGGGGGTATGTAATAAGATATAGGAAAGGTGTATAAGGACCCACCAGTGAGGCTGGGGGTATGTAATATTAGTATAGGAAAGGTGTATAAGGACCCACCAGTGAGCGGGGTATGTAATATTAGATATAGGAAGGTGTATAAGAGACCCCACAGTGAGGCGGGGGTATGTAATATTAGATATAGGAAGGGTGTATAAGGACCCACCAGTGAGCGGGGGTATGTAATATTAGATATAGGAGGTGTATAAGGACCCACCAGTGAGGCGGGGTATGAATATTAGATATAGGAAAGGGTGTATAGGACCACCAGTGAGGCGGGGGTGTAATATTAGATATAGGAAAGGTGTATAAGGACCCACAGTGAGGCGGGGTATGTAATATTAGATATAGGAAAGGTGTATAAGGACCCACCAGTGAGGCGGGGGTATGTAATATTAGATATAGGAAAGGTGTATAAGGACCCACAGTGAGGCGGGGGTATGTAATATTAGATATAGGAAAGGTGTATAAGGACCCACCAGTGGGGGGGTATGTAATATTAGATATAGGAAAAGTGTATAAGGGCCCACCGTGAGGCGGGGGTATGTAAATTAGATATGGAAAGGTGTATAAGGGCCCACCAGTGAGGCGGGGGTTGTAATATTAGATATAGGAAAGGTGTATAAGGGCCCACCAGTGAGGCGGGGGTATGTAATATTAGATATAGGAAAGGTGTATAAGGACCCACCAGTGAGGCGGGGGTATGTAATATTAGATATAGGAAAGGGGTATAAGGGCCCACCAGTGAGGCGGGGGTATGTAATATTAGATATAGGAAAGGTGTATAAGGACCCACCAGTGAGGCGGGGGTATGTAATATTAGATATAGGAAGGTGTATAAGGGCACACCAGTGAGGCGGGGGTATGTAATATTAGATATAGGAAAGGGTATAAGGACCCACCAGTGAGGCGGGGTATGAATATTAGTATAGGAAAGGTGTATAAGGACCCACCAGTGAGGCGGGGGTATGTAATATAGATATAGGAAAGGTGTTAAGGACCACCAGTGAGGCGGGGGTATTAATTAGATATAGGAAAGGGGTATAAGGACCCACCAGTGAGGCGGGGGTATATAATATTAGATATAGGAAAGGTGTATAAGGACCTACCAGTGAGGCGGGGATATATAATATTAGATACTAGTAGAGTACCTGGCGTTGCCCAGTTTTTCTAAAGATCCAACCCGAACCTGCATCCAAAATTCAACAAACCTGGACCTGGAGCTTTCTAACCTGACCCATTCAAAGTTTACTGCAAATCGATGGAAGTCTGGGTGTGTCCAACACATGCAGGATTCTAGGGCAGACTTCATCCCAATTAACTTACCTCACAACATTTGGGGGTTATGTTGTGCAATAGGGGATTGCAAAAATGTGCAAATTGGGGTCAAAAAATGTTGGTATTTTCCCTAAAAAAAATAAATTAATGTGAGGTGTTGGATCTGTTTCTAAAGGGGAAGTTCAATGAAACACTAAAGTTAAAGGGGAAGTAATATGATACACTTTAAAGCTTTAAACTTCCCCTTTAAGGCTTATCACACCAACTTCCCCTTTAATGCATATTGCATCAACTACCCCTTTAACATGTATCACACCAACTTTCCCTTTGACATGTAGGACACCAACTGCCTCTTTAAGGCATATCTCACCAACTACCTCTTTAAGGCATATCGCCTCTTTAGCGCATATCGAATCAACCTCCCCTTTAGCGAGTATCGCATTAATTTCCACTTTAGTGCGTATGGCATCAACTTCCCCCTTAACGCGCTCATCATAACTTCCCCTTTAGCGGTTATCGCTTCAACTTCCCCTTTAGCGATTATCGCATCAACTTCCTCTTTAGTGCATATCGCATCAACTTCCCCTTTAGCGAGTATCGTATCAACTTCCACAGTAATGCATATCGCATCTACTTCCTTTAGCAGTTATCGCATCAAATTCCCCTTTAGCGGTTATAGCATCAACTTCCCTTTTAGTGCATATCAATCCCCCTAACGTATCGCATCAACTCCCTCAGAGCGTCGCATCAACGTCCCCTCAGCGTATCGCATCAACTCCCCTTCAGAGCGTATCGCATCAAATCCCCCTTCAGAGCGTATCGCATCAACTTCCCCTTCAGAGCGTATCGCATCAACTTCCCTTTAGCGAGTAGTATCAATTTCCTCATTAGAGCGTATGCATTCCACTTCCCCATAGCGGTTATCGCATCAACTTCCCTTTAGGGCGTATCGCATCAACTCCCCTTTGGAGCGTATCGCATCAACTTCCCTTTAGGGCGTATCGCATCAACTCCCCCTTTAGAGCGTATCGAATCAACTTCCCCTTTAGCGAGTATCGTATCAATTTTCCACATTAGTGCGTATCGCATCAACTTCCCCTTTAGCGCTATCGCATCAAATTCCCCTTTAGGGGTTATAGTATCAACTTCCCCTTTAGGGCGTATCGCATCAACTCCCCTTAGAGCGTATCCATCATTCCCCTTAGGGCGTATCGCTCAACTCCCCCTTTAGAGCGTATCGCATCAACTTCCCCTCGGTGCGTATCGCATCAACTTCCCCTTTGGTGCGTATCGCTTCAATTCCCTTAACGATTATCGCATCAACTTCTCTAGTGCATATGCAGCAAACTTCCCCTTTAGCGATATCGTATCAACTTCCACAGTAACGCATATCGCATCCACTTCCCCTTAGCATTATCGCATAAATTCCCCTTTAACGGTTTATAGCATCAACTCCCTTTTAGTGCATATTCCACAGCGCATCACTCCCCGTCAGAGCAGAGCGTATCGCATCAACTTCCCCTTCAGAGCGTATCGCATCAACTTCCCCTTTAGCGAGTATCGTATCAATTTCCTCATTAGCGTGTATTGCATCCACTTCCCCATTAGCGGTTATCGCATCAACTTCCCCTTTAGGGCGTATCGCATCAACTCCCCCTTTGGAGCGTATCGCATCAACTTCCCCTTTAGGGCGTATCGCATCAACTCCCCCTTTAGAGCGTATCGAATCAACTTCCCCTTTAGCGAGTATCGTATCAATTTCCACATTAGTGCGTATCGCATCAACTTCCCCTTTAGCGGCTATCGCATCAAATTCCCCTTTAGGGGTTATAGCATCAACTTCCCCTTTAGGGCGTATCGCATCAACTCCCCCTTTAGAGCGTATCGCATCAACTTCCCCTTCGGTGCGTATCGCATCAACTTCCCCTTCGGTGCGTATCGCATCAACTTCCCTCCTTAGAGGCGTATCGTCAAACTCCCCCTTTAGAGCGTATCGCATCAACTTCCCCGTCGGTCGCAACTTCCGTCATCATCACTTCCCCTTTTTAGAGAGCAAGCTCGCGAGATGAGGGAAACGACACCTACCACCGTCCTTAGAGCGCACTAAGCCCCCGAACACTTAGCTATAGTTTTTTAATCACACCAAGGCCCCTTTAGAGCGTATCGCATCAACTTCCCCTTCAGTGCGTATCGCATCAACTTCCCCTTTAGAGCGTATCGCATCAAATCCCCCTTTAGAGCATATCGCATCAACTTCCCCTTCCCCTTCAGTGCGTATCGTTCTTCTCCCCCTTTAGCGCGTATATCGCTTCAACTTCCCCTTTAGTGCATATCGCATTAACTTCCCCTTTAGTGCATACCGATCTACTCCCCTTTAGCACGTATGGCATCAACTTCCCCTTTAGTGGATATCGCATCAACTTCCCCTTTAGTGCATACCGATCTACTCCCCTTTAGCACATATCGCATCAACTTCCCCTTTAGTGCATACCGATCTACTCCCCTTTAGCACATATCGCATCAACTTCCCCTTTAGTGCATACCGATCTACTCCCCTTTAGTATGGCATCAACTTCCCCATTAGAGCACATCGTATCCTCTCCCCCTTTAACACGTATCGCATCAACTTCCCCTTTAGCGCTCATCGCATTAAATTCCCCTGTAACAATGGGGTAGATTTCACATTAATTTATTTTTTACCGCTATTGATCATTATTGACACACAATGTTCCCCAGAAAACACAATTTTCTTGCAAAAATGACCCATGGAAAGGAAAGGTGAGTGATAAGAGTGTGGCTGCCTTTAATACTGGGGTGTCAGTAGTTTGTGGGGGAAAGAGACACAAAGTGTAAAGTAATATGAACCCCTTACAATGCAGTTGTATTGCAGTGTGGCAGCTCCATCCCATTCACAGCTGTCATTATCTTTCCTTAAGTAAAAGTACACATTTCCATAGGTGCCTTCTCTGAACTCTCAAATTTGACTCTGGCACTGCCCTGAACAATCTGTGATATTTTGAAGGGGTACAGTTACTTAATTTACTCGATTCACCACCAGATGGCAGCGCACTGGTTAATTAAATTAAAAAATGTCGAACAAAGGTGGTACAGAGGTTTTTTAAAAGTTGTAAAGTAGCCTATGCTTTTCTCCCGCTCCTTATACATAGTGAGTGATATAAGATCCTTATACATATATGTAAGTCTCATGGAAATTGTCCCAGCCGTTCGAAAGTTTTTCTGGAACATACAAACACACATACACACATACATTGACCTTGAGAAAGGTCTGAGACAAAGACCGAAACGTCGCTATCTGTTTGCTGCTTATGGAATAAAAGTTAAAGATTTTTTTCAACAAGTCCTGAAGTGCTCTACGATGTTCTATGGGTTGGCTTTTCAGGATCTGCAGTAAGCACCTGGTCATTAATCACTGTGAAGTTAGACGTTGCACACTGTTTGCTAATTAGATAGATAGATAGATAGCAGAGTTAGATAGATAGATAGCAGAGTTAGATAGATAGATAGATAGATAGCAGAGTTAGATAGATAGATAGATAGAGATAGATAGATAGCAGAGTTAGATAGATAGATAGCAGAGTTAGATAGATAGATAGATAGCAGAGTTAGATAGATAGATAGATAGAGATAGATAGATAGATAGATAGATAGAGATAGATAGATAAGAGATAGAGATAGATAGAGTTAGATAGAGAGATAGATAGAGATAGATAGATAAGAGATAGAGATAGATAGAGAGATAGATTACCAGTCTGACGTCACCGCGGGCGCATTCGTGAGAGCGCAAGGGCAGTTGTTCGCAGGCTTTTCCCGCGAGGTGGGCTGATGGCATATACGCGCGACGTCCAAGCGTCGCGCTTGTGACGTCATACGCGCGACGCCCGCGTGGCGCTCGTAACAGCATAACAGGCTACAGCAGCAGACTGCACCGCAGTGCACACCCCAAGTGCCAAGCGGAAGTCCCCAACAAACCAGGAAATACGGAAATAGCACTGACTGACACCACCATCAACACCCCCCACCCCCCATCCTGAACACTGGTCCAAAAAAAAAAACAAATGGAAATTTAAAGGTACATTTTTTTTTTTAAACTTCAACAGTTCTTCACTTGGGAAGGCTTAGCCTTCCCAAGCCTTATGGAAAATACGCCTATGCTTGCACTTATCCCCTAGTTAGTATACTCTGTATTTTTTTTAATGTTCAGCGCTGCGTACCCAAGTGTCGCTTTATAAATAAAATTATACATACATACCTGCAGCTGGCTACCTTACTTTAGATAAACCTAATTTATATTCATTTCTTTTTTAATGGCTTTCAATTTTGCATGCGGTTCCTTCCTTACATCCAACCCATGTTATGATAAGTCCACCCTAATGGACACTATTAGTCTTGCATAGGAGGTCAGTACTTCTATTAATGCAGAGATAAATCATGGGATGGGCAGATTATGGTCATTGAAATGAGAAAACACTAACTTTTCTTCTTCAAAGTTTATGTATCTGCACTGAACTTTCCCTTAAATGGACGTCACATACATAAACCGTATAAAGTGCTCCGGTTTAGTGCAATTACTCGATTGGTGTTACAGTACACGATGCAGAACCAGGGACCTATTTTGCACTCAGGTTGTGTCATTCTTTAAAAGCTCACCATGCCAAAAATCACCCACAAGTCTTATTATAATTACAAAAGGGGCTGTTGGCAGGTTTCTTCCCTACCAGTTCTGCATGAATTATAGCTTAAAGCTGAATTAACAAATATTCTGGTTTTGCATTAAGCTAATATAACAATTCAAAAGCCCAAAGTATGGTGTTGAATTCTTTAAAGGGCTTCCATATAAATTACCCATAAGTCTCTTAGAATATCAACCAAATGGATAAAGAAGGAGAAATCTCAGCATTAGGTCCAGTAGCAGGATGCGGATGTGGCCTAGACAGTACACACACTACATTCTTATATAATGAATACTGGTAGAGGTAATAAATATAACTATTTATTGAAAGTTCTTGGGAATCAGACTGCTAGGAATAGAGCAATCAACATCAAACATATACGACACATGTAGTGGAAATGAATTGCAGTTTCATTAATGGGCCAACTGAAGAAATCTATTCCAGCATTTACATGAATGTGGCCTATTTCTCAAAACACTTTATTCTAGGCAGACCTTTCCCATAAGGATCAATTTACGGTGTTATTTATAAATTCCAGCCGTGAACAAAAGGGGGCAGTGCGATGTTCTTAGACCTCATTATCAAGCTTGATAAACACATGATGGATTAAAACATGGCCGTGCTCCCTTGAGTAGGACATTGGGATAATAAAGAACATTTCAAACTGGGCTAAGCAGAGGTCCTGTCAACAATGATGTACTGATCCGTCTGGTGTAAAGCAAGGGACGAGTACTGACACCTAGTTAATAAAATAGAATTTGACATGTGCCTTGGATTATCATTTCTGTAGGGACACATTGTATTTTCTTTACTCTGTACTGTGTATTGAGAGAATATACACACTGTACACATAGGGCACTCATATTCTAAAGGAAAAAGCTATTAAAGCTAAATAAATTCTATTATCCTTAACTAGCAGATAGGGGTTTTCTTACTGCTCAGTCGTGATTAGATAAGGTCATGGGTAGGCCACCCAGTAGTTACTGGAAAGCTCCAGCAGAAGGGAGGGGCTACAATATTCACTTACAGGGCGATGCACCGAGCGCCGCTATCGGCAACCGGTGCAAACAGCCCGGCGATGTTATATGCCGATAGCGGCGCTCGGAACATCGCTACTTGGCGCTCTTATATTCCAGCACTTTCAACGCCAGCTATTAGCTGGCGTTGAAAGTGCCACAATAAAATGCCGATTTCGGCATATAACATCACTTGCGGCGGCTGCGCTGTTAACTTTCGCGTTAGCCACGCAGCTGCCGCAAGGAAGGAGTTAAAGTCACGCTAACCGATATAACATCGGTTAGCGCAACTTTAACTCCAAATCAGGAGCAATGCGCCCGTTGGTGCATCGCCCTGTTAGAATGTGCAACTATGTATGTTGGTGCAGGACCCACTCTGGAAAGGAGAGATGCAGAACTCTGTCCAATTGGAAGAATACCGTGCCAGGTATTACCTGCTTAACTAGCTTCAGAAAAGATTGGTTTGTGGGTGGGGTGTATCTTACACAGCTCATCATGTACTTGTCAAAGACACGCAAGGAACTGTAGCTTTACAACAATGCAGCTAATCTGGTGTGGCACAGTACTCAATATAATACAGGACTGTTAGTTTACGCTATATATCTAGCGGTGCCTTAAAGGGTATATATCCATACAAACCTAGTCGGGGGCCAATAGACAGCTCCCCAGAAAAAAGACCCTTATACAAAAAGGCACTAACAATACAGGTCCAAAAAAGCAGCAAAATACGTGTATTGATCATCCAATCTTGTTATTAAGACAACTTCCCTAAAGTGCATAGCAAGTATATTAAAAAGTGCAACAATGTAACAACCCCCAGTAATAAAATAACACTGGGCGTCCCCAGCGGTCAATTCCCTAATCCGGCTCAGTGAAACATAGCCAAGTCCAGCAACTAATGGCCAAAAAGGAAAAAGGATGGTGTCCAAATATAGAGTCAAACAATACCAATGATCACAGTTCCCACTTCCTAGTTGGAATACCTAATGGCCTCACATTTTCTGCATATTCGGGACTTACGTGAGAAGCCAGGACCCCTATTGGGACGGACCACACTCTTCACCTGACAAACAGGTAATAGATTGTTGTCGCTCCTCCGGTGTGTTCCGAATCCCCGTGTCCGTTCCTCAGCTCCTCCAGTCACTCCACTGCCTTGTTACTCTGGACTCCTACACCGAACACCGGTAGCTTCACCTTACTCATGACCTATGCGCTTTTCACCAGATGCGAAAACTTGCGCCTTGGCTATTTCAGGGTCTCGCGATATCAGCTGGTGAGACCTTTTTATCCCAAACTCATTAACTGACATACACCTCCTAACGATCCTCTTAATTGCATACCAGAAGCGATGTCCATGATTGCCTGGATCAGCTGATTGCCATACCACTGCTATATCCAAAAGCACTTCGCATTGAAATTCAAATACATTCCCTCTATATACAGTGCTAGTGCATTATGATGGTATTATATTAATACAATAAAGGAAACTTTAGCAGCAGGGAATTGGTGTGTGCTGACTCATCACTGCAAACAAACTTACATATACATTAAACTCAACCATTTAAAGAATCATACTACAAGATACATATTAGTAGTCATTCCAATTATAGAATGCCATAAGGGATTAGACACATATCTGCTACAGACATGTAACAGATTCTTTACATTTAGTAGCATAATCAAACAGTTATGATGCCATTGGCAGCCCCAACCCTGTTGTGAATGCGTTAACCCCTCATTTACCAATCCTGATATAGTATAGACAGACTTATGTCTCTTAATATAACAGGCGCTAATATTCTGTAAGCACAGGAAGAAAGAGGTAAGTATATATTTTGGTTGCTAATGCCAATATCATGATTTTTAACTCCTCATGGATCCCTCATGTCATTTGAGATCATAGGGGTAGAACGTAACCACAAACAAAGCCGGAGAGCTACCAGTGGCAAACACTAATAATTCTGTTAAAGCAAAGATTAAAGGGTAAGTGTAAATTTTAATTATATCTGCCAGTATATGACAAATTGATCGAAACGGTGATCCAGATTAGTAAATAACTAGTTATTAACATACAGATATTTCCAAGTATCATTGAACCACATGGCATGCTGGCGAGATGTCAAGGGGAGCGATTAGTGAACACAGGCATACTCGTTATGAAGATGTCAAGGGGAGCGATTAGTGAAGACAGGCATACTCGTTATGAAGATGTCAAGGGGAGCGATTAGTGAAGACAGGCCTACTCGTTATGAAGATGTCAAGGGAGCGATTGTGAACACAGGCATACCGTTATGAAAGTGTCAAGGGAGCGATTAGTGAAGACAGGCATACTCGTTATGAAGATGTCAAGGGGAGCGATTAGTGAAGACAGGCCTACTCGTTATGAAGATGTCAAGGGGAGCGATTAGTGAAGACAGGCCTACTCGTTATGAAGATGTCAAGGGGAGCGATTAGTGAACACAGGCCTACTCGTTATGAAGATGTCAAGGGGAGCGATTAGTGAAGACAGGCCTACTCGTTATGAAGATGTCAAGGGGAGCGTTGATTAGTGAAGACAGGCTACTCGTTATGAAGATGTCAGGGAGCGAGTAGTACGATAGTGAAGACAGGCCTACTCGTTATGAAGATGTCAAGGGGAGCGGTTATTGTGAACAGCATACTCGTTTGAAGTGTCAAGGGGAGCGATTAGTGAAGACAGGCCTACTCGTTATGAAGATGTCAAGGGGAGCGATTAGTGAACACAGGCATACTCGTTATGAAGATGTCAAGGGGAGCGATTAGTGAAGACAGGCATACTCGTTATGAAGATGTCAAGGGGAGCGATTAGTGAAGACAGGCCTACTCGTTATGAGATGTCAAGGGGAGCGATTAGTGAAGACAAGGCTACTCGTTATGAAGATGTCAAGGGGGAGCGATTAGTGAAGACAGGCCTATCGCTTATGGAGAGAGTCAAGGGGAGCGAATAGTGAAGACAGGCCTACTCGTTATGAAGATGTCAAGGGGAAGCGATTAGTGAAGACAGCCTACTCGTTATGAAGATGTCAAGGGGAGCGATTAGTGAAGACAGGCCTACTCGTTATGAAGATGTCAAGGGGAGCGATTAGTGAAGACAGGCCTACTCGTTATGAAGATGTCAAGGGGAGCGATTAGTGAACACAGGCATACTCGTTATTGAAGATGATCGTGATTGATATTAAATCAATTCTTTTAATTCTTTTGTAGCAGAAATTTGTCCACATCGCCTCCCCTTATTCCTAAGGATACTGCTTCTATCCCACAAAAAGACCAATTACTCGTTTTTATGTACCTCACCATCAGGGTTATTCAATAAAAGATCTTATCGTTTAAAATGGTGCTAATTTAGCCCCAACCAATCAGAACTTATTTAACATTTGAAAGCTAACATCTGATTGGTTGGGGCAAAATTAGCACCATTTTAAACGATAAGAACTTTTATTGAATTACCCTGTATATGTTTTGCTACAGCAGATCTCTCTGTTTCCATTTTTAGAATTGCTTTTTCATGTTCTAAAATCCGTGTTTTTAATGCCCTCCTTGCTTTTCCAATATATTTTTTATTGCACTCACATGTTATCAAGTAAATCACTTGAATTGTTTTGCAGGAAATGTATTGTTTGATCGCCCATTCCTTTCCATCCGACCCAACACAAATTTTGTCCTGGGTCATACGGGAACATATACGGCAAGAACCACAGCGTTTATTACCGATATGTTTTAACCATTCACATCCCCTATTGCCGGGATTGACATAGTGGCTTGGTGATAACTTGTCCTTTAAATTGGACGCTCACCAGGCTGTCAATTGGGGGTACTGTCCAACGTAATTTTCTAAGTCCTTATCACTGGCAATTAATCTCCAATGTTTTTGAAATATTTGTTTCATATCTTCCCAATTCTGATTATAGCTTGAGATGAATCTAATGATCTCATCATTTTTACGTCTCATGCTTTATGGAGTTAATAAGGACCTACGACTTCTTTTTTTAGATTTGTCAAATCCTCTACGGATCACTTTTATAGCATATCCACTGGCTCTGAATCTCTCTGCTAACTCAAATGATTGTGTTAGCCACCCCTCCCTAGTCGAGCAATTACGCTTTATGCGTCCAAATTGCCTGATGGGAATGCCATTGATGAGGCTCCTAAAGTGGTGGCTATCAGCAGATAACAGAGAGTTCACTGCCCTTTCTTTTCCATGGGTTCTGGTTGATAGCATTCCACCTTCCATAGAAATCTTTAAATCTAAGAAATCCACTGATGTCCAACTGTATTCATAGGTTAACCTTATATTTAACTGGTTGACATTCAATTTATCAATAAAGGACTTAAGTCCCAGCCCTTCCACAGGAGGAGGAAATTGTCCACATATCGCAACCATAGGGCGACGTACTCCCCCTCAGGCAGGTCATAGACCGAGATGGAGGCCTGCGTATGTCGGCGCACAAGCCGCCCCCATCGCGGTCCCCCTAAGCTTTAGTACTTTCCATTGAACACAAAAACATTGTTCTCAAATATAAATGTCAACAACGCTATAACAAAATCAGTATGCAGCTGGTACCGCGTTCCTCTTGAATTTAGAAATATTTTTGCAATGTTAATTCCTGCTGTATGTGGAATTGAAGAGTATAACCCTTCTATGTCTAATATAACCAGAATGGTATCCTGTTGAATAAATATACCCTCTAGTTTTCTTAAAACATCTCCCGTATCCATGACGTAAGAGCTCAAAGTTGCTAAGTAGGGGCGTAAGATTTCATCAATATACTTACATACATGTTCTGTAGGCCCACCCATGCCGGAAATTATCGGCCTTCCCGGAGGGAATCTCTGCTTTTTGTGGACTTTGGGGATGTGGTAAAGGGTAGGGAGTTTAGGGGACGAAACCCACAGAAAGTCCTATTCCTTTTGGCTCATGACTCTATTGTGTTTTCCATCATCTAGGATCTTTTTTAAGATCCTTTGAACCCCAGGTATCGGATTGGTAGGCAGCACCGCGTACTGCTCACGGTCACTTAGCTGACGTATTGCTTCAAGCTTATACTGCAACTTCGTCATTATAACGATGTTGCCTCCCTTATCCGCAACCCGGACCATCAGATCATCTCTACCTTCCAACCACCGTAGAGCTTTAAATTCAGCCCTAGTTAAGTTGGAATTCTGTATTGGGATGTCTGGTAGAGCTTCTATATCTTGAGATACCAGATTGACAAACTTCTCAATATTAGGAAAGCCTCCTATTGAGGGATACCATTTCGATTTATTCCTCAACTGGGAAAAGCCCCCCATATATTCCCCCTCTTTCTCCACATCCTGATCAACGCCTGCTAAATTTTGAAAGTCTCTAAGAGCTCTAAGGTCACGTTCTGAAGATAGAGGGGAATTGTCTTTATTAGCAAATATTTTTTTCAAGCAAAGTTTATGGGCAAATATATGTAAATCTTTTATACAAGTGAATTTGTCCAGTTTACAGGTGGGGGCAAAAGATAGTCCTTTAGAAAGGACAGAAACAACTTCTGGTTTCAAAATTTCCCCAGTTAAATTGATCACCTGTAAAGTGTCATTATGGGTCAAAACCTTGGTTTCCGCAATGTATATCTCTCCCTCTGTGGATGAGGGGAGGTTTCTTTTCTTCCTATTTCTTTTGCCTCTCCTTTTTTTTTTCCCCTAAAGGGACCTCATTCTTTCATTTACCTTTTTTCTCCCCATCTGAATTAATCTCTCTATCTTCATGTTTGTACCAACTGTATGCTTCACCATTTTTAAAATCCTCACTATCTCTTATGAATTAGTTATTTTTCCTCCTTTTTATTTCCCCTTGCATACCATCAATATCCTTCACATTAAATGTCTCAAATTCTTTTTCCCCTTTAAACTGATCTAATCTCTTTTGGAATTCCTCTATCTCCTTATTTAGTTGCTGCAGTATCCCTGAGTCTGCCTTCACAATCATCTTCATCAGGTTCAAAGAACAATTCGTTAACTCCTCTTCCCATTCATGTTTGAAATTCGGTTACATTTCACTCAGGTTTGCCCTTGGTGTCAACCTGATATGCAAACCTCGTGGAATTAGATTGTTTTTTAGATAATTATCAAGGCTTGCCACCTCCCATTTTGCTTGTAATTGCTGGAAGATGAGTTTCCGATATTGCATTTTCACCTGACGAAAACCATCATCGGGTTCGGATGTGTCTGATGTGTCACCACTAGAAAACACGTCTGACATATCGGAATCCCAATCAAGTTCATCCAAAGTAAATGCCATGACGAGTCAGCACACCAACAATTTGGATGCCAATAAACGAAATACCTTAGAGTAAATCCTCTAAATATGATATGATATCAATTCCTTTTATTCCACTTCTTTATAGGAAACATGCAAATTGCATTTCCTCATTGAGGCCTAATGGACTGAACGTTTTTAATTTGTGAATCCACAGAGTTACGGTGGATCCATAAATTAAAAACGTTGAGTCCATTAGGCCTCAATGAGGAAATGCAATTTGCACGTTTCCTATAAAGAAGTGGAATAAAAAAAATTGATTTCATATCAATCACAATCATCTTCATAACGAGTATGCCTGTCTTCACTAATCGCTCCCCTTGACATCTTTCCTAAGCTGGAGATGGAGGAAGCTTTGGATGATTGATCCCCCCCAGCGTCCGGAGAGATGGCGGCAGAGCCTGAGGCCAGCGGGAAGGAGGGTCCACCAATAGGTGGTAAGTGTGATCACCCGGTCCCTGCTGGCCCAGCACCTGTTTCCCTTTCCCCTGCTCCTGCTGTGTCTGTCTCCCAATCTCCCTCTGTATTTGTGTCCAAGGCTCCCCCTGTCCAGTCTGTGTCTGTCCCCCCTTCTAAGATCTGCTGGATCATCTGGTCCCAGTTATGCAAAGGTTCAATCTGTTTCCGCTAAGCAGCCTCCAGTTTCACCTGCAGGGACCAAACCAACATCATATGCGTCCGCTGCCAGAGCCACTCATTCTGCTACACGGAGGACTGTTCCTGCTAATGCACAAACATCTGTGTATGGTAACATGTACAGTGGCGGTGGGGGTAGGAGAAATGTGGTGAACTTGAAGTGGGTGGGTGAGGGCCCTTCTCCGGATAGGCAGCAGGTGATTGACAGACTCCTCCGGGTTGGGTTTGAGGCAGTGGACATCTTTGCCTTTATTTCTGGGCCCAGTCCGGGGGAGTTTGTCATCAGCTTTGTGTCCCCCCAAGGTCTGGATGAGTTTTGGAAAAAGTATGACAGGGATCCTGCTTGGTGGACTGGCTTTCGGGTGGTCGCGATTTCCCGGCCGGTTGTCGTGAGAGTAACCATAAAGGTCTTTAATGAGAGCATTCCGCACTCAGACCTCCGCACCTGGCTTGGGAGATATGGCTCCGTCCAAAGCGACCTGTTTAAAAACCTTGATTACAGCGGAATTTGGGATGGTGGTTGGAAGTGCAGCATTATACTGAACACAGTCCGTAATGTTACCCAGCACATCCCGAATTCTGCCTTTATCGGCAGGGATAGGATACAATGCTTCTACCCGGGCCAGCCGCGTCAGTGCTGGAAGTGCAGGTCGTTTCGTCATCTTTCAATGTATTGTGACAAGCTGAAGTATGCCTTGAGCTGGGGCACAATGCGAAAGACTGCCCTAACAGTGTCCACAACTTTTTGGAGCAGACTCCTGTTCAGACAAGATCTGATATTTCTTGGGATTCTTTAATAGGGGATATCACTGTGGAGGAGGTGGGGGCAGCCATAGAAGGCCTTGCTGTTAAGAAATCCCCTGGGACCGATGGGCTCACGGCGGAGTTCTACAAGGCCTTTTGTGATGTCCTGGCCCCTAGTCTTGTGGAGGTTTTTTCAGACTCTCTTTCTGAGGGTCTCCTTCCACCCTCCATGAGGCATTCTGCTTTGATTCTGCTGTCAAAAGGGTTAGATTCTTCCTATATTGAGAACTGGCGCCCCATCGCTTTACTCAATACCGGTAGGAAAATCTTGGCAAAAGTATTGTTCAATCGCCTCTTTGAGGTAGCACACCTGGTGCTTTCTCCCTCGCAGCACTGCACGGTTAAGGGTAGATCCATAGTCCAACCTTTATACCCTACCCATAATGTCTGTCTAACAGTTATATAGTAACATAGTATTGGAGGTTGTATAAAGACATACGTCCATCTAGTCCAACCTTTATACCCTACCCATAATGTCTGTCTAACAGTTATATAGTAACATAGTATTGGAGGTTGTATAAAGACATACGTCCATCTAGTCCAACCTTTATACCCTACCCATAATGTCTGTCTAACAGTTATATAGTAACATAGTATTGGAGGTTGTATAAAGACATACGTCCATCTAGTCCAACCTTTATACCCTACCCATAATGTCTGTATAACAGTTACATAGTAACATAGTGTTGGAGGTTGTATAAAGACATACGTCCATCCAGTCCAACCTTTATACCCTAACCATAACCATAAAAACACCAAATTCCTGACTCCAAGTGGCAATGGGAAATTTCCCTTTCCCAACTCTACTTTATGTATCAATCCCAGTAACTTGTAACATTCCTTGTTTGCAGAAACTCATCCAGCTTTTTATTAAACTGACCAATGAACCTGCCATAACAACGTCCACTGGAAGACAGTTCCATAGCTTTACCGTTCTCACAGTGACAAACCCTTTCCCAACTTGAAGCCTAAACCTTTTTTCTTCAAGTCTTAAGGGATGTCCACGTGTCCTCTGACATGTTCTATTGGTGAACAATGCCCCAGATAGTTTATTGTATAGCCCGTTAATGTATTTATACACAGTAATCATATCCCCACGCAAGCGCCTTTTCTCCAGCGTACATAATTGTAACTTTTCCAGTCTCTCTTCATATTCAATCTCCCCCAATCCCCTTATTAATTTAGTTGCCCTTCTCTCAACCCTTTCCATTTCAAAGATGTCCTTTTTGTACACAGGATTCCAAAATTGCACTGCATGTTCCAAATGAGGCCTTACCAATGCTTTGTAAAGAGGGAGAATTACATTTTCCTCCCTTGAATCCATACCTCTCTTTATACAAGACAATACCATGCTGGCTCTGGCTGTTGCCGCCTGGCACTGCTTGCTACCTTTAAGTTTGTTATCCACTAAAACTTCGAGATCCCTTTCCAACAGGGATTCACTTAACACAGAGCCATTTATAGTATAAGTAGCACAAGTATTTTTAAGTCCAAAATGCATCACCTTCCATTTATCAACACTGAATTTCATCTGCCACTTAGCAGCCCAATGTGACAATCTATCTAGATCCCCCTGTAACGATTGCACATCCTCTGAAGTTTTTAATGGTCGACAAAGTTTTGTGTCGCTGGCAAACACAGAATCCTTGCTGACAATACCCACTTCCAAATCATTAATAAATAGATTAAATAGAAGCAGCCAAAACACAGAACCCTGTGGCACCCCACTTAGCACTTTAGTCCATAATGATGAAGCCCCATTAACAACTACTCTCTGCATCCTATTCATTAACCAATTTTCTATCCATGTACAAATGTGACTCCCCAGACTAACAGACCTTAGCTTATACATTAGTCGCCTATGGGGGACTGTATCAAAAGCCTTTGCAAAATCCAAGTAAACTACATCTACTGCTATACCAGAGTCTAAATTTCTACTTACTTCCTCATAAAAGCCAAGCAAGTTAGTTTGACAAGATCTATTCCTCCTAAATCCATGCTGGTTACTACTTATAATGTCAGTCCTTGAAACATACTCTAGAACATGTTCCCTTATTAAACTTTCCAGGATCTTCGCCACCACTGAAGTTAAACTTACAGGCCTGTAATTACCCGGTTGTGAACGACTACCCTTTTTGAGTATTGGAATAACATCAGCCTTTTTCCAATCCAGAGGCACACCACCGGATATGAGGGAATCAGCAAAAATAAGAAACAATGGCCTAGATAAAACTGAACTTAGCTCCCTAAGTACCCGAGGATGTATTTTATCCGGTCCAGGAGATTTATTAATATTAACCTTATTTAGTTCTTTCTGTACCATATCCTCGGTTAACCAAAGTGAACTTGAATCTTGTATACCTTTATTGCTACTATACTCTATGATATCTGTACTTGGATCTTCTATAGTGTATACAGAGGGAAAAAAAAAATATTCAAGACATTTGCTTTATCGCCATCCTCTGTAACTAACTTATCCCCATTAATTAATGGTGCCACATTCTCAGTCCTCGTCTTCTTACTATTAATATACTTAAAAAAAAATTAGCCTTAGTGATGCTTTGTTCAGCTATCCTAACTTCAATATTAATTTTAGCTAGTTTGATTGTTTTCTTACACTCCTTGTTACAGTTTTTATAATCCCTAAAGGCCCTTTCCGTTCCCTCGGCCTTAAAGGTTTTAAATGCCTTTTTCTTACTTTCCATTTGCCTCTTTACATCAGAATTCAGCCACATGGGCGCAGATTTATTTTTTTTACATTTATTTCCCAAGGGTATAAATTTAGATGTGAACTGGCTTAAAATCCCCTTAAACACAGTCCACTTCTGTTCAGTACCTTTACCTGATAATACATTATCCCAGTTTATACTCCAGTATATACGGTATACTCTATGACTTCTGTTCAGTACCTTTACCTGATAATACATTATCCCAGGTGACATTCTGAAGAGCTGCTTTTAACCTGGGAAATTTGCTTTCCTGAAATTAAATGTCTTTGTTAACCCAGCGCACTTTTCCTTTCGATAACAAAGTCCAAACGCCACTATTTCATGGTCACTATTCCCTAAGCCTCCAGTTACCTTTATATCTACAATGCGCTCCACGATGTTAGATATTACCAGATCCAACAGAGCTCCTTTTATACATAATGAGTACACTGCACCAATCAATGTCAGGGTAATTAAAGTCCCCCATAATGAGTACACTACACCAATCAATGTCAGGGTAATTAAACTCCCCCATAATGAGCACACTACACCAATCAATGTCAGGGTAATTAAAGTCCCCATAATGGGTACACTACACCAATCAATGTCAGGGTAATTAAAGTCCCCCATAATGAGTACACTACACCAATCAATGTCAGGGTAATTAAAGTCCCCCATAATGAGTACACTCCAACAATCAATGTCAGGGTAATTAAAGTCCCCCATAATGAGTACACTACACCAATCAATGTCAGGGTAATTAAAGTCCCCCATAATGAGTACACTCCACCAATCAATGTCAGGGTAATTAAAGTCCCCAATAATGAGTAAACTACACCAATCAATGTCAGGGTAATTAAAGTCCCCCATAATGAGCACACTCCACCAATCAATGTCAGGGTAATTAAAGCCCCCCATAATGAGTACACTACACCAATCAATGTCAGGGTAATTAAAGTCCCCCATAATGAGTACACTCCCTAAACTTGCAGCCCTTGCCAACTGCATATGAAGTTGACTCACCTCCTCTCTGCTAGCATTTGGCGGCTTATAGCAGAAACCAACAATGACATTACCCCCTTTCCTGTTGCCTAATTCCACCCATATTGCCTACACTTTAACATCCATATCGCCAGTTATCTCTTCTTTTAAACTTTG
Source organism: Hymenochirus boettgeri (assembly GCA_019447015.1). NCBI lineage: Eukaryota > Metazoa > Chordata > Amphibia > Anura > Pipidae > Hymenochirus > Hymenochirus boettgeri. The sequence goes on along the minus strand of CM033470.1, from coordinate 322,882,728 downwards.
CTTCAATTCTTTTGTAACATAAACACATACTCCTCCCCCTTTCCTTTTTTCTCTGTCCTGCCTAAACAAGGCATATCTTTCTAAATTTACAGCCCAGTCGTGAGAACTGTTCAACCACGTTTCTGCTATACCTATTACATCACTTTTCATTCAATGCCATTATTTCCAATTCACCCATTTTGTCAGCCAGGCTTCTCGCATTTGCAAACATACATTTTAGATTATCATCCTGTAATTTATTCGTATACTTTAATACACATTCCTCCCTATCCCCTATGCTAGCCTCCCCCCCCTTTCCGCCCACCACTGGCCTATCTACACCCTGCTTTCCTCCTGGGCTATCTATCCCAGTGAGACTGCTAATAACACCCCCCAACCCTAGTTTAAAATCTCCTCCAACCCTCTAGCCATCTTCTCCCCAAAACAGCTGCACCACCATCAGTGATTGTGCAGATAAATAATGTTTACAGGCATGCCACACCAAACAGATAAACATCAGAAGAGATAAAGTAGTCAGGATAATAGATTCCTGTTAAAGGAATTGATACATCATAGCCATGGTATGTGATATGAAGTTTCATGGTTTTGAACATGAAGAAGTTCTAGTTAGGGTGTTATGTTTACTCCCAGTTATTGGAACCCCAATAGATTCCATTCTAATTCAATATTTACAGCTAATAATTTATACAATTATTTAGTAACATTCAGTTTTATCTCCTTTAAGACCCAAAATATTGGATATAGTTTGCAGAATCTTAGAACATATTTAATTTGTACTCCTTTTTCATTAATGTAATCCTGGGTATATTTGAATTATTTCTAATAGCTGATACTATCGGTTCAATAGTCATTATAAATAGTATGGTGATAAAGGGCATCCCTGACCGGTGCCCCTTCTGATATTAATTAGGTAGCAGAAATCAGTGGTTAGTTTTTGTGATGCCGTTGGTTTGGAATAATATACTTATAATACTTCCAAAAATGATGAGGGAAATTGGTAGGCTAGTAAGGTATTTGTTAGATATGACCAGTCCAATTAATCAAAAGCTTTTTCAATATCCAGGGATAATATACATCCCTGGATTTAATGTATATTCATGGAAGAGATGACAATACACATTCTCCTGGCAGCCCGAGTAAAGCCTACTTGGTCATGGTGTATTAGATTTCCCAGAAAACAATTTATTTTATTGACCAGAAGTTTGGTGAGTATTTTGATATCCTGATTCATCAGGCGATGGGTCGTTATGGATAGGTCAGTTAGGGATTTCTCTGGCTTAAAAAGTAGGGTGGTATGGGACATGAAATAAAACTGTTGAAAACCAAAAACAAATGTTTTCCTTCAGCCCAGATACCCAGACATAGAGTGCAGGGTATCTGAGCTGAGGCTGGAAATACTTGAAGAAGCCAAAGTAAACTAGCAGAGAGGGCAGGACTAGCAAGAGCGATATCCAAACCGTGGTACAAAGGGAGAAACCAAATCGGATTGAGGAACAGAGCCATGGTCGGTATACAGGCAGTCAAACAGGGGAGCAAAGGTACAAGAGCGTAGAGAGACAGCATAGTCAGGGCACAGTCCAAGGTCAGGGCAGGTGGCGAAAACAGGAAGGAGTGATAAACCAGAATAACACAGAGAAAACACAGCACTAATCAGGGCAAAACAATAAATATAACGGGCACTGGAGAAAGAGAGAGCAGGAAGTTAAATAGGTAGAGAAGACAAATGAGAGGGGTGGCAAAATGAAACTATGAAGGGGATAGGAAGATGAGGATTGGAATCTCCTTTCATAACACTAACAGCCAATCAGATACATCTTAGGAGATGCAACTATAAGAAAACCTGAACTAGACTATCATGAAGATACAAATGAGATAGGGATGAAATTAGACACAAACTGAGAAGGAAGACAAAATCGTGCAGGAGTGGAGGGAAGGTAAGTGGCCAATACTGACCGTATTTCTTGGGATTTTTTGTAGTAGATTCCTGGAGAACCTATCTGGTCCTTGGGCTTTCTGAGGTTTGAGTTGCCTAATCATTTGGGGAATTTCCATGGGAGTTATTTCTTTGGAAAATCAAAGGTTAAGGTTTGACTTGGGGAATTTTCCTTAAGGAATGGGGAGATAGCTTGGCTATTGTTGAGGATTTAGTATATAAGTTATTGTAATATATATGAAAGGTCTCATATAATAAATTAAGGTAGGTTGTAGGTAACCCCTGGGTTTTATTCGTTTTCTAATATTAGTTTTAGGGTTAAGCAGTTGTGCTAAACATCCCACTTCTGATAGTAAAATTTTTGTCATAAAAGTTTATTTTTCAAAGGTTGAGTCAGAAGGAATCGCAATTTCTGTCTATTTGTTTTTAATGTGTTTAGCACCTAAGGGTTCCCCGTCTCAATATGTTTGGCTTCCAAGGTGCTTTTCAATGATAATATTTTAAGGATTTTCTTTCTGTGAAAGGCAATTTTAATCCAGATACCTCTGATGATAAGATAATGGGATCTGCCCACAATAGTGGGACAAAAATAGATGGGTCGGAATTTATTTCACAATATTCTTTAATATCTGTAGCTACCTGTTCCCTTACTACTTGGCCTATTAATAAAGATTCATTTAGGTGCCATTGAAATGGTGCCCTAAAGGTGGGGTGAGGAAACAGGTCAACTTTTGTGGTCAGACCACAGACATTGTTCCATATTGGCTCTCTGTATACAATGTAGTAATGTAGTGTAACCCAGAATGTAGTCGAGCGTGGCATAACAACCATGGGGGTTAGAGTAGAAGAAGCAGTCACTTACCTTTAGGTTATTTTTTCTCCATAGGATGGACAATTTTAATTTAATAATAATTGGAGTTTCTTCACTTTATTATATTTTGTGTTGACTAGATCTATCTCATGCTAGGACTAGTGGGAGATCAGTGGGAGCCATTAGTAACTCAGAGTGGGGATAGTCTATCTCATGCTAGGACTAGTGGGAGATAAGTGGGAGCCATTAGTAACTCAGAGTGGGGATAGTCTATCTCATGCTAAGGACTAGTGGGAGACAGTGGGAGCCATTAGTAACTCAGATGGGGATAGTCTATCTCATGCTAGGACTAGGTGGAGATAGTGGGAGCCATTAGTAACTCAGAGTGGGGATAGTCTATCTCATGCTAGGACTAGTGGGAGATCAGTGGGAGCCATTAGTAACTCAGAGTGGGGATAGTCTATCTCATGCTAGGACTAGTGGGAGATCAGTGGGAGCCATTAGTAACTCAGAGTGGGGATAGTCTATCTCATGCTAGGACTAGTGGGAGATCATGGGAGCCATTAGTAACTCGAGTGGGGAAGTCTATCTCATGCTAGGACTAGTGGGAGATCAGTGGGAGCCTTAGTAACTCAGAGTGGGGATAGTCTTCTCATGCTAGGACTAGTGGGAGATCAGTGGAGCCATTAGTAACTCAAGTTGGGATAGTCTATCTCATGCTAGGACTAGTGGGAGATAGTGGGAGCCATTAGTAACTCAGAGTGGGGATAGTCTATCCCATCTAGACTAGTGGGAGATCAGTGGGAGCCATTAGTAACTCAGAGTGGGGATAGTCTATCTCATGCTAGGACTAGTGGGAGATCAGTGGGAGCCATTAGTAACTCAGAGTTGGGGATAGTCTATCTCATGCTAGGACTAGTGGGAGATCAGTGGGCCCATTAGTAACTCAGAGTTGGGTAGTCTATCTCATGCTAGGACTAGTGGGGAGATCAGTGGGAGCCATTAGTAACTCAGAGTGTGGGGATATTCTATCTCATGCTAGGACTAGTGGGAGATCAGTGGGAGCCATTATTAACTCGAGTTGGGGATAGTCTATCTCATGCTAGGACTAGTGGGAGATCAGTGGGAGCCATTAGTAACTCAGAGTGGGGATAGTCTATCTCATGCTAGGACTAGTGGGAGATCAGTGGGAGCCATTAGTAACTCAGAGTGGGGATAGTCTATCTCATGCTAGGACTAGTGGGAGATCAGTGGGAGCCATTAGTAACTCAGAGTTGGGGATAGTCTATCTCATGCTAGGACTAGTGGGAGATCAGTGGGAGCCATTAGTACCAGAGTGGGGATAGTCTATCTCATGCTAGGACTAGTGGGAGATCAGTGGGAGCCATTAGTAACTCAGAGTTGGGGATAGTCTGTGGGAGATACAAGTAACAGTTGGTTTATTGTGGGTTCCTGATTCATCATATTTAGTATTCACCTATCTTGCTACGCTATGTAATATAAATGACCTAGCGTTGGGCGTTGAGAGTACAACCTTTGTGTTTGCTGATGTAATAAATTGTGATGGATTATAACCTCAGTGACAGACGTTTCCACCTAAAAAAAAACTTAAATAAACTAGATGATTGGGTAGAGTTAGCAATTGACTCAATAAAGAAGGACTTGGGAGTTACTGTAGACAAGAGCAGCCCAAAGCAGTATCAGGCAGTATTTTCTAAAGCACATCAAATTATTTTCTGTTTAAGGCGCATGGTATAATTCAACCTCTATATCAAGCCTTGGTAAGGCTCATCCTTCATAGGCAGTGCAGAATTGGGGACCAGTGCACAGAAAGGATATAACGAATTAGAGTACAGAGACTGACAACTAAACTGATAGAAGGGATGGAGAGTTTGTGTTATGAAGATAAATTATTGAATCTGACTGTTTTTTTATTCCAACCCAAAATTAACGTACAACACAGGCCACATCTTAATGGAGTGACTCCTTTATTAGAGAGACAGACAGAGGTGCAGGGCAGCCAATAACCCAAAGCAATGAGGCCCAAGACTAGGAAATATTCAGTAAAGAGAAATTTGAGTGCATTTCTGTCCCACAGAGCCGCCGTACATTATGGAAAGACCTCACTACATCAGGTGTAGGTGGGGGAATCAGGAGATGATCCGGGATTGTAAGTCATTAGGAGACTGTTGGATTTCATTCCTAGAAAACAGACCAGATTTACATTTATAATTGATTATACAGAACTTCTATGTAAATTAGGGAATCCCAACCTTTGGCTCTCCAGATGTTGGAAAACTCTGCTCCCATTGCTCTCTGGCTTCCCTCTGTGATTGGGAAACATCTAGGAGCCAGAGGTTGGACGTTCCTGATCTAATTTGTGTTCTCACCCCTATAGACAGCAAAGTGCAGTTACGATTTAATGGGGATCTACCATGGGGATCATTTCACCCCTCTGCCCTGTTATCTGTCTATTATGATGAATCCTTACCAGCTATGACTCTACTCAATGTCCCAGAAGGGGTCAATGCACCATGTCCACAGCCATTGTTGCACAGCACTTCTTGTTCCCTTTACAGTCATGGTCAGTCGTGCAGGATGGCTTCGCCAATGGAGGACCCAGATATCTTAATAGCAGGACAAAACCAGGTTTTTCTGCAAGGGATTAAATAGTTGGTTACAAATACTGTAACAAACTGGTAAACAATATTGTTGGGGTTATGGGCAATAACTGACAAGTCACCATTTTGTTTTAAGGGTGAACATACCATTTATAAACAATAACAAATCAATAAAGCCTCATTGGGGTTCCCACCCACTTTAATGGACTCGTGTACTTATCTTATCTTATCTTACTCGTGTTCTTACACTTATCTCATAGGGTTGGGATTTCAAATGATCATCATTATTTGGAAATAAAATGAAGTATCATTGGGAGATGCTGTGATTTCAATGGTAGTATATGGGGAGTATGATATGGGGGAATTGGGGGGACAGTATATTATATGGGAGAATTAGGAAGACATTATATTATATGGGGGAATTAGAGGACAGTATATTATATGGGGGGAATTAGAGGACAGTATATTTATGGGGGAATTAGAGGACAGTATATTATATGGGGGATTAGAGGACAGTATATTATATGGGAGAATTAGGAAGACATTATATTTTGGGGGAATTAGAGGAATTATATTATATGGGGTTAGAGACAGTATATTTATGGGGGATTAAGACGGATATTATATGGGGGATTAGAGGACAGTATATTTATGGGGAATTGGAGGACAGTATATTTTATGGGGGAATTAGAGGACAGTATATTATATGGGGGAATTAGAGGACAGTTTATTATATGGGGGAATTAGAGGACGTTATTTTATGGGGGAATTAGGACATAATTTATGGGGGATTAAACATATATTATATGGATTAGGAAGACATTATATTATATGGGGAATTAGAGGACAGTATATTATATGGGGGGATTAGAGGACAGTATATTTTATGGGGGGATTAGAGGACAGTATATTATATGGGGGGATTAGAGGACAGTATATTTTATGGGGGAATTAGAGGCCAGTTTATTATATGGGGGAATTAGAGGACAGTATATTTTATGGGGGAATTAGAGGACAGTATATATATGGGGGATTAGAGGACAGTATATTATATGGGAGAATTAGGAAGACATTATATTATATGGGGAATTAGAGGACAGTATATTATATGGGGGATTAGAGGACAGTATATTTTATGGGGGGATTAGAGGACATTATATTATATGGGGGGATTAGAGGCCAGTAATATTTTATGGGGGAATTGAGGACAGTATATTTTATGGGGGAATTAGAGGACAGTATATTATATGGGGGGATTAGAGGACAGTATATTATATGGGGGAATGTAAGGACAGTTATTTATAGGGGAATTAGGGGACAGTATATTATATGGGGGAATTAGAGGACAGTATATTATATGGGGATTAGAGGACAGTATTTTTTATGGGGGAATTTAGAGGACAGTATATTATATGGGGTAATTAGGGGGACAGTATATTATATGGGGGGATTAGGGGGACAGTATATTTTATGGGGGATTAGAGGACGTATATTATATGGGGTAATTAGGGGGACAGTATATTATTGGGGGGATTAGAGGACAGTATATTATATGGGGGATTAGAGGACAGTATATTTTATGGGGGAATTAGAGGACAGTATATTTTATGGGGGAATTAGAGGAGTATATTATATGGGGGAATTAGGGGGACAGTATATTATATGGGGGAATTAGGGGACAGTATATTAATGGGGGATTTAGAGACAGTATATTATATGGGGGATTAGAGGACAGTATTTATATGGGGGATTAGAGGACATATATTTTATGGGGATTAGAGGACAGTATATTATATGGGGGAATTAGGGGGACAGTATATTATATGGGGGGATTAGAGGACAGTATATTTTATGGGGGAATTAGAGGACAGTATATTATATGGGGGATTAGAGACAGTATATAGTTTATTGGGGATTAGAGACAGTATATTATATGGGGGGATTAGAGACAGTATATTATATGGGGGATTAAGGACAGTATATTAATGGGGGGATTAGAGGACGTATATTATATGGGGATAGAGGACATTATATTATATGGGGGATTAGAGGATTGAGGATTGGGACAGTATATTATATGGGGGATTAGAGGACATTATATTATATGGGGATTAAGGACAGTAATTATATGGGGGGATTAAGGACAGTATATTATATGGGGGGTTAGAGGACAGTATATTATATGGGGGATTAAGACAGTAATATTATAATTATATGGGGGATTAGAGGACAGTATATTATATGGGGGATTAGAGGACAGTATATTATATGGGGGGATTAGAGGACAGTATATTATATGGGGGATTATAAGGACAGTAATTTATATGGGGGGATTAGAGTGACGTATATATATGGGGGAATTAGAGGACATAATATTATATGGGGGAATTAGGGGACAGTATTATATGGGGGAATTAGGGGACAGTATATTATATGGGAAATTAGGGGGACATTTATATTATAGGGGGGGATTAGAGGACAGTATATTATATGGGGGGATTAGAGGACAGTATATTATATGGGGGGATTAGTTGACAGTATATTATATGGGGGGGATTAGAGGACAGTATATTATATGGGGGGATTAGAGGACAGTATAATTATATGGGGGATTAGAGGACAGTATATTATATGGGGGGATTAGAGGACAGTATATTATATGGGGGGATTAGAGGAATATATTATATGGGGATTAGGACAGTATATTATATTGGGGATTAGAACAGTATATTATATGGGGGATTGAGACAGTAATTTTGGGATTAGAGGACAGTATATTTATGGGTTAGAGGACAGTATATTATATGGGGGATTAGAGGACAGTATTTATATGGGGGATTAGAGGACATTAATTATATGGGGGATTAGGGACAGTATATTATATGGGGGGAATTAGAGGACAGTATATATATGGGGATTAGAGGACAGTATATTATATGGGGGAATTAGGGGGACAGTATATTATATGGGGGATTAGGGGGACAGTATATTATATGGGAGAATTAGGGGGACAGTATATTATATGGGGGGATTAGAGGACGTATATTATTGGGGGATTAGAGGACAGTATATTATATGGGGGGATTAGACAGTTATTATATGGGGGGATTAAGGACAGTATTTATGGGGGGATTAGAGGACAGTATATTATATGGGGGGATTAGAGGACAGTATATTATATGGGGGGATTAGAGGACAGTAATTATATGGGGGGATTAGAGGACAGTATATTATATGGGGGGATTAGAGGACAGTATATATATGGGGGATTAGAGGACAGTATATTATATGGGGTAATTAGAGGACAGTATTTTATATGGGGGGATTAGAGGACAGTATATTATATGGGGGGATTAGAGGACAGTATATATATGGGGGGATTAGAGACAGTATATTATATGGGGGATTAGAGGACAGTATATTATAGGGGGGATTAGAGGACAGTATTTATATGGGGGGATTAGAGGACAGTATTTTATATGGGGGGATTAGAGGACAGTATATTATATGGGGGATTAGAGGACAGTATATTATATGGGGGATTAGAGGACAGTATATTATATGGGGGGATTAGAGGACAGTATATTATATGGGGGGATTAGAGACAGTATATTATATGGGGGGATAGAGACAGTATATTATATACACTGCATCCTTTCTAACAGGGATCCTCAAACTAGACCCTGTATTACAATATGTGTTGTATGAGGGATTTTTGGACATTTAGCAATTTATCTTTGTTTCTTGCATTATGTGCTATGGCCACTAGGTGGGGCTACATGTGATGTTGAATATTGGATATTTTGAAGCTGATGTGAAACGCATTGTGGAACTTTTATCATTTGTTGATTTTCTTTAGTTTGAGATCTGAATGGTTTTTGCCGTCACTCCAACACAGTAATTTACAATAGCAGCTGTGCTACACCAACAAATTCTGGACCTTTTGGCAACTTCCAGACCACCCTGTGCATCTCCGGAGAGACCCAAAGGGAAGCGGAATTTGTGTGTGGAAAGTTGGAGCAGGAAACCAGCCCAGCACAGAGGGTGTTCTCACATATGAACAACATGTACCAGACAGAGCGGCTGCAGGTTGGGTCTCTGGAACACGGTATAGCTGTATATTTCGGTTGCATGTACTGTTGGCAGTAGTGCCACATGGTCTATGTCTCGACCTGTGGTTAAATCTATGTGGGTAATATGTATCCTGTGTTGGTCATCCCTTGTATGTTCCAGAGGCTGGGGAAATAGGTCTGTTAGGAATCATTATCCCAGGATTTCTGTTGTTTAGAGTTCTATTACAATCTTATTAATCTACTAAACTGCATATGGATCATTGATAGATGAAGATATTTATAAAGTTTTCATTTTGTAAACCCTCTTCCCAATGAAAGGTCCTCCGAGCAGGGTTTACATTGTACATCCTGCACCCGCACATTGAAGCTAACAGACCTGGTTTGGCCAATGGCACGTGTTCTCGTTGGCCAGGTTTCGAACACAAGCCGTAATGTGGAACTGAAGGAACCTGGTCTCACTGCGCTGGTGCAGAGAGAGATACAAGATAAACCCAGCGGTGAGGAAAACTGTAATTGTCCTTTAAAAGTGAACTGTGGTCTCCGTACTTGAGATGTTCGAAACTGATGAGTTTTGTCCCGTTTTCGGATTTTCGAATTTTCGAAAAAATTTGAAAATCCGAAAATGGACCCATAGAAGTCTATGGGAGAAAAAAATTTGAAAGTTTCTATGAATTTGAAGGGTGAAATAGTAATAGTAGGTTACTGTAAATAACACAGGGACCTGGGGAATGGTCTGGGGAACTAATAAATATAAGTAAAACTCATTTAAAATCTATCTTTCCTCATGATCGGGCTGTTTTCGAGCTTTCGCGGGCTATTTTCGAGGGTTACCGATATCACAAATACGAGGGTTACCAAAATCAGCTTGTACATTCGAGGGTTGGCGAAATCGGCACAAACATTCGAGGGTTACCGAAAACGATCGCTTCTTTTCGAGGGTTATCAGGATTCGTACAATTATCGAGGGTTACCGAAATCGATCCCCACCTACGATACAAGTTTTTGAGGGTTACCGAAATCGATCCCCACCTACGATACAAGTTTTTGAGGGTTACCGAAAGCGGCGATAAAAATCGAAAACTCCGAAAATTCTAGTTTCGAAAAATCCGGGAGTTCCGAAAGTTTGTCGGGACTTCGAAACCGCCGGATTCGATTCGAAACTGGGTTCTATTAGAAGCCAAAGTACATCTCTACTCCGTACATGTGGCATTTATTAAAAAGAGCTCACGCCCACCTTTAAAGGAATAGCTTACTGCAATAGTGATCTGTTCCTTTAATGTATTGATTGAAGACCGGGAGGCTAAGTAGCTATGTCTATGTCTTACCTTTGTTCCAGGCTACTGAGAAATTGATTGAAGACCGGAAGGTGAGACATAGCTCCTTCAACCAATGCATTAAATTAATAGTGCCCACTGCTGGGTTGGAGCGTGCCCACTGCTGGGTTGGAGCGTGCTCACTGCTGGGTTGGAGCGTGCTCACTGCTGGGTTGGAGCGTGCTCACTGCTGGGTTGGAGCGTGCTCACTGCTGGGACAGAGCATCTTCAGCTGCATTATGAGCCACTGAACTTGGAAATTATTTTTAAAGCTAACCACAAAAGTTGTTCTTTTTCTTCTAGAGACCTCATGGTAGGATTGTTTGAGAGGTAGGTAAGAGCTCTTTTTACGGTTCCCCTTTAAGGTTCAGCATTTAAGGTTGACAAGGAAAGTAAAAGAATCCACAATACTAATAAATATACAAACCGTCTCCTTTATTTCATGCTTCCACCCAACGGTATAATGCAAGTCTAGGTATACAAAATCAATAATGGCGACAGGGATTCTAACTGCCACCGGCTGATTTATTACATGTGAACACACAACATGTTCCAAGCCTCACTTGTGTGTTCACATGTAATAAATCAGTTAGACGGTCGCCTGAGTCTCCTCTATTGATTTTGTAAACCTACAGGGAGATTCAATAAAAGTTCTTATCGTTAAAAATGGTGCTAATTTTGCACCAGCCAATCAAATCTTATTTAACATTTGAAAGCTAACATCTGATTGGTTGGGGCAAAATTAGCACCATTTTTAACGATAAGAACTTTTATTGAATAACCGTGTTAGTATTTAAGATTGTTTGTCTGGCTATGGACGGTATTTATATAGGATATTTTATATCACTAATAACGAACATGTTTATTATAAGGACCGTGGCAGCGTGTAACGTTCTACATGTTATTGTGCCAGCATTCTGTCCACCTGGTATTGGATAACCCAAGGCAGGGGGTGTTTGAAGGCAGGGGGTGTTTGAAGGCAGGGGGTGTTTGAAGGCAGGGGGTGTTTGAAGGCAGGGGGTGTTTGGGGGTCTTACCTGACAGAGCGGGAGCACAGCGCATTCTGTTGTCTACCAGGCAGCACTTCCAGTCCTTCGGACATTGAGAATCCATGTGGCATAGAGGAGTTTTCAGTTTTATGCAGTAACTGTCCTCAATACTACGGGGGCAGAATCCCGGACGGTCTGTAGGAGACAATGTGTATTATAAATATATGGAAATTACAATGGATAACTAATGATGGTGCCGGAGAAGCACCATAGAGCAATGTACGGAGAGATAAGCTGGGTACACACATTACCAATTAAAGGCCGATCCCGTTGGTACCTATAGGATACATTACCAATTAAAGGCCGATCCCGCTGGTACCCAATAACCAGTTCTCTATCCATGAACAAATGTTTTCTTCAAGGCCAACAGTCCTCAGTTTATACATTAGTCGCCTATGTGGCACAGTATCAAAGGCTTTTGCAAAATCCAAATATACCACATCCACAGCTGTTCCTGAATCTAACTTCTTACTCACTTCTTCATAAAAACCAATTAAATTTGTCTGGCATGATCTATTTCTCATAAATCCATGCTGACTACTACTAATAAGATAATCTCTGGAGACAAAGTCAAGGATATGATCCCTTAACAAAGTTTCCATCACCTTCCCTACCACTGATGTTAGGCTTACAGGTCTATAGTTACCAGGCTGTGAACGACTACCTTTTTTGAATATTGGTATTACATTGGCTTTTTTCCAATCCAGCGGCACATTCCCAGACAAAAGCGAATCTGAAAAGATGAGACACAGTGGTCTTGCTAGAACTGAACTAAGCTCTTTTAAAATCCTAGGATGCAATCCATCTGGTCCTGGCGCTTTATTGATATTAACTTTGTCTAATTGATTCCGTACCATATCCTCTGTTATCCAATGTGAAAACTCTTCATTTCCTCCCTGCACATTGTTACAATCCCTACTGTAAGGATTCTCAACAGTAAAAACCGATGTAAAAAAACGGTTTAGCAGATTAGCCTTTTCGGCATCCTCTACAACCACCTCAGCTCCATTATTTAATGGTCCCACATTCTCAGTCCTCATTTTTTTACCATTTATATACTTAAAAAACATCTTGGGGTTGGACTTGCTTTGTTCGGCAATCCGTGTTTCATTTTCTATTTTAGCTAGTTTAATTGCTTTCTTGCACTCTTTATTACAACTTTTGAAGTCCCTGTAAGCCTGTTCTGTGCCTTCTGCTTTCAAAATTTTAAAAGCCCTTTTCTTTTTTTCCATTTCCCTTTTTACCTGAGCATTAAGCCATGCAGGAGTGGACCTAATTTTTTTACACTTGTTTCCTAAAGGTACCGATTTGGAAATGTTATAGTTTAATATCCCTTTAAAAGTGGTCCACATCTGCTCAGTATCTTTACCTAGAAACAGTTCCCCCCAGTCTATGAGCAGGAGCGATTCCTTTAAAAGCATAAAATTAGCTTTCCTAAAGTTAAAAGTTTTTGTTAAGCCAGTGCACTTTAGTTTTCTGCAACCTATATTAAATGACACTATATCATGGTCACTATTCCCTATATTAAATTACACTATATCATGGTCACTATTCACTATATTAAATGACACTATATCACGGTCACTGTTCCCTATATTAAATGACACTATATCATGGTCACTATTCCCTAAGCTTCCCCCCCTAGCCATCTTCTCCCCCCAAAACAGTTGCACCATCACCATTGAGGTGCAATCCGTCACTAATAGCCCACCAGGGGTCTGATTCCATGGGTAAATGGATAGCCCACCAGTTGTCTGATTCCATGGGTAAATGGATAGCCCACCAATTGTCTGATTCCATGGGTAAATGGATAGCCCACCAGGGGTCTGATTCCACATGGGTAAATGGATAGCCCACCAGGGGTCTGATTCCATGGGTAAATGGATAGCCCACCAGGGGTCTGATTCCATGGGTGTGTGGGTTACCATTTACATGGAAATCAGACCCTGGTGGGCGATCATTTACCCATGGAATCACCCGGCGGTTTGGGACCTAATCATTTTACCCATGGAATCAGACCCCTGGTGGGCTATCCATTTATCCCATGGAATCAGACCCCTGGTGGGCTATCATTTACCCCATGGAAAATCACGACCCCTGGTGTGTGGGCTATCCATACCCATGGAATCAGACCCTGGTGGTGCATCCATTATACCATGGGAAATCAGACTGTGTGGGGCTATCCATTTACCCATGGAATCAGACAATGGTGGGGTATCCATTACCCATGGATCAGACCCCTGGTGCGTGGGGCATCCATTTACCCATAGAATAAGACCTGGTGGGCTATCATTTACCCATGGAATCAGACCCCATGGTGGGCTATCCATTTACCCATGGAATCAGACCCCTGGTGGGCTATCCTTTACCCATGGAATCAGACCCCCTGGGTGGGCTATCCATTTACCCATGAATCAGACCAACTGGTGGGCTACCATTTACCCATGGAATCAAGAACCCCTGGTGGGCTATCCATTTACCCAGGAATAAGAACCCCTGGTGGGATATCCATTTACCCATGGAATCAGACAATTGGTGGGCTATCCATTTACCCATGGAATCAGACAACTGGTGGGCTATCCATTTACCCATGGAATCAGACCCCTGGTGGGCTATCCATTTACCCATGGAATCAGACAATTGGTGGGCTATCCATTTACCCATAGAATCAGACCCCTGGTGGGTAGGGCTATCCATTTACCCATGGAATCAGACAATTGGGTGGGCTATCCATACCCATGAAACAGACCCCTGGTGGGGGCTATCCATTATACCCATGGAATCAGACCCCTGGTGGGACTATCCATTTACCCATTGGAATCAGACAATGGTGGGCTATCCATTTACCCATGGACATCAGACCCCTGGTGGGCTATCCATTTACCCATGGAATCAGCCCTGGTGGGCTATCCATTTACCCATGGAATCAGACCCCTGGTGGGCTATCCAATTCCCATGGAATCAGACCCCAAGGGTCTTTTTGTTTTGAACCTCATTAAGGCCTTTCCCAGGAGCGATTAGCGTGACTGAGTGGATTTCGTTTTTAAAGAGATTTTTCATGTTGAGACTTAAGAGAATTGACAGTGTTAAAAAAACTAAAAGCGTTTTTTTTTAAACAGGAAAGCGTTTTAAGAACAACACATTTCTCTGCTGTGTCTTGCTGTTGTATTGCTGTTTAGTATGGACAGTTTTGTTGGGGCCCCGCGCAATGATGTCATCCTGCCGCATGTATGGGATCTTGGGCAGCCGCCCCAGGGGACTATGTAGTGTCAGGTTGGTGAGTGGGTTGACCATGTGGAATCTGAGGGACAGGTCAAGGGGTAAAACTTTGCAGCATTGGAGGACTTGGCAACCGGGAGGGACATGCAGGTACTGGGGGCGGAAGGCCAAAGTAAAACTGGTGGGTGGAGATGGGGCAGATTAAGGTGGAGAGGAAGCTAGAATTTGTAAGGGGTCACCAGGGGAAGAGGGGGACGAAAGAATGGGGGCTTCTTCCCAGCTGGTCTGACCAACAGATTGCCATTTAGGTGAAGAGTGGGAGGACGGATGGCTCGAAAGCGACATGTATGGAGGGGCCTTTCCCTTGAGCACCCAGGGGACGGCCCCCATCTCCAATACAATGGAGGGAGAAACTGGGGGCTAGGATAGGTAAGATAGACAGGGTCTTAGGTGGTAGGGGATCATATTAGAAGGGTAGAAGGGGGTAACTGTCGCCAGGGCCCTGCATGCCGAACAGTGTGCTTGTCTGCTGGTGCTTAGGGTGTGACATGTGGTGGTCGGTTGTAGACAGTTATTGGGTGGGGCGTGGAGTAGTTGAACCCGGCGGTCGGTCACATGGTGCAATGACAAAGTTTAGAGGTGGAGGTGAGGTCCAACAAAGATTTCCGAGAATTGATAGGTGGCCAAGTTTAAAGCAAGGACCTCCAGGGTAGTGATCAGGAAATATACCGCAGCCGTGTACGCTAGGGAGGCCAACGAATGGGGGAGTCAGGAATAAATGAGTGGCATAGAGAGTGGTTTGTAAGAGATGGGGTTTGGGTTTTAGAGAACTGGGCGAACTTTGTTGGCTACAGGGACTGTTAGTATGGACGGATGCACCTCAATGGTGAGGTGCAACTGTTGGGGGAGAAGAGGCTAGGGGGTTGGGAAGGAGATTAACTAGGTCATGGGGGGAGGAGGAAAGTTAATACACGGGGTGAGGGTAGATAGAGAGTTAGGATATGGGGGCTGTAACCCAACAGGACGGAGGACAGGAGAGGGGGAGGGGGGGAGCATAGAGGAAAGGGCCATGTACGACCTAGTGTAGGAAGTAAATCAATTGATAATCAAAATGTTATGTTACAAATGCAAGGAGTTGGCTGGAAAAAAAAACCGGCGACTTGAAATAATAGCGTTAAAGGAAATGGTTATTATATGTTTAATTGGGTAATAGCATGAATCATGGATTATGATTCACACGACGGACAGGTAATATTGAAAGGGTATCCTTATTTGACATGACCTAAAAGAAGGTTAATAAGAAAGGAGGAGGAGTATGTATGTATGTTAAACAGGAATTGAAGCCAAATTAAAAGTGGAATAGATGGGGGAGCAAACGATGGGCCAGAAACATTATGGGTGGGGTGGAAGTGTACAGGAAGCAAGAGGAGGTAGGTAAAAATTATTGTTGGAGTGTGTTAAAGCCCCCAAATGCACGGGGAAAGCGGTAGAAATGAAATC
Organism: Hymenochirus boettgeri; assembly: GCA_019447015.1. Lineage (NCBI taxonomy): Eukaryota > Metazoa > Chordata > Amphibia > Anura > Pipidae > Hymenochirus > Hymenochirus boettgeri. The sequence continues at coordinate 322,866,209 of CM033470.1, read as the reverse complement.
TCCATATGCAGGTGGCGAACGGACGGACCTGCTGGTATGGGGCAGTGGTTCGGTATGGGGGATTTACTACTGAATAGATTGGAGATGGACTGCCAGAACCTAAAAGGATATAAAGTTCTAATTCCTATATGAGCATTTTATCACAGCTGGTAGAAGTTCCTACAGAAAGACATGCGTGTTGGATCTAGGTGATATCTAATTAACCCAGAGGCTATTTTTGAGATGAAGAAGGTAACTGGGAGAAGCTTGTTGGGAATAGTTGACCATATATAGTGTCATTTAATATAGGGAACAGTGCCGTGAATATGTGTCATTTTAATCAGGGAATAGGCCATGATATAGTGTGATTATCTATCGGTTGCAGAAACTTAAAGTGCATTGGCATTAACAAAAACTTTTAACTTTAGAGAGATAATTAGCTATTTTTCTTTAAAGGCGAAATCGACTCCTGCTCTAGAGACTGGGGGCGGGGAACGTTCGTAGGTTAACGATACTGAGCCGATGTGGACACTTTCAGGGATATTTTAAAACTATTACATTTCCCAAATCGGTAGGGACTTTAGGGAAACAGTGTAAAAAAATTAGGTCCATCCATGATGGCTTAATGCTCAGGTAAAAAGGGAACATGGAAAAAAAAGACACCGGGCTTTTAAATTTTGGAAGCGAAGGCCCAGTACAGGCTTTACGGACTTCAAAAGTTGTATAAAGAGTGCAGCAGCCCGACCATGGGTAAATGGATAGCCCACCAGGGGTCTGATTCCATGGGTAAATCGCGTGTATAAAGTAAATGAAAAGTATTTGGGACAGGGATATAGAATTTGTAATTCCTACCTCCTTCCTCCATTTCTACCCAATATTGTTACTGTGAGGAGCATCATCCCAAAGAAAACTGATTCTGCCAGTCTTCCTCCTGGCTTCATCACCATCTTTAATACAGGAATAGTCCAGGATTGACCTGGAAACTGTTGTAGATCTTCAACAAATCAATATTGTGTTTTCGGAATAATCAATCGGACCCCCTGCCTCAGGTACTTTCCATTTTTATAAAGTAGATTTTGTGTTGGGTCAGAATCAGTGTATAATGAACATAGGTATAGGCATGTCCATTGGTGGGGATATTAGTTTAATAATGTCAATGACAATAAAGGGAACATTGTAAAATTGGAATATACTAATGTAGTTGGAAGTCATTTTGTTGATGTCTTTGAAGACAATTCTAACCTGCTGACAACTGAAAGGTTATATCAGTAATATCTGGTCTGATTGTGAATGGCAGGAAATGAACTATTCCAATGGGGACATGGCCTGGCCTATTTCCATGTGGTTCATTGTCACCGTCTAGTAGAAATGTACCAGTCATGTCAAGCCCAGTGATCTCTATTTTATACTCCCTACTGAAAGATGTAATGTGATTGGTCTGTTTGTACACATGAACTGTCGTATGTTTAAATTAGACAGATGAACATTTGCACATTAAATATAATCCTAATACAAGTTAATAAGTTCCCGCCCCGAGGATCCGTCTTTACCTTCCAATGGTGAGATACATCTTCTTCCACAGCTGTAGTCACAGCATTTACTCTTCCCTGGACATTGACGGTCGAATGTACATTGAGATTCTTTGCTTTCACATGTGGGGAAATCCAAATTAGAAGGACAAGTTCCAGGCTTCCGAATGGGGAATGGACGAGGAAATTCCCCAATTATGAAATCATTCCCTTCACCTGGAGAATAAACACACCAGTTATGGATGGAACTATAGAATGTTCTAGAATTAAACTCTAGTTTCTGTAGTCTTAGGATCAGGTCCCTTCTCTCAGAGTGAGTAATTACAGATCATTTCTCTAAATGCACACATGATTACAGACATGTCAACACTGAATAAACACGTAAGCCACCCTTTTATCCTATCTATGTTAGCTCCTTGTATACAGATTTCAGCCAGAAGCTGGTGGGAAGATTATAATAGAATCACAATACAGGGTAAAGAAGCCGAGGGAACAGGAATGATTTGGTAAATCTGTGATACTCACTTGGAATTGTCTGCGCCCTGGTGCCCAGAAAGGAGACGGCAATACCAAGCAGGAAGGAAGCAACTGTGAAATCCATATTTGTGTGCAGGTGTCTGCCAGGTCTATTCCCATGGCCTGATTTATACCCTGAGCTCCAGGAAGGGACATAATAAGGAACGAGGAAGGGAGTGGACACTAGTTAAGTTCTATTACTGTAAAACTGTGTTATGTAATGGCAAATTACAACATTTACAGGAATAAACCATCCTTCCCATACATTCCAAACACCCAACTAGAATAATGAGCCTCTTAGACTTGCAAATTTCCTCAATTACCCTCAGTTTTAAGTATTTGAGAGTCAACAAGGGTCCTAAAAAAACTAATGGACTGTAAACAGCATTTGTACAAAAAAATAAAAATACCCAATGAAAGTAGAAACTTCCCAGTTAGGGTGAGGCAACGCACAGGTATCGCGCACAAAATCGCGAGCGTTATCGCACGCGATTGTGTGCGCGATTCTTGCGCCTTTCGCGCTCACGTTCGTGTTTTGCTCATGCGTTTTCGCCTTTTCGCGTTATGGACACGCATGCGTTAACGCACCAAAAATGGTGAACCAAAACGCGAACGGACGCCCAATCGTGATCATAAGGGGAATTGAGGAATGAGTGGATCCTAAGGAGAGAACATTGTTTCTGTTGTCAGTAGAGATGGCCGGTTCGCGGACCCGAACCCGGATCCACCGCGGATTTATCCCGTCCTCGTACGGCGGATTATTCCGGATTTTCCGCCTTCCGAACCGCGGATTTTTTTTTTTGTCCGAAAATTTTCAAAATTACGAGGATCTCCGTATTTTCGGAAACGGAGAATTACGGAGGTCCTCGTAATTACGAGAATTTTCGAAAAAACGAGAAATTCTTGTAAATTCGCATTTTGGGGATTATTTTCAAGACGGAGCAAGCCACATGACCCAAATTAGCCAATGGCAGCTAACATGATTATTGCCAGCCCCCTGGGTATAAAAGGCTGCTTCACAGGCGCCATTTTGTCAGTGTGTTTAGTGGAGACCTGACAGTGTAGGAGTTGGAGAGAGATTTTTGCGCTTTTTGAGCTTTCTGTGTGTGGATTTCAGTGTGGTGGTTTAGCACTTGGGCAGAGTCACACATGTTCCTTGCCTGGCACACGTTCTCAACCTGGTGGTCCAGCGGTTCCTCACCAAGTACCCTGGTCTCCAGGAGGTACTGAGGATGGCTAGGAGGGTGTCCAGTCACTTCAGGCGGTCATACACGGCCACAGCTCGTCTGGTCGAGTTTCAGCAGCAGAATGGTCTGCCGCAGAACCGCCTGATTTGTGACACCCCCACCCGCTGGAACTCTAGTCTTATGATGCTGCTGAGGCTGCTCCAGCAGAGGCGAGCCACCATAGACTACTAGTACGAGTACGAGGCAAGATCAGGCTCTGGGGATCTGGGTTTGCTGTTACCCAGGCAGTGGCTGCTGATTAGCGATACCTGCCGTGTGCTCGCGCCATTTGAGGAGGCCACCAGGATGGTAAGCCGCAATGATGCCACCATTGTGGATACCATCCCGCTGGTGATCCTCCTTGAGCACACTCTGCGCGGCATACTTGACAGGGCACTCGCTGTCGACCAGCAGCGACTGGAAGAGGAGGACGCCGACACCGTGATGCTTTCCGAGCCCGAACATCATGGTGCAGAGCAGCCGTCCGATGATGAGGAGGGGGATTTAGGTGACCTGGACCAAGGGGAAATGGGGCATTCCTCTAGGGGGACATCTCAACCCTCCCAAGTACCACATGTCATTCGTGGTTGGGGAGAGGTTGAGCCCGACACTATTGTCCTCAGTGACATCGAGGACATGGGGTGAACGGGTTGGGAGGGGCTGCTGGGAAGTGGCGGCGGCGGGTGGTCGCCGCTGCCGCCGCGGGGGGTGTGGGCGGGGCGGCGGCGGCGGGTGGTCGCCGCTGCCGCCGCGGGGGGTGTGGGCGTGTGCCCCGCCCCCTTAGGAGCGGCGTCGGGAGGGGATTTTAAGTCCCTTCGCGGCGATACTATATAGTATCGCCGCGAAGGGGCTTAAAATTACCGCAGCACATCGCGGCCGCGTTAGGTATCGCGGGAATAGCGTTCGCCGTTATAAATACGGCGATAGCGCTATTTTCGCGGCCGCGATGTGCGGCGGTAATTTTTTTGCGCTAACATCGTTCCTTTATAAATATGCCCCTAAGTCTTAATAGAGGTGGGGGGGGTTGAACACCAACTGTCTGCCATGTAAAATGCTGTTTTGACACCTTACTCTGGGTGTTCCTATAACACCTCTTAGCCACTATCCAATCACGCCCTTAACACTTGGCTGTGATATGCTAATTGGGATTTTCCAGGGTACATAATTGCCACAGATTCTTGTACAAGTCATTCTGAATATAAAAAGGCCAGTCGGATGACTTGCGAAACGTCTTCAAGAACTAAACTTCCAGTTGATATAATTGAATACAACAGATACATAGTAACATAGTATTGGAGGTCGTAAAGAGGCATATGACCATCTAGTACAACCTTTATACCCTACCCATAATGTCTGTATAACAGTTACATAGTAACATAGTATTGGAGGTTGTATAAAGGCATACGACCATCTAGTCCAATCTTTATACCCTAACCATTATGTCTGTATAGCAGTTACACAGTAACATACTATTGGAGGTTGTATAAAGACATACGTCCATCTAGTGTTACTTTTATACCCTACCTATAATGTCTGTTTAACAGTTACATAGTAATATAGTATTGGAGGTTGTATAAAGGCATACGACCATCTAGTCCAACCTTTATACGCTACCCATAATGCCTGTATAACAGTTATATAGTAACATAGTATCAGAGGATGTATAAAGACATACGTCCATCTAGTCCATCCTTTATACTCTACCCATAATGTCTGTCTAACAGTTACATGGTAACATAGCATTGGAGGTTGTATAAAGACATATGTCCATCTAGTCCAATTTTTATACACTACCCATAATGTCTGTATAACAGTTACATAGTAACATAGTATTGGAGGTTGTATAAAGCCATATGCCCAGCTAGTGTAACCTTTATACCTTACCCATAATGTCTGTCTAACAGTTACATAGTAACATAGTAATAGAGGTTGTATAGAGGCATATGACCATCTAATCCAACCTTTATACCCTACCCATAATTTCTGCATAACAGTTACATAGTAACATAGTATTGGAGGTTGTATAAAGACATGTCCATCTTGTCCAACCTTTATACCCTACCCATAAAGTCTGTATAATAGTTATATAGTAACATAGTATTGGAGGATGTATAAAGACATACGTCCATCTAGTCCAATCTATATACCCTACCCATAATGTCTGTCTAACAGTTACTTTGTAAAATAGTATTGGAGGTTGTATAAAGACATACGTCCATCTAGTCTAACCTTTATAATCTACCCATAATG